>VWZZ01000192.1:760853-848865 GCA_013399095.1 Psophia crepitans
CCGCTTGCGACGCTTCGCTGGGCCTGCGGGGCAGGGCCTGGGCAGAGGCCGCAGCCAGCGCAGCCTCGTGTCCGAGCAGCCCCTTGGGCTGGCCTGGGCGCCGGTGGCCGCGGGCCGCGCTTAAGCCGCCCTCCGAGCAAAACACCTGCCCGCCGGCTTGAAACGCGCCTTGCGGTGTCACCGGCGGTGCCCGACGCCTTCCGTGGGGCGCGTTTGGCTCAGGGTCACCCTGCGGCGCTGGGCAAAACGCGTGGGGCTCGGTCCCAGAAGCCTGGCCTTGCCCCCGGCGGTGCGGCGTGTGGGGTCGCCTTTGCGGGTTCCGCGCTTCAGCCGGGGGCAGGCGGCTGTAGGAGTTCTGCAGGGGGCCGTGCTGCGGGGGCCCTCGTTCCTGGTGAGGGTGACGTGGTCTGCGGGGTACAGCGGCTTGCGGTCCCGAGAGAAAAGCAGTGTGATTCAGACCATACCGTTTTTTCAGAAAGAACGTGTTAATGCAAACGCGTTTTGTGGCCACAGAAGATACAGATTGGGAAGGTTAGTTTGTTAATTAACAAAAAAAAGAGCATTGTTTCTTCAAACTTCCAGTTGAAAACCGTGTTTGTCTGACCCCAGTTTCCAAAGACATTGTTTCCCTGCCATCCGTGTAGGTTCCTGTTGGAGGGAGGCTGCAGATGTTTCGGAGCAAGCCAAATAGACCTCTAAATCTCTTAGCACCTAACCTAGGTTCTGTGGGGAGCAAGTGGAAGATGTGGCTGCTGCAAGTTTGGACATTAGCATCTTAGAAGACACTTAACCTTTTCTTATTCTAAAAATAAGAGACCATGAAAGAAACGTGTATGCCATTATTTTCATGTTAGGTATGTAAGACAGAGCATAAGATGACCTTAATAGGAGGCATTGTTGCCAGCTCTTCCTATAATAAGCACCTTCAGGTGTGCCCCACCCTTACACTGCAGCCTTCATCTTCCTTGATCCTGAGGAGAGGCCCTTTTTTTCCTTCACAGGTTTGATTATAGGACCAGGACATAATCACCTAGCCAAGTGAGCTCCGGAAGATGGTGGGGATTGGCTCCGTGACTCACACAAACCGAGCGAAATCATTTCATCTGCTCAGCAGGCAATTACACAAATTGCTGGGCAGAATTTGTGTAGACAGTCACTGGTTTTCACAACTGCTTCTCACTGGAAATGTCTTCTGTGGGACAGGCGAAGTTTGGTGTGATGCTTATTGTCACCACAGTGGAGTACACTCTGGTTGACTAAGATTAACCTGCTGCAAAGGTATTAATTACATAGGGTGTTGCAGTGCTTTTGTCTCAGACTGTGTGCTGGGACTGGGTTTCTGTAACAGAAGTGGGGCTTTTTATTTTAATTGCTGCTTTTGAGTGAGGAGAATGAATTTCTGTGGCTTGGTCATCTTTTCTCATACCTCAGCTGAGACTTCTCTGGTCATTTGGTTGGTCAGGGAAGAATCTGCTGCTTCTGTAACACTTTAGTGCACAAGCTCACAATCCTAGAGCTATGCCCTTCTACCTCACCTGACCATCATCATCATTCTCATAAACTGCTATTTAAGGCAATCAGGCAAGTTGTAATCATACAATTTGGCTTAGTACCATTGACCTACAATCCAGAAGGTCTCTGAGAATTCGGTGGCTGAACAACTGGAGAGTTGTATTTTCTACTGGCTTAAATCCAAAATGAATGAAACTTCATTCTGGTTACTCATAAATGGAAAAGGAGTATCTGTGCTGGTCCGGAATTGTTCTGTACATGACACTGTTGCTTAAGTCAACAGAAGAGTGAAGTGTGAATTGATTCTTGAGGCAGTGTAATTCAGGTCTTTCCCCTCATCTGAAGCCAAGCCTGGATCAAATGCCAAGGCAGTTGCGAGGTGTGCGGACGTTCTCCTGTAAGCCGGTAACTGTACATGAAATAAACCACGTTTGTTCTAAGGATGTAGAAGGTGCAATATGTTTGCTGTTACTTTCTAGTAAATGTGAATTATTTAAGCACTTTCTAGTTTCAAATTCTAACACTCATTTTCACTGATAGGTAGTTGTGTCTGGAAATTCTTTCTACATGGAGATATTGAGGGCGGGGGGGGAAAAAGACAAATGTTTCCAAAATGCATTTGCAAGTAGATTTACTAATGCGTGAGCGTTCATATTTAGCAGTGTGTAAAAATAAGCAGCTGAGATCTGCCCACAAAGCCGCATATGCAATTTGCACTGCACAGCTGTGAGAGCAGGATGTTTCCAAACAAGAGAGACCTCAAAAGAAGGTTTTTACACCTCCTGGGTTTGTGTTTTCAACCTTGGCCTATCAAGAGATCCAATTCTCTAATGCTTTTATGTTTCTACCTTTCAAAGCAAAGCCTCTCCTCTCTAACAAGGTACCTCTTGTGTCATTAAAAAAGCCTCTAAATAGCCTAGAGACTTGAAGTATATATATGGCATAGTAATCAGATTCTCTTTCGTAAAGCTTTTTGATAGTAGTACCATTTGGCCTTGTAGAACACCTTGAACACAGATTATCAAAGAGGCCACTAGAGAAGTGATGGATTCGGGAGACTTGTAAGATTCAGTGAGCCACTGATGCTTTTCATTTCTTTTCATTTTTCACTTCCAAAACTGAATCGGTAGTGTGATAAATGCCACTTCAGTGTTTTACCTGAGGGGGGAAGGAGGTGAAGGTCAAGTGATAGAACTACATCAGATGACTGAACTTGGGTGTGCCATGGAGGCCAGCAAGGAGAAGCAAGGGTCAAAATACTATATGCGCACTACTACCTGCTGTGCAACCCCTGAAGCTTATTTCTGGCTTTGGCAGCGTCGTGATAGGGGAGAAGGAGAGTTGGGACTAACTGGAATGCAATTAGAGCTGGTTGATCCCCCAGTAAACTATCAACTGTATGTGCCTCAAAACTGCTAGCTGTAGTTTTTATCACCGCTTGCTGACAGGACAGCATGGTTGCTCCCAGTCATTAGGACTGATCAGGAAGCAGTGTATTCAGTAGTCGTACAGGAACATCTGGCTGGCTTGTGCATATACGTGCTAATGCAAAAGAGTACATGGGCAAGGAAATCAAGCCCCTTCATGACGTGTGCTTGAGTCACATTTAAGGTTTTTTAATTACAGTAGATTTCAGATTTAATCTCCTCAACCAGTGATGAGTCCAACTTCAAAGCAGTGTCACGATTTTTTTACTTTAAAAATATAAAGTAATATAAAATCGCAAATACTGGCAATTTGCACAGGGCTACGTAAAACATTTTGTTTCTAAGGAACCTCTTTATGAATCACTTACTTGGAGCTGCTTCCCTGTTGTCTGTCATGGGACCGTAAGAGACCATATGAGTGAGGAATGGAGTTGAGTCTCTTTCATTTCTGGCTATTCTGTCATAGTACAATTCTGATAAAAGAAATGGCAAATTATCTGGCCTGTATATGCTTCTCTAAAAAAAAAAAAAGTCAATTCATGCGCAGAACTGCTTGCTTAGAAACAAAAGCTCACCAAGTAGAAGAAGGAACAGCTCTACCAGCTCTGTGAGGCCCTGCGTAGAAGCTGTCTTGTTTGAAGAGAGGGCTCTGACACCTATATATACACAAACCAATACATCGTGTACTCCAGAGACGCAAGACGCAGCTTGTCCTGCAGCCAAAGCAGGAGTATCTGCTATTCAGAGGACTTGTAGTGGAACACTAACTTTTTTATAGACAGGCTTGTTCAAAGTCATTTGAGGTCAACGGAGGCCGGAACCTGCGGACAAAGACCCAGAGCTGTAGACAGCCTGGAGCAGCTTGCACAGGTTTAGCTGTACCAGCGTTCATTTTCTACCACTGCACATCAATGTAGTTCCTACAAAAGGTTCTTCTTTTGCAAGAGTACCATTCACAAAGAGATACTTGGAGTCTGTCTGAGCATTAATTCCTAATCACATATGCTTTTGGTCATACGGTCAGCAACAGGAACAATGAAAGTAAGTTAACGGTGTTGAAACTTGGACGTTTTACTCTTACACTATGGGATTTTTATTGACTCCCCCAACTGTACCTATGTTTCAGAGCTGTTACCAGCAATGCTGGGCACATCCAAAATGGGAAAGGTTACTTGTACACATCGGTGTAAACACCAGGATGATAAAAGACATACGAGAAGATACGTTAGGAGTTGGGCTTAGGTTTGAAACATACCCTTTTACTTTGTGAGCTTGAAAGATTTCTGTTTCTTGGTCCCTTGTATTTGCAGATATAAGAGTAGGGAATGTCCATATTTACTTACTTAGGCTTATATTTCTGCCTATATTGTCTAGAATATTATATATTTTTATATAATATCTTTATACATTTCTATATTATACAGAATTCTGTAAGATTTCTATATATTGTATAGAAATGCCATTATTTTCTTGTCAGAGCTTATTTTCATGCGGAGTGAACTTCCAGAAACATCAGAAATTCTGAGTTATAGATTATGTTTTGGTGACTGGCAGATGCAAAAACAACTACTGTGGCTATTTCCAAGAAAAGCTAATATACTGTTGGCTCTTCAGGACAAAAATCAACAGATGTAACCCAAGCAGATAAATCAGAGGCAGTTTTGGCATGGCGGTGAAAGGCACGAGGCTGTTGTCAATGTGATCCTGAAGCACACAGTTCTACTTGGAAAAGGGTGTAACCAGGAGAGCAATATTATGACGAATGCTCAGATTTAGAATTATGTGGGCAAAATGATGTACAGTAACAGTGTATTTTTAAGAAATTTGTAAAATTGGTCTTTTAGAGAAATTTCTCTCTTTCTTCTCTTTCTTTCCAAGTGGAGTGTTTCAACCAAGACTCTCTGCAAAGAGAAGATAGGCCACTCCTTCATATTAAATGCTTCTGCCTGCAATTACAGGTCAAATCTGGCATCCTGCACACTCCCTTTTTCCAAGGACAAAGCCTTCCCTCTCTCCAAACCCTATATATAGCAATCGCGTTCTTGTGAATGATGCTGGGGAACTCCACTGAGCAATGCTGGTGGATCTCTCAGCATCTCTGTTGGAACAGGGAAGGGAATTCCCACAGTGCTCAGTCATCTGGGGAAAGACGTTGATATGCATGGTGTTGTCCTGGTCCAGTTCTCCAAAAAGAGTAAATTTCAAAAACAAGACTGAGGATTAAAGAAGAACTTTCACCATCCATAATAAAACAGATCAGGATTCAGAAACTCTACCCCTTTCACACCCTTGCAACATATCCAGAACTGAACATCCAGGTCAGCTGCACAGACGAAAATAAAACCTTGCTTCACTGGTTGGGCTCTCAGCCCATAATTCCCTCCAGTCACAGCTGTGCAGGGAAGTTACTAGGGCTGTAGCTATCTCTTCTCCTTCATAAACACATATGCGGGAGGTTTGGGAATGTCCCAGTTAAAGATACTGTTCAATACCAAAGAGAGAGGTCTGCAGAAGGAGTCAACAGGCAGGACTTCACTTGTAGCCGTAGCATTTTATTACGGCAGGCCATTTTCTTGCCTGGAAGGAGGGGAATGAATCCTCTCAAGTTTAAGGACCTAACAGATGGGTAAGACTCTGCTCATATTTTAGGCTAAAAACTCAATGTCACTTTGCTTCAAAACCTAAAAAATCTGCGTGGCAAAAATCTACTTTAGTCTGCAAAGAGAAAATGGAGTCAACTACAGTAAATACGTGCTGACATTACTCAGCTGCACGTTTTGAAGAAGATGTAAGGTTGGCCGTGCATTTTTAAGGCTTTCTTATCCTCCCCCATCAGTTTTACCCATATGGATGAGTAAATGCAACACAGCTATCATTTATACTAATGCACACAAAAGGAGATTCAAGACCATTTAAGACAACCGCTACCAGATAACCCCCTGTGATCAAATCATGACCAACTCTGCAAACATATAGCCTGAGGTGTCTTTGTTTCTCACGTCAGCAATGGTCAGTATGGAATATGCCCTGTTCCTTCTGGTGCCATAATCTCCTTTTCCCCAGCACTAGGTGAGGCTACGTTAGGTCCTAGTAGGAAAACCAAAATAAATCTTGTGCAACCGTGAATGACTTATTTATGCCCTTTATTAATATGACATTGAATTGCCGAGGTTTTGAATCACAAGATAAGCTGAGATCACATGTTGCTAAAGTTTTTGCATTTTGTCTTTTTAAAGGAAGTCCATGTTGTTGTGTGGACAACTTATGTAACAAGGTCTGAAGCAATAAAGGACATTTATATCCGGAACCAGAAGCAAACCCTCCTACTGTTTTTGCCAGACTTTGCTTGTTGAGTGCATTTGCAATCTTGTGACTTTCAGACCTGGCATCTGGTTTACTGTCTGTTTCCAAAATGTCACACTGCCTTCTGCTTTGGTTTCTTCTCTTGTTTAATGTCAGCATGGTGGCATTTCAGATATATCTGTAAAGAAACAAACTGGTTCATAAAACCTCATTGTCACGAGGCAGCTGCCGTTAATGTCTAAACCTCTACCACCTGAAACCTGTCAAGTAGGTACTGTATTTTGTGTCATAGTATCTCATAAGCATTGAGAATATGATATAATATTTTCTCTCCTGATCTACAAAATATTTCCCCTCTGGGCTTTGAATAATAAATCTTCTTGTTATTATCATAACACTATAGGTTTCCACAGCATGAAAGAATCTGTTCTGGATGAAGTAGTGTAGTGCTCCCATTAGAAAACTCCTCTTCTATTTCAAGAGCCCATAATTCATTAGCTGAATGCTTGTAAATGTCACCTAGTTATAACTCCTCTAGGAAAAAGCACTATCGCCTGCTTTCTGGTACCACATTACATTGTCTGGTCAGAGAGAGACAAATTCTTTGCTGTTTGTTTTCCTTCGGGACTACTAGCATGTAATTTAAGCTGTAAGCCACCATCGGTACAGATCTTTCTTTTGGTTTTCTATTCACAACACTGGACAGACTGCTCTAAAAATAATATAAAGTATCAGTCCAAATAGTGTAGGCAAAACACAAATTGGTTTTGATGGGACTTTTGTCTCTTTGATCATGGTTAAATAGTTTGCTGTGTAGCTGTAAATGTAAGGCTAAAATAAAAACCTTTGCTGATTGCCCCTTGGTTTCATTTCTGCTGAGTCATTGCACAGCCTTGCAATAAGAATTATTATTCTTGTAAGTGGGGATGCTAAAGCACCCTGGTTGAACGCCTTGCTCGGGGCTAAGCACCAGCTAATGACGTCAGCTGAGATGCAGAAACTGCCATGTAAGTTTTTAGGTTGCCCCAGCAGTAACATAACTTCATCTTTATCCTCGTGTCACACACATACCCCTTACGGGTTTGCAAACAGCTCCAGTGTCGTGACAGATCTGATCTTTGCAGCACAGACGAATGTAATTGTAAGAGACACCGACAAACCTGAACATCTGGACACTAAACATTGCTTCCCCTCCTTCTCCATTCCTCAATATAAACAGCGTTTCCCCCTTGGCAACTGGGGGACAGCCATATAAAATAAAAGGTATGATGCAGTTAGATCCAAAGGTCACACATCTTTTACTCTCTGGAACTGATCGTATCAGACATTGAGGAGATTTAACTAAACAGCAGGATCCATTGGCTAGACTTGAGATTCGTGCATCCCGCAAAATAATCAAGATTAGAACTAAAGGGATCAAAATCAATTTGAGAATAACAGAAGTGAGTGAGATTTTGCTAAATTTTAATAATAGTAATAAAGTGGTTTCTTATTCAGAGGACTATTTAGAAAAAGATACTAACATCATTTCACTGGGAAAAGTCCCAATTTCCACTTCATTTTAAAATAATAAATTTTTATTTTCACATCACTTTTTAAACATTTTTATTTTTTCCAAACTTGCCAGAGGATGGAAAAAGTGAAGGACTGCAAGGAAAAACATTTCACTTATTCTTGTGTCTGCAGTTTCTTCTGTGAGTGTTAGGATAAGATGGAAAAACAAAAGTCAAGAATTCCTGAGGCAGGGTCACGAAATCTCGTTTTAAGGACAGGGAGGCATCTCGATATACATCAGCTCAGATCTCTGGTAGAAGCAGACGTACCTTTGTAAGTCTGACCTTTCAGGTGGAGCATCCAAAAGGAATCAAGCTGTGGAAAGGACAGCCTAAGGTAAAAGCAGTAGCAGGGTCTCGGTGTCAGTCTGCGAGATGGGGGGTAGCTAGATGAAGGATGGGTGCGGGGTGTGGCACAACATCCTTCTAACAGCACTGACCATCGGATATCACACCATGAACTTGTCTCAGGTGGGTTATTGCATCATTTCTTGCCTCCCCTCGCCTTGCCTGTTGCTTTCCTGGTGCTCAGAGATCCCTCCCAGGCGCCTGGCCCTCACCCTGGCTGGGCAGCTGAGGAGGGCCCAGCAGGGGCTGGAGCAGGTCATCTCTCTGGTGTCGTTCCTGACGCCACACTGCTGAGATTGATGGGATTTAACGCTAGGGGTGAACAAAGACCCCAGAAGCATTTTAATGCATGTTTAAAAAAGCCTTCAAGTGAAATGCTGAGTTCATTTCAGCTGCAATCAATCTTTGTGTGTGACTTGCTGCAAATATTTCACTTTACGTTAAAGCATGTTTGATACTGCATATATTTACTGTATTTTAGAGAAGAATCTCAGCATCAGGGAAAAAAGGGGGGTTTTATTGTTTGGGCAACTTGATGGTTGCAAAAGAAAAAAAATCATTGAAAAATATTGGCAAAATAATTTTTACATTTTGTTATTTGGCATGTTATCAGAAGGTGGAATACTAAGAATACTGATTCTTAATGGGAGGTGTAAATCCAACACCCTATATTCTGGATTCTCTGGCCACATTGCAGATTTCGTGATACCTTCCATATTAAAATAAAAAGAAAATAAAGGCAGCTTAGCCAGAAAATCTTGTCTATAGAGAACAATTGGATCATAAAGTAAGCAAACTGTAAGTCCAGGGAACATAGTGCCATCTTGAATCAAAATGGTTTGGATTTGAAGTCTCATGCTTTAGCATTTTTGATGAAATATGGAAACAGGTAGTGTACTTTGAGAGGGGCAGGGAAGAGTGATTCTTTCTATTGTAAATAAATTTGAATCAAAGAAGTTTTTTGCTAGCTAAAATGTTCAATTTCTCTTTTTTTTTGTTTGGTTGTTTTTGTGTGGTGGGTTTTTTTTTGTTTCGAGTCTGTACACACGTTAGCTTTTCTGCACACTGTAAAATTTAAAATTGTCCCCAAAAGTGAAAGCTGTGGTGATCATTGTGTTGAAAGATTTAACAATAAAATTGCAAGACAGGCCACCCTAAAATTACTGACGTGTGGGTTTCTGGATTCATTCCAGAAAGTATTTGAGTGCTCCCACCAAAAATGAGATGAAGGTTTGCACGCATCCAGCTGCAAGCCCTAAGGGAAGGGGTAACATTGTAAAGAAACCTGCTGGGGGGGACAGATTCTGCTAACTCAGTCAGCAACCTGCTTCTGCACAGTGGTCCACGTTAAGACCAGCTGCTATGTCAAATACTTTTTCCCCTCTGTATCCCAGAGCTCTCAGCTGAGCTGGTAAACTGGCAGAGATGAGGATTTGGAGAGGAAGACGTGAGGAGCAGCTGGGCGGTAGCAATTTAGCGATATCTTAACCTGGATCAAGAGCAGCTGATGGTTTGTCAGATGACAGCCCACGTCCCCATCCTCACTGTCTGCTGCACCAGCTATTGCTCATCCCTGGCTTGTCATTCCGTTCATTACCAGCAGATAAACACATTAGCTTGGCGTTTCCATTCAAATTATCATCAGTGCAAAGGTAATATATTTAAATTATTATCAATCTTCATTTTGCTAATTCATAGAGATGAACTGCAACCTCCTTGCAGATGTGTGTGTTTTGTGCAGGTTTACAGAGGCATCACAGTGCAAATCTACATTTACTTAACGTGTTTCAAGTTCTCTTTCCTATCTGCATTGCATTAGCTAGTGACTATTTTAACGCATTCTTAAATTCTGGAATAAAATCACGAGAACTTAGAGTAATATGAAAATATGTGTGACTGCATGGTCAGACTGCACACATAGTTCAGCTAATGACCTTATAATGGAGTTGGCCAATATATAGAATTTCTCTTCTATGGAGAATTTATACTTCGACTTTTCATTTTGTCATGAATTGAAAGGAAAAGTTACATTTTCAAAGTCTCCCATGAAGTAAGAATTCAAGAAAATATTATTTAGAAGTGTCAAACAGCTCTTTTTGAATTATTTAATCTCATAAGGTAAGGACTTCTGTTTGGAATAGTTTCAACCTTATTTGTAACCTATTAAGTCAAAATGAAGCACACTGAATTTGATTGAAGCAATAATTTTTTCCAGTATTTTTTTCTAAAAATCAATATATTCCCGTGGAAAAATACTCAGTTTCATGACATGTTTTTTCTAACAAAAAAAAAAAGCTGTTCAGAAAAATTCCAATCAGTTTCAAAATAATGTTTAATATATGATAGAGGAATACAAACCTTTCTTCTGTAAAGGAGTACTGGACAGCATGGGAAGCATCTTTTGTTGGTGTGGAATTATGAAATATCCTGGCAGGTTGAAGAGGACAGGTACAATTTTGTAATGAATATAAATCTTAAGCTCCAAAGCTAAAGTTGTTTGTGCCTTCACCTAATTGGTGCCTAGGGGAGCCAGAGAGCTCCAGAGGGAAGAAAAAAAGAAAACAGAGGAGGAAATGAAGCACAAAAAATGGTGAAGGTGTCATCTGGCCTGAGACTGCTACCGACTCATAGTGGTGAGGATGCCTGGATGCCTGCTCCATTGGCCAGCCATGCTGGGTTTGTCAGATGAGGCTCTCGTGCCTCTCAAGCCTCCCATTCTGTTTGATCTCCTCCTTCTTCATATAGTGTCGTGGTTTAACCCCAGCCAGCAACTGAGCACCACACAGCTGCTCACCCCCCTGCCCCTGCAGTGGGGTGAGGGAAAGAAACTGGAGAGTGAAAGTGAGAAAACTGGTAGGCTGAGATAACGACAGTTTAATAGGTAGAGCAAAAGCCTCACACACACACAAGCAAAGCAAAACAAGGGATTCATTCCCCACTCCCCACGGCAGCCAGGGGTTCAGCCATCCCCAGGACAGCAGGGCTCCGTCACGCGTAATGGTGACTTGGGAAGACAAACTCCATCACTCTGAACCTCCCCCTCTTCCTTCTTCTCTTCCAGCCTTAATGATTCTATGATTCTGTGATTCTTCCCCCAGGTTTACATACTGAGCATGACATCATATGTTATGCAATATCCCTTTGGTCAATTGGGGTCAGCTGTCTTGGCTGTGTCCCCTCCCAACTTCTTGTGCACCCCCAGCCTGCTCTCTGGTGGGGTGAGGTGAGAAGCAGAAAAGACTGTGATGCTGTGTAAGCACTGCTCAGCCATGATGAAAACACCCGTGTTATCAACGCTGTTTTCAGCAGAAATCCAAAACACAGCCCCATGCTAGCTACTATGAAGTATATTAACTCTATCCCAGCCAAAACCGGCACGTATAGCCACCCATTATTTACCAGCTAAGTAAATAATGTCGACATCCTTAATGTGTAGTCCCTCTAAGATACATTTCTGTTGTGAGTACTTTACTATTCATCTTGATCACTGACTCCTCCATCATTATGGGGACACCCCAACAAAGGATGCCTTCCACTGACCTACCCAGGGAGCAATATGGTCCATCAGGATAGGAAAGTCAGAAGGTCCAAATCTGATGTAAGCCACATCACTCCATGTCTCATGATGCTCACCTAAAGCATGATCTAACTTCTTAATGGATCCTTCCTATGAAAAGAGAAAACTATAGGAACTGGAAAGATGCATTAAAAAGGAAGCATGAACAGGAGTTGAGAGGAGGATCAGGGGCTGACAGCTTGGGGTGGTCATAGTGTTGGTCATCATTGAAATAGAAAGCACGGGACCCTGTGGTAGAGCTGTGTCTGTTGTCATCTTCTCTGCTGTGTCATTGCCATCTTGTCACTCTGGCCTCACAGGAAACATAGTTGCCATTGTCCTTCCCAAGTTTTTTTCTTTAATTCACTCTTAATGAGCATTTTTATTAAAAAAAAAAAAGTACTGTGCCTAGAAACTTCAGTTATTCCTTTGTTACATCCTTTAATTCTCTTCCCTTGATTAAATGTTAATGTTGACTAAGTATCAGTGAGAGCTCTCTTCTGTTCGTTGTGAAGCACAATGGTGGTGGTGGCTGTTTGGCATCACTACCTGTATTCCAGCCATCACCTCAGAAGTATTTGGGAAAAAAAAAAATCACATAACATACCAAATTGATTTGAACAAAAATGTTGCCCTCCAGAGTTAAAAAGGTTATAGTAGGCCATGTATCCTCAAACTTCAGATCGTTGTGTAGCAGCACTGAGACAAAGAAATTGCCATCTTCTGTATTCAATGTAGTAATTCTGTGACGATTCAGATCAATCAGTCACAGCGAGACAGTCCATGAACAGATCAGAAGCAGCATGTCTCAACTGAAAAATTGCTTCTTGCATGCAAGGAACATCCCTAGACTTAATTTTGGTGGCTCTCTTAGCAGATCTTTAAGCAGAACACTTTATTAGCTCCAGTTAGGATATAAAAAAACCTACCTGATGTCAATACCGGTCTTATTCTCCCCATCAGGCTGTTGTGCCATGTAGCTAATAGTGTATTGGCAAGCAAACATAATATTGATGAAGGTTCTTGCAACTGTATTGGAGAAGTTACTCTGTATTATGTTTCTGAAGACAATATGTGCATCATCGGAAGTCTGAATGTAAATAAAGAAATATTAGGAGGCAAGGAGACTCGTCAGCAGTTGCTGTTTGTACAAACCTTCTTAATGGGTACATTTCTATCATTGTGCACCACACAGCTCCATTAAAAGCAATCATCATTAATAACAGTTATGTTTATTTTGTTAGCGCTGAGATGCAAAGAGAGACCTCTCCAGCCCCGAGCCAGGCAGTACCCGGACTGCAACAGCCCGCTCTGCTCTGGAGCTCCCAGCCTTGGCGCACAGCCATGGCTCTGCAAACAGAGACCGGCTTTTGGAATGGGGTAGTCTGAGGAGACCCTTAGGCACATGCTCCCGGCTTGCTCTTGCTGTCTTGTAAAACACCACCCAGATGGAGAAGGGAAACTGTCAGCGCTGAGGGGGAGGAGGGCCACGTATCTCTCCCTTCCCTTTTCCATCCTGAACGTGGGCTGCTGGCAGCCCCCTTGGCATGTTGGCCCAACGAATGCACGGCTCACTGGCCCCAGGCTGCCTCCTGCGTGGCCGCCCACCATGGTGGGGTGGGTGGTGAATGTATGGAGGGGCTGGTGAAGGACCAAAAGGGACATGAGAAGGAGGTAGGGGTATCACTGTGCAAGAGTCTAGGAGGGGGGACACTCCAGGGTTGGCCTGATGAAGCCCTGGATATGCACCAGCTTTCAACAGAAGCTGAGACCACATGGTCTCCAGGGTCCCTTCCAACGCAGGGGCTCTGGAGCAGATTCTCCAAACGCTTGGCAGAAGGTAGAGGCTGCAGAGAACCTGAAAGGAAACAGAACTGTGTGGTGGAGGAACTGACAGAGGCTGGTGCTACGGCAGCAGGGTGGAGGCAGGAGGTGACGTGCAGATCCATAAGGAGCCAGGCTTTGTTAGCGCTCAAAGCAGGCCAGCTTAAGAGCAGAAAATGAATGTTTATTAAAGTAATTTCAAACTCACAGTTGGTGCCAGACATGATTAAACCTACACCACGGAAGGCAGTGGAGCCAAAAGTACACATCACCTTTTTGGTCACAGGTGTTTAAAACCTAGAGTGGCAGGCGGCCTCAAACGCCCCTTCCCTCCGCGTGCAGAATGCCCTGCCTGCTGGGAGAGGGGTTTTCCTCCTGCAGTGTGCAGAGATGGTTATCCTGATATTTGCATGTTTAATTAATTCATACTGAAAATTATAATTCTGGCTATTAACCCAAGGAATGTAAGTGGAGAAAGCTGCTGTGCCTTGTCTGATTTTGTTTTTTTAAGTTAACTTATGATAAATCTGAATTTGGCCTTTTTGCGGCTGAGATTCTTTCTTTAATGTATATTTTGAAACCGCACATATAGCAATTTTTGTTCTTGTCTATAGAAAGTTCTATTCCCATAGACTTTGAACAACATCAGCTTTTTGACTAGTGTCTGTCAGTCTTTAAAAAAATAATTACAGTTTTGCAGAATTGGTGTAGTTGCTTTCATTGCCTAATGCTTCTAATATCCTACTAATGATATTAGTTATTCACATGGTGCATTAAGTTTATGCAGACTCTTCATTGTCATAAAATTTTCTGGAAACTTCAGCAATCCTCATGGATATTCGAGTGAATAATAAGGAACTAGCACAGAGCAGCAGCAGCAATAAAAGACAGGAAATACAGAACATCACCATCAAACACGTGTGTTATTCTGTAGTTTAAGCCACCCCAGCTGCAGCACCAGAAGAAATAAACATGGAATTTAGGGGAAAAAAGGTTCTTTTTCAATAGCAGGCCATTGCACATATTACCACTCTGCCTCTGCAGTCGATCAAATTGGTTTTAATGCTGAGCACCTAAATATTTCCCTTTTCAGTACCATGGCATTTGGGGTCATTCAGGTGTAAATCAGAGATCTGGGATGAAATGATCATTTTTAGCACCCTGTTATGTGTTAGTGTCACCTCATTTTATAGCTCAATGGTCATTACCTTATATACACATATTCCAGGCTCTGAAACAGAACATCAGGGCCTACAGGAAAGCTGACAAGGGGCTGTTTCTTAGGGAGTGCAGTGACAGGACAAGGGGTAATGGATTTATACTAAAAGAGGGGGGATTTAGATTGGACATTAGGAAGAAATTCTTCCCTGTGAGGGTGGAATTGTGGCACTGGGACAGGTTGCCCAGAGAAGCTGTGGAGGCCCCATCCCTGGCAGTGTTCAAGGCCAGGTTGGATGGAGCTTTGGGTAGCCTGGTCTAGTGGAGGGTGTCCCTGCCCATGGCAGGGGGGCTGGAACTAGGTGATCCTTGTGGTCCCTTCCAACCCAAACCATTCTATGATTCTATGATTTCATTTCAAAAGAATAAAATAAACAAGGAGCCGTTCATTTTAACTATGCACTGGAGCAGAAAGAACATAGGTCCAAAATCTCAAAATGGGGACATGGGTCTTTTCTTAGAGTCAAACTCTCAACCACAGCATGGAGAGCTCTGGCTTGCAGACTATGGGTTGCAGTTGATGGCTAGGAGCTGCACTGATGGAGAACACTAAGTAGCAGGAGATTTGTATCCTCATTTACCCAGAATTTCTTTGGTAGCTGAGTACAGCACCCGTTCAGGCTCTGTGCGCAGCTCTGGAGTCATGCAGGCAGAAGCACTGAGATTTTTTCTTGCGAGTTTTGCTGTTGATCTGTGAGGGGCGAATCTCACGTGTTGAATCATCTGCCTGGATCATCTGAGCTGGAAGGCAGCCATAACAAAATCCTCTGAGCTTGATTTAGGGAGGTCCAGTATACACCTTGCTCCTCTTTTACTGCTTGATTTATGCTGCACAGCACAGTTTGCTTGCATAACAGATGACATGGCTTATAACTTCAATGTTGTCAGTGTGTTTGGACAAATAAAGTCTCTTTGGAATCGACTGCCAAACTTAAGAAAGAAAATAATCAAAACCAACCTGTTTGGATAGAAATGAAATGGATTTTTATCTCTGATTGATAAAACAAGTAGACCAACAAACAAGAACATTTTGTATCAATTCAAATGTTCACTTTTTCCCTTAGGTTAATTGCAAAATGAGAAATGTGATTTTAAAGCCAACTAACATATTTTGTTCTGAAGACATTGGATTTTTTTTTTTTTTTTACTTTTCCAACATGAAACAAGTCTTTAAAATGTCAAAATATTTCATTTTTTTCATAATTCTGTTCTTTTGTTTTGACTGGAGCACATTGCAAAATCCAACCTAAAGTTGTGGATAGCTTCTGCCCCCCTTCTTACTACACAAAATTTCATTTTTCAACTATGTTTGGTTAATGGGCTGAGAGAATAATAAATTGCCCAGCACTAGGTAAGAGATCAAAGCATGACAGTAAACACCAAGTAGAGACAATAAACACCATGTAGGTGTTTACTATCCAGCTCCAGCAAAATATATGCAAAGAATGGTCAGATTTTACCATATTCGTATTCTTTTCCACATTATATCTTCTTGCATCCTGGAATGTAAGTCACCGCACACTGCTGTGTGTAGGCAGCCAACAAATAGGAATGCAAGTCTCTCACAACTCAGCAAATTACGTAGTCAAGTGGGAAAATAGAAGTCTTTTACTCATCCTTACATTTAGTCTGGAGAAGAGGAGGCTCAGGGGAGACCTCATTGCCCTCGACAACTACGTGACAGGGAGTCGTGGCGAGCTGGGGGTCGGCCTCTTCTCGCAGATAACTAGTGACAGGACAAGGGGGAACGGCTGCAAGTTGCGCCAGGGGAGGTTCAGGTTGGAGATGAGGAGAAATTTCTTCTCTGAAAGGGTGGTCGGGCATTGGAACGGGTTGCCCAGGGAGGTGGTGGAGTCACCATCCCTGAGGGTGTTTAAGGAAAGGTTGGATGTGGTACTGAAGGACATGGTTTAGTGGGTAATAGGTGGTGGGGGGACGGTTGGACTGGATGATCCTTGAGGTCTCTTCCAACCTTAATGATTATATGATTCTATGTTTTTCATTTGGCTCTTACTGAAAAATTAAAGTAGGTATGACAAAAAAGTATTTTCACATCACAAACTGAGCCTGAGTTTTGTATCACTTGTGATATAAGATAAAGATTGTGGAATATTTGAGTGCAGGAATTGCAAAGCAAACCTTTACTCCTTTAGAAATATTAACAGAACTGCCATAGGACTAAGGTTTCAGTGCAAGCTCTTCTGTATTTGAAGACTCGTGATGTTTTTTTAACATGCTATCCATCAGAATTCACCCTGAATGAGCTAGGATTCCCAGCTGCTGCTGTAGGCGACAGTAACAAAGGCCTGCTGGTTCCTCCATCAGAAACCGATGACTGAATGACGGGTCATTCAAACCTCTCATCATCGATTCTGGAAAGAGCCATTAGGGAAGACTTTCCCCAGCTGACTTCTCCAGGCCTCTGCTGATTCATGCCAGATGAGAAACAGGTTTTATTATATCACACGAAGTCCTTCGGAAAATCAGGCAACATTAAGCTGAAGAGGTTTGCGGCTGAACTAGGACAGTGAGGGGATGGATGCTGGTTTACCACTTCTGTTCTAACGTGTTAGAACCACGCTGATAGCCTGGAGTTGTCTTTTCGTTGATACCACCACCAATTTTAATTTTCTTTACTACTGAAGGTGGGGAGGGGGGGAGGAAGTTAGAAGGAGTTGAAGAGAAAATGGTTTATCATTTCTCCTCTTTCTTTTGATACAGAGATGTCTAGTGAGACATGGGAATCCAGACTGAAGCCTAAAGAGCCCACCGTAGTGTGGGGGCAGCTCCCCCGTGACATCCATAGCCTAGCGGTATCTGTCTGTCCAGGTTCAGTATGTTTGACATTATTATAGCGAGCCTGACTGCAGGGATATGTAATCGTCACTGAGATCAAATGAAGTTGTACTGATTACAAGGAAAAAACCTCACAGTTGAAAGCAAAAAAATACCATATTTATTTAACGTGAATGAGTACTTACTGGAATTGGAAGATTCTTTTTCAGAAAGAATCTCCACCTCAGGTCCTTGGTACAGGCAAGGGTTTCACTGATTTCTGTATAAACATTAACATTAACCATGGACTTTATGCAGCCTAATTTCTTTGGTTCTTCATCATATTAAGTCCTAATTCAGCTTTAACAAAACCCTTTCTACCTAAAGATCAACAAAAGATTTCTGGATTGAAAATTATGTGGAAATAGAACTATTCTGAGACTCAGTTGCAAAAAGTACCATGAAATAAGTACAGCTAAGAAAAAAAAAGTCAAAGCATCTGTTTTTCATAATTTCCTAATTCTCTGGTTTTTATTTTAATCCTGAATAGGAAGAAGTAACTGCTTTATAAAATGGAAGGTTTCTGAAAATTATGATTCAGAAATGTTAAAAATAAATATTTTGATGTTTAAGAATGAAAATATTTTATTTCAAGTCACTTTGACATAGAATTGTGCTTGAGTAAGTGTCTGGAGTGCCTCAGGACCATTTTCCTTCAGCCCTATCACGCTCCCACTCTATTCTGTGTTTCGCTCCCTGCGATACACCTCCTGCTGCTCGCTGCAGCTTTCCCATGAATCTCATGATGCACCATGAAGTGAAGAACTTGGCCCCAGGGATATGTCAGGCATTTAGATGAGCACTCTCAAAGGAAAAAAATAGCTCAAAAAAAACTTTTAAAGAAACTAGGTATTGTGTGTATTTTGCCTAGAAACACTAGGCCAGCTATAGGAAGAGGAGTGGAGTAACAACCCTGCGCTCAACTTAGTGGTTACGCCTTACAAGCCCCTAGTTATGTGTGGTGCTGTATATAGTATAGTAAAAGTCCAGCTCATATACAGGTTCTAGGAAAAAAATTCCTTTCTTTGGGTCACGTTTCATAGGGACGTTTCCCTGGGTCTGTTTTGCCAACCTCCTGGCAGGCCTCGCCATTCAAGGAAACGAATGCAGCGGGGCTGGATGTCTCGGGGGACGTGGCTTGGTTTACAAGCTTTCATCCCTGGTTGCTCCAGTGGGCGACTCAGATCATCTTCATGAAGTGTTGTTGTACTCTAATTTAGTAGTTCTCAAACTCAGAGATCTCTGAAACAATATACCAGAAAAACAGTAATTACTGCCTCACACCAGGGGTGATTAGTGACCACCAAAACTAGTGACCAGCCCAGCCCAGCACCTTTTCCACTGATAGAGATACAATAAACCTTTCATACATCATAGTAAATGACTTCCATCATTAAAACAATCTTTTTATCTTTTTTCTTTAACATAGGCAAATTTTTAAGCTGTGAAATGCAGTGCAAACTTGAAAAGCTAACTTTGAGATACAATTTAAGCAACTTCTAGGGGCTGGTGTCTTCTTCTTGCTTACCCAAGCCACCCACCAGCAAGTTCCTTAATAAATGATGTCACATTAAAGAGTAGTAATGCAAACCTCTCCGATGCCAATGCCTTCTTGAGAAGAACAGCAGCCTAAATGGAGACTGAGCAAGAAGCCAAGCCTGCTCTATGCTCCAGTATTGGTAATATCACAGGTTCCTTTCCCTGAGCTTACCCAGGGGCCTCAGTCACAGCACAGACTTAAGGCTGAGACCAGCAGCCGAGCAAGGAACGGCTCAGCTGTCCTATGGCACTGGGGTTCAAATGAGGGAACAAGTGCAGCAACCTGAGAAATGGTTAAAGGATAAAGGAAAAAAAAATCATCTGCTAAATGTAACCCAACGTGTTTATTTTCAGTTTCATTAGTGTCGCTAAATATAGATTCTGGGGAACTGGAAATTGGCTGGGGGAGATGCAGAATGTTTATGTCATGTGTGCAGGAGTTGGAGCACCCCTTCCCTCACATCTGTGCCTAGCACAGGGACACAGTGTCCCCAGGAAGGAGAGAGGAATGGAAAGGAACATCCTCTGTTTTCCCCATCAGATGCAGGACCCTTCTGCTCAGATCTTCCCAAACGGTGTAAGGAAGGAACACATCCTAATGCAGAGTTTGTGTTAGGGAAGGTGAAGCTTGTTTTTTCGGGTTCTTCCTTGTAACACCACTCTTGGTGCTGAAGGTAGCGTGCAGCACCTTACACAGCCATTTTCAGTGCAAAGTCTGACTTAAGTACCTGCACAGATAAAAAAACAAAACAGAAAGCTTGTGAGCACTGACAGCTTTGGGTGGCTAGGGGAGAGTGCAATGTTCATCACAGACTCTGGTACTGAAGAGACATCCCTACCCCTCAGTATGAGACAGTAATTTAAATGAACTGCCCAGTAAGGCCATGGGAGCCAGAAGGCTCTGGAGGTGGCTGCTCTGACACCGAACGGTGGCTTGGCACCACTCCACATCGGTGTGCAACGGCCCTGAAATGCCCTCTTCCCCTTGTGCCAGAGGTGAACTGGCAGCTCACAGCCGAGTTACCAGAGGGTCTGTCTGAAAAACACCTCCTGAAGCAGGGGGTCGGTGATATGCAGGTGTTTCAGAGGAGGCTGGAGTGCTCCCCTCCTGTTGGCAGTGTGGGGAGAGCAGCCCCCAAGCTGAAAAATGATCTGAGAGAGGAAGGTCCTGCTGTGTCTTTCCCCTCCTTTGATGTGTATATGAAGTCTTTCCAAAAAGTAAGGAGGAAGTGCAGAGCATTGCATTAGTACTAGACAGACGATATTCAGCTTCACGTTGCTGTTACAGCAAGTCCAGTTGGGGATGTGGAAGAGGTGATCTCCAGCCACAGGAGATTTTTACTTCAGTGTGACTCATCCCTGGGGCTCGGTTCCCGACCGAGTGAAACCATGCCGGCGGAGCTGCTGCAAACAGCATTAGCAAGTACTACTGTCCTCCTCCCTCTTGCCACAGCAACATCTCAGGCTTAAGACTGGTGCTGAGACCCCAAGAAGGCAACCATTAGATCAGCCAGGGTGAGGAAAAACTTGTGTTTTCTATACAACCTTTGTAATTGTTTATAAACCCTCTGGTATTTTGCAAAATGAAGGGACGATTATTTCTTGTGCTTGCAGGGTTTGCACAGGGAGCGCCCCAGCTCGCTGTTTACCACTGACTCACCGACTTAGCATCAACTTGACCAGTCCATGTGAGCTGCAGCCAGCCATTTCCACCTCAGCAGCAGCAGTTCCCTCTCGCTGCCAGCTGACTCTGGCACGGAGAGCTGCAGTCGCTTCTGACACTTTGCAGACCGTAAGTTCCTGCCAGTTTAAGACCAGTTCTTACTGTAACTGAAGCAGCTTATAAAGGTTTTTATGTGCTGATTGTCTTCCCAATTGTCACGGTGGCTGTTGCTTTAAGTTTACACACGGGAGTGGATCATGAGCTGCAGGAGGTAGCAAAGTAGAAAAATACCTATCTGCTTTGAATGGACGATGCGTATTTAAGAAGGGTCTAACCGAGGAACAGAAGTACAACCGTAGACTGTAACTCAGGAAGTCTCAGAAATTTAGACTCGGGTACAAAGGAAGGGTATCTAAAAGAACAGCTCTCTCTTTCAAAGTATTTATCATCTTCATCCTCAGTTTTCACAGTAGCTCCCTCCCTGTTCACTTGGACTGGAGGCCAAGTGTTTAATTATCAAATGATGCGTGCCCTGGCTCTGAGCAGACTGAGGCTGGAACTTCCAAGGGATGGGAGGCAGCTGCTCAGCACCCATTACAGTTTCACTGACACTAAGGGAATTAGTGCAATTAGCAGTTGCAAGACAGAGGAGATTCTCAAGCTGACAGTTTTATACAGGAGTCCAGGGAAGCCAATTTTAATCTTCGTGAATGTAGGTTTTCCTGCAGAACAGAATACCAGGAGCAGATGCTGCCCTAGAGTGCTCAGATATTTTTCTTGGAAGAAACCCTGTGCTCCTGTGAAATAGTTAGCAGGGGGCTGATTCGTCTCTCATTTCTGTAAACATCCTGGTGTTTACAGCAACGTCCCAATGTTAAGTATTACTGTACCACATCCAGATGTCCCAACTCATGAAAAACTTCATGCAGTCAACAGGAATTCTTCCATGGATAAGGCAGGCTGCAGCTTGCTCTGGATGGCTGTAACCAGAGCCAAAGTTTACTCTCAGTTGCGCTGGCAGGAGCACAGAAAAACTCCATAAAGCTCCAGATTTACAGTGGACTGACTGACAGCAAGCTGTGTCTCCAGATACTGAAAGCTACCCAAAGAAATGAACTTGTTTAAACGTCTCATTGGAAATGGCCAGCGTTGTATCTTAACTTTTGACCTTTCCCTCCAGCTGTGACTTCTGTTTAGCTTTTAGCTCCGTTAGAAGTCCAGATTTTCCCTTTTCCCTGACCATATAAACACCTAACAACTTTTGTTTTATTATTATGAAATAGTTTGGGTTGGAAGGGACCTCAAAGCCCATCTAGTTTCAACCCCCCTGCCATGGACAGGGACACCCTCCACTAGACCAGGTTGCCCAAAGCCCCATCCAGCCTGGCCTTGAACACTGCCAGGGATGGGGCAGCCACAGCTTCTCTGGGCAACCTGTTCCACTACCTCACAACCCTCACAGTAAAGAATTTCTTCCTCATATCTGATCTAAATCTCCTGTCTTTCAGTTTAAGGCCATTCCCCCTTGTCCTATCACTATGTGTAAACAGTCTCATCACATTATCTTCCTTATTCAGGATACCATAGACAGCTAAGCAGAGGGAAACTAGATGTAGCAGTAATTTTTATTTTTTCATGTGTGTTAGGAGAAAAAGTTGCCCTCCAAAGCGTGACCCATGCACTCCCATTTCTCTCATTGCAGTTCTACTTCACACTGCCCTGTTCTCCACCTCCCAGGATGAGAATCACAGCTCCCAGCCGGCAGCAGCATGCACCCACGTTCCCTCAAGCCAGGGGCTCCCTGCAGCAGGTTGTGGAATGGGCACGGGGCACGTCCCTTGCAGGGGCAGCCAGGAGGGACCCACGGCCCAGGTTCCTCCTCAGCCTTCAGCCCTGCGTGTGTGGGTAACCCACCTGCCCAAAGTCTGGCCAGGAAGGCTGCCAAAGCCAGAGGGGTCCTCTGACTCCTTCACAGCGAACCCTCAATATGAAACAATGTTTTCAGGGTGATTCCATTGAAATCATAGTATTCATTTCTCACCACGTACGTTCTATTACAGCATTTAAAACTGAAGAGATTTGTCTCTCTGGCAAGGTAGAAAGCAATTAAAACAAAAAAAATGCCCCCAAAGCCTCTCTTACTTAGCACCAAGTGATGCTTTGGGAGAGGTGATGTCATAGCATGGTGTCATCGTAACACATCTTACTGAAAGTCTGTACGTCACTCGTGCCAGCTATTTTCCCTTTGGTTCAACAAGACCCCACTAAGGACTTTCTGTGCCATCACCTGCTAATAGCCCCAAAGAGCCTTGGTGCCTTCCTCTGATGTGCTTTACACTCCGTTACTTATTCTGGAGCGTAACAGATGTGTGAAAGCCTTGATCAACGCGCGCGGCATTTGTGATTGTTGTACTGCCTTTCGATACAAACCCTTCATCTCCTGCCTGTTTCCATCAGCAGCATTTCAGCATAGCTCATCGTATTACCGGTTCTGCTCCGTTAACAGATGTGTCATGGTACCTTCCACCCTACGGCTAGAACCGGCCTCTCTTGCGGAAGACCGAGGGGCTGCTCCGTGCAGGACGGCTGTTGGCAGCTGCCGGCCGAGGTGTGGGGCAGAGGGAGGACAACCTCACTCTACCCGTGCACAGCCCTCGGGAACAGGGAGCATCGCAGGAACAGCCCGGCAAGTGGCAGGAGCCATTGTGGAGCCGCACGGGTGCACAGCGCTGCGGGAACAGCAGGAACGGGATCCCGGTGCATGCCCGCGTGCAGCAGCTCCTGCTGAACAGCTACGACGCTTACCGTGCCGACCAGCGCCCGGTGCTGCCTGCGGGCTCGGCTGCGCCCCGGCTCCCCGCAGCGCCCCAGAGCTCGGGGCTGCCGTCTCCTCTCTGCCAGCACCGGCTTTGGGCCAGTCCCTTCGCCGCCCTCACAGCTTCTGCGTGTTTTGGTTGCAGGTTCCCTCTCTCTCCCTGGTAACTGGCCCACAGACCGCTGAACTCAATGGGAAATCCCCCAGTTTGGCTTTGGGCTTTGGATTACAGCCCCAGCATTTGTGCCGTGCCCGGAGACGTAAGGACCGGCTGGAGGTCCTTTCCTGACTCAGTACTCAGATACCTTGTTTTCAGTATGATTTCTCCTGCTTTGTCATAAAGTTGGGATTTCTTTGAAACACATCAGCTATTTTCATCACTCTTTAGGTTCTATCTAGGTATAACTAACCGAACAATTTCTTCATGTTTTTTTATTCATTTTTTGAAAAGGTTAAAGGGAATTAGCAATGCATGAACTGCGACACAGCGGTGGGCCAAAGATGACTCCTGTTATACCACAAGTATCAAAAATAATACTGTACATTGGGATTGACCAGGACTGATTTACAGTTCCAGGAAGGAAAATATGATGCAACCGATCTGACAGATGACTTTATCAAGGAGGTGTCACAGATCCAGTTTCTGTGGAGCAGGAGACTGCAGCGAAGAAGTGCCGTAGGGAAGCGTTAGCTGGTTCCAGAAGGCAGCAGTTTCAGCTGGGTTCAACCCACCACACTGAAAAGAATAATTATGGACCCCGAGGCTTCTCCACATACTGTAATTGCAGTTTTCAGTAACAGTTATTTACACGTGCAGAGCATTCCTACTAACTGATACTATTTAACATGTAACAGCTATCAGACAGTTCAGGAACATACTGAGGAAAACGATTAGGAAGACAAATTATTAAGCGTTGTCTCAGAAGAGGCACCAGCTATTTTTCCACAAACCAGAAAGACAGAAAGGAAAGGATATTTAATGACTGTTACAACAATCAGTATTATTTCAGTAGCAGGGTAATACGGGACAAGCATTTCTGTTCACAAAGACACTGAAATAGCTGCAAACCTTAAGAGACAGTACGATGTAAGTCTGACAGCAAATGGAGAGTGCAAAAGAAAGGCTGTTAATGGGAATATTAATTTAGTCAGAGACCAAAGGAACATTATGCTGTGCATTTATCCATCCCTGGTAATTTTTAAATAAAAAAAATCAGTTTTGTTACTTTCTAGATAAATTATTTCATTGAAATAATGCAAAGAAACAGATCAGGTAATCAAAATACTCTTGCTTGGCTTATCATCTAGGAATTTCAGTTCTGGAACACAACTGAAAACTGCTCTTTTCTCTCCCACGTGTTGCTTTCTAAAAGTCATTGCCTTGCCACTGCAATAGCTGCTTCACTATTCCATTACTAGAACAATTGAATTATTCTGTTTCCACACTGAAATCTGTAATTAAATTACAGGACATCAAACTGCTTGCAAATACCTGACAAAGTATTCATTCACATGTATTCCTATAAAAGAAAACATTTTCCATCAAAGAGTGGGTAACTTATAGACTTTATAGTACTTTGATTACTCAAACAATGTTTGAAAAAAATTACAATTTACCTGCAATTCAAAGATCTGTCTCAGGAATAATTTGCAAATTATTTTTAAATTCAACATTACTATAGCAACCACATAACAACATGACTAAATTAGGGACCGGCACAGCTGACACTAAGGCGACTAACTGACCATTTCAGTTTAAAATCTGTGTCTCTCTAGACTTCACCCATTACAAAGGCTCTAGCTATCTTTTTGTAAGCAACAAAGTTATAGTAGAAAACCAATTCAGAGGTTCTGAAAGAAATTTTGGGTTGGTACTATCTAAAATTACCCTACGCCCTGCTGTAGCTCGGTATGACACCAAGGAAGTACTGCCTTCGGTTATTACGTAGCTCTGACAGATTCTCATTTAAGGTTAAGTTTTAAAGCTGGCAATTACACCAGCACATGTGAAGAACCTGGCTTAGAGGGTTTCTGAGTTGCTATAGCTGCTCCATGGAAATACCCTCTTTCAACAATCATTGACGGTGTTTTCTTCACGAAAAATACACAGCTGACCCTCTCCCATGTCATCATCTGCTGAAGTTACAGAAATCAACGCAAGAGCAGGCAGCAAACAGCATGTTGCGAGGCAGAGTCAGCATCAAACTGTCCTCTGCAGTTAGTCAGGATCCCTCAGATCTCTGAAGACCTCTCCCTATCTTTGCCCTTCCAACTGCTTTCTGTGGTGGGAGCAAAAGGTGGGGTTTTCCAGTTTGGTGGAAGAATTGCTCAAGACTTACAGTCCAAGGTCACGGGTTTGGGCTGTAAAACACCTCCACAGAAACAAGCGCCTGACAAAATGACCGAGAGGTGCCTTGTGCCCGACAACAGGATTCCCAAAGTGCAGAGCCAGTGGAGCCCAGCACCACTCAGAAAGCCCTTCCGATTTCAGAATCGACTCCTGCAGGACAGGACCAGACCCACCCCCTACCATGCCCCCACTAACACATTTTTCTCTTGTGCTACAGCAGCAGCACAGTGGGACCTTTACGAGGCGGAAGTTGAGCCTCCCTCACTTCATTCGCTTCAGTGGTTTATGTCCTTCAGTTCCACTTTGGAGGCGTTTAGCGAGAGCCGTAATTGATTCAGAGGCACCCACATTTGGTAAGAATGGGTAACAAAAAAGAAATAGATGCTCCACAGGGAAACGAGAAAAGTCCTTTTGAATAGCGATAGCTTGCTGATGAAGGAAGCATGTGCCAAGAACCATAGAAAATTTACAGAAAACCTGTGCTTACAAGGTGCTGAGGACTGTAGCATGCCAAAGGGGAGACCCCTCAGCACCATCTCCTGACACAGCAGGCTCAACCCTTCGGCAAGGCTTCCGAGCACAACAGGACGGGCCCGGCCTCGCTGCCTTCCACCCCTTCTGCTGACAGGGAAGTTCACTAGGTGCAAAATTTCCCAAGCGGCAAAGTCCACTGTCTTGCCCCTTCAGAGATGCTTGAGCGGTTACAGCAGAAGTGGTTAATTACCTTTCCTTTATTAAGCAAAACTTGCCGGTTTGTTTCAGACAGGTGTCTCAGTTTATATTGTGGGAGTTTAAACTGTTGTCCCACACAAATCCACAGCATGCATTTGGTGAGGGAGCCCCGCGGCTTTTCTTAGGAGCAAGTGAAAACAGGTATCACAGGGGTAGACCTTTTCAATACTCCCATTTGGTCAACCACTGCAAAGCCTTACATATTCATACGTAGTACAAAAAATGATGGTTATCTCAAATTGTGAACGCACGAAAACACACCGCTGCACCAGGGGAACATTAAGCTCCAATGAATAGGTTACACTGAGGATTTTTCACCATTTGTTTCTTCATTGCTCCTATCAGTGACTCATTCCTCCCGCAGGAAAATCAGCAGAAGGGTGCTCAGAGGAAGGTTTTACAACTATTCCTCAAGTTTTTCTCTCAACCTCCTCCTCCTCTCCTCCAACTCCATCCAGCACAGGTTCTGGCTCCACTGCAGCCTGTGCAGCAACAGCAGCAGATACGAATGGATCACTGGGACGTGGAGATGATCCCTCCATCTCTTTTCTGGCTGGTGGTGAAATGCTCCAGGCTTTCGACCCCTGTAAGAGGGACTGTATGAACATCTTTTCATCAGATCTGCTTTCAAGACCTAACAATGGTGGCAGCAGGTAGCACAGTGTAATCTTTTCCACAAAGTCCTACATGGCTTTACCAAAACTTTGTAGAGGACCAGAAGAGAAACACAACCCATATGTCCTTTCTTTGCTGCTGGTCTCCTTCCTGCAGGGACTGGGCACGCAGCATGCTCTCTGGGCTATTTGAAGGTAGCAAGATTTTCCACAGTGTACTTAAATGCATATGTTATATTTAGGTATATCTGCTGCAGAATAAAGAGCGCGTATCTTTGTAAAAGTGCCCCATAACAAAGAAAACATTGCAGGGAGGAGCTGTTTGCTTTAGGCCTGCAGTACTTTGGTTTACTCCCAGTATGCTGGGAAAGCCAACTCTGCTGCCTACAGTTCCTGAATACATTCTTATATTATAAATGTACATTAATATACGTGAGGGAAAGAAAAATTAGTATCATTATCTGTAATTCTGTGAGCAGGAAATGTCCTTTATGTTAACAAACAGGAGATCACAAATTTTTTGCAACCAAGATTTCCCTTTTGCAGAACCTGCACTCCCAAAGCAGAAATAGAAGAGGCATCCCAGGAATTATTGTTCCACAGCCCAGCACAGGAATATTTGGAAACCACACAAAACCAATGCCCCCAGAAAGACTTAGGCTGACTTTCACATCGCTTAAGTAAACCTCCAGTTCAATGCTGTGAAAGTAGATGCTCATCACTTCACACGTGCCCTCTACTCCCTCACCATTTGTCCTCATGTTGCGTCAAAGCAACAGCGCAGGGTGCAAACCAAGTCACCTGCACATAGGGAAGAAGGAAAACAAGAAGTGTCACAGTGGGAGAATGAGGAAGAAACATGGCAAATATAATGGCTTTGTCTGCTCTCCAGAAAATGTGTGCCCTACCTTATCACTGCACCCCAAAGCTGATTTTTCTATAAATGCACATGAAGCACCTAGAGGAGCAGTGGCCCTGCATCAAGATGCAACTTTACTAGTAATTATTTGGTTGTCCAAGATGACATGCTGAATGGTTGAATGCACGCTGGCAGTTTAAGTGCCGTTCTGTTACAGAACACACTATTGCAGTTGGAGGGGCCCTACAACGATCACCTAGTCCAACTGTTTGACCAGTTCAGGGCTGACCAAGCTAAAGCCTGGCGTTAAGGGCATTGTCCAAGTGCCTCATAAACACTGACAGGCTGGGGGCATCGACCACCTCTCTAGGAAGTCTGTTCCAGGGTTTGACCACTCTCTCGGTGAAGAAGTGATTCCTAATGTCCAGTCTGAACCTCCCCTGGTGCAGCTTTGAACCATTCCCACATGTCCTGTCACTGGATCCCAGGGACAAGAGCTCAGCACCTCCCTCTCCATGTTCCCTCCCCCTCACAAAGCGGCAGAGAGCAATGAGGTCACCCCTCAGCATCCTTCTCTCCAAACTAGACCAGTCCAACGCCCTCAGCCGCTCCTTTCCGCCTCCTCTACAGAAAAGACAAGACAGTGGGTACACCTGGGACCTGTGACAGTGGTTCAGGTGCACTTGATGAATCCAAAACCTATAGACTGTACAACTAAAAGCTTGTAAACCCAGTAATTAGATTACCAGGTCCTTTTTATATGTCAGCTGTACAATATAGAGGCAGAAACATAAAAGTTAAACAGACTGAAATTCAACATCTGCTTCTACAGTCGTTTAGAACAGGGGTAAACTAGGTACAAAAAAGAATTCATACCAGGCTAAAAATTCCGTTGCCCCCAATACTTTCACCCTGACACAAGCAGCTAGTTTTACTGCAGCCATTCAATGGATTAGGAGTCTCTTACCCTACCTCCACTCACCAAACACACTCTTTGTAACAAACTAAGCAAGCTGGGGGTGGGTGGAGGGGTCCGTGCGAGACAGGATGACAAACACAGAGAAAGGGAGACAGACGGAGAGAGAAGGATGTGTTGGATCTTTTTTCTCCATTACGAAATTCCTTTAACCTACATTTATAGTATATAATCTTGTAAAGACCTTACTTGCTTCAGGCAACCAAAAAAGGAAGAAAAGCACAGGCACAGTGGCTTTGCAACTAGCCTTTCAGTCTGTGGAAAAGCTTATCGTACAGGTTTTAAGCAGTAAATCTTCAGATCAAGTTTCAGAAACAGGCCCCATTTATAGCTAGAAAAATATCCCAGGTTTTCCTCTGGGAACTCATTTAATTCCTTACCTTGGGGGAGCAATAAATTTCAAGGTTGATTTTTCTTTCATTGCTCAATGCAAGATTGACCAATACAGACTTTTTCCCTCTCCAATTTAACTGAAGTACAGTTGCTAAATAAATGAGTATTTCTGGGAGTCCTAAGGACTGCAAAAAGGGACAGAAAGAGCACAGCACTAGTTGTCTCAGAATGCAGTGGGAGAGTGTTGGTAACTGGTCCTCAGCCACTAATCCAGACAGAATCTTACAGGAGGAAGGATGTCTAATTCTGGTTTTAACCAGAAACAACTATGCGTTTTTCCTTCCGCAGGATCCCACTCACACGTGTACTGAAGCACAGCTGCTTGTGAAGTACAGGGTGCTCTGCTGGCAGACAACTTGAATTCATCTACAGATATTGGCAGAAGAGTGGGTTTGGAAGACACGTCTCACAAAAAGCATCATCAACTCTTACGTCCGTGCCTTTTTATTCAAGTTCAATATGCACGAGAAGACTGAGGTAAATATTCTTTTGCAGTATCCGACCTGCGTGAAGACTATAGTGTATCCCAGACTTCCATTAGTAAGCTAAAATGTTACCCAACAGGTTAAGATGAAAACCTTTTCCTGGTATAGACTGATTTAGAGAGCAAAGAGGAGCTTAACTTACAAAGTCATGTCAAGATCCACAGTGAAATTCAGAGAGCTCAATGCAACACCATACAGGAACCCACTCCTCAGTTTCCAACACGATCATGTTGTGTGGTTCAAGGGAGTCCGGTATTTGCATCGAGCTTTTACAGACACCTACGTGAGATGACAGCTCTGTTCTACAAGGCACTGAACTTGTACATACAGGGAGAAAATCCTGTCCGGAAACCCTCACCAACTACAGTCAAAATACTCCCAACATTATTTGCCACAGAACTGAGATGAAAGCTCAGCACCGAGTTCTTCGGAATCAGTTGGAGCCTCATTTTTAATGGGACTGACTTCACTGGATAAACAATACTGTCGACTCAGATCATATCTCCATGTTGTTAGCAGGAGAACACATGAGAATCTGGTACGTGACTATGTCCACACAAACATTACGTAAACACTGCAGTCAGCATTTATAGATTTGTCTTCTGTGAAAAATGCTATTTTTATAAGTATATCGTAACTATTATGATAGGGAAATGTTTGTTCTCAGCTAAGACAACTGTCTTTCAAAAGATGAAGAACGAGCGAGAAAGAGCGAGTGCACGAGAGAAAGCAAAAATGCACCTCATAAGGCATCTTAAAATGTCTGAAGAAAAACATTTCACAAAGAAACCAAGTGTTGCAAAGAATGACAAAAAGTAGTAAATTAGTTTGTTGGGATTTTTTCCCCCAAAATTATTCTTTACAGTTAGTCTCTGTGCTTAATGTTACATGAAATCTGAAGAATCCATTGTTATTACTGACACAGGCTACATACTCCAGTGACTCAGCCTTCCAATTTCAGGCGGTGCTTTAGCACAACTCGGGGACACATTTTAACGTTCTGCCTCCAGAGCTCGAGGGTCCTGGCGCTCCAGGGCAATCAGGAGAGCGCCCAGCATCAGATCTCTGGCACTCCGTGCTGTTACTGTGCAAGCATAAAAATAAGTCAGGACTAAAGACTCATGCACTGCTTGATGAGAAGCTATGCTTTTGGTTTGGAATCCAAAAGTCACATTTTTTTTTTAATCAAACAATGAAATCACCATCTTTATAAAATAAGCCAAAAACTTGCAGAGCTGGGGAAACTTCTGATAACAGATATTTTTCAGTTTGCTTCTCTGTCTTCATATTCACTGACAACTATTAATCCCACATCTAGTTATTTAGAAGACCACCTATGAATATAAACACTATGAGCTTCCACAGATTTTAACATAGATACATAATTTCTTAGAGTGAACAGCAGCTCCTTCTTCAGTCACATTATGTCGTACAATATTTAGAATTCTCTGAGGATGAGGAGGAAACTGGAATGTGGCTGCCCTCAGAGTTCCTGGAGTGTCTGTACACTATGATCTCCAGTACGCTGTACAATAATTTAAGCTGGAAGGGATCCATGGAGGTCATCTGGTCCAACACACCACTCACAGCAGGGCCAACTCTGAAGCTGTATCAGGTTGCTCAGGGTCATCTGAGTTCCCAATACGTTCGAGGATGGAGATGTCAGAGTCTCTGTGCAAACTGTCTGATCAATCACATTTAAAAAAAGTCTACTATCTATTCTATTTCCCTTGCTGCAATCTGCAAAAAATTAGTAAACGCCAGAACAAAACATCTAAGACTAATAAATATTACAAATATGGGAAATAAAGATACACGTATGTAAATTTACTCAGACAGTCTTTAGAACAAAGTGCCTAATTGGTCCAGAAGGACAACAGAGTATAAATGCAAGAAACGTGCCCCCCCGCCCCCATACAATATTATTCATGTAAATTCTATTCACATTTGTTGTCAGCAGCAGCAAACTTGTCTGCCATGCAGATAGCCTTAGTATCCAAACGGTGTAACTCAAACGTAGTGTGCTTGAAAACAGAACTCAAAAAGCTCAATAGCTGTATGGCAGATCTATTTAGCAGACATAATTAGAGGAAAAATTCTGAGATTTCTTAAAGGACTCACTTTAATTCCAACCTTGAGTAAGACTCCTAAAATATACAAAAAACATTGTCTACCGAAACAGTAAAAATATTGCCATTTGAGGGAAGTAGCCTGTTGTTTATACATATACATCTGCCCAGTCACCAAACACAAAATTGTGTTTGCCATCAACTGCATTACTGAACTTGCTTCTGTAATACCTTCAGAAATGGTGTTACGCAAATATGTATCCATAACCTGTGCCAAAAGGTTTAAAATTTATCTTACTTACTGTCAGCAGTCTAAACTAGATTTGTGTTCTAAACTCCTACTGTCCACAGACAGGGGGTAGAGTGATGTCATATCTATGGATGAAGTTTCATGAAGTTTCATCTCTCCACTGATTATCTAACTTAGACTAGGTACCTGATAATTGGGCTGCCTAATTGAGATTGCTCCATCTCTGAGGGGGGGAACTAGACAAAAAAAAAATCACGGTGAGAAAGTGTACACAAGCACCAATATAAAGTGATCAGCTTCTTAACCAATTAATTCTTTAAAAATTCTGTAACAAAGGCATTACTTTTTTCCTTATTCTTGAAGCCACAACTAATTTAGTGCTTTGTTTAAGAAAACCACACAAAACCAAACATGTACAGCAAGTTCAAGTTTTTAACTGACTTCCAGACCAACACGCATACAAAAAGCATAATTTAATTATCATTTTGCAGTAAGCATTAACAATGAATGTTTTAACTGTCACAAGTCTTTATGAACATCTAAAGGCCTAATACAAATATCCAAATTATTAGTAAAGATCAGTCATTTAGTGTTACCAATAAGCCGTTCAGTAACTCTGCATTAAATGCTAACAAGCCCTTTCTAGAAGAATATTAATTTACAGTCTATTCTTTCTAACAATTCTTTGTACAGTAAAAAAAAAAAGATACATTTGTGTTTTTCTGCTTCCCTTTCCCACCCAACCACCCACATAGTTTTGCTCTCAGACTGAGCTACTAGCCAATCAAACCCGATAGTAAAAATCCTCTCAACCAAGGGTCCAAGACCTCAGTTTTTGCATCCAGCTCAAACAGTCTTTGGGAGAAAAATCCATGTTTTTGTATAATGTGCAAAGTGCAAGTTTCCTCCAGTGCTATCAGAAGTGTGTGCTGCTAAGAACTTCACCACAGAATAAAACAAACAATTAAGACTTCTCGATTTCCAATAGCTCTGTAAGGGGCAAACGTTAGATAACATTTACAGGAATGACAGATCAAGCGGATTATACACCGGTGCTTAGTAGGTCAGGCATTTTCTGACTTCATGAGGCCAAACTAGTGTTTTTACTCAAGTTCTTCAGTTTCCTCCGTAAAAAGATCAGCCAGATCTGCCACTGTCAGGACTGATGCTTCCGACTGTTTCATGGAAGAGCTCGTGTGGCTGTGGGGAAAAATGCAGACATCAGAGAAGGAATCCACTTAAGTAACAAGCCGTATGCACTGAAGACAGACCACAGGGTTCAGAGTCCAGTAACTGTTCAGCTTTGAACCTCAGCAGGAAAACACACTTTCTATCAGGGAAAATACATACACTGATCAGCTACTTCTCTTGCACATTCTGAGTTAGATACAAAGTCCATCTACTGTCCCTAACAGTGGTCAACACCACACACGGCAGAGGCAGCAGTACAGGGCACAATCCGCTTTGCTCTCTCAACATGTAAGGGATTGGCTTCAGCCTCCAAGCGTAAGGTTTGATACCACTTTCAAAACATGAGGCCTGATTGGATCATTCAAACCACTGTATATTTATCTGGATTTTATACACAGAAGTAGTGCTACTTTACAGACATGGAAAGTGATTAAATCATTCTTTCAAAGCTAAAGCTGAAATCCTTCATAACTACAGGCAAAGATAGGCACGTAAATTTTTAGTCTCATAGTTTGTAGCTACCAAAGAAATGGAAAAATAACTCATTTTCTTCAGCTAAGGCCTCCTCCTTGATTTGTTATGTGTATAGAATGTAGTTAGAGGTACAAACCTCTTACACTTCCACATAAAGAATGTAAGTACCACTTTTGTTTCACTCCCAGTCTGTCACTGCTTATAGATTTTGTAAAGATAAACACAGTGAAAACTGCTTTCTGTGTCTGCACGCCAGGCTGACTTATGAGTGTGCATCTGGACAGCTCTTGCACTGACTGCAAAACCAAACGGTGCAACACAGCACCGCCAGGCTAGGTTTGTAGAATTTAAAAATAATGAAAGAAAGAAAGAAAGAATTAATGTCCTAGATTAGATCTTATAATCTCTGCTGTTACTCCGTGGCAGGCTTAGTATTACTCCATTGATCACAATGCTTGCATACTAATGGAGATAGGTAAACTGAAAAGATAAATTATAATACATTATTAATTAATCATGCTTTTATGAAATAAAATATACAAAGTGTAACCAAAATCTTCTCCAGAAAATTAAAATACCTTAAGTTTCAAGTTACTGAAACCAGGTTAAAAGATCAATTTTTCAAGTCTTAAAACTTTTTTGTCAATCAAAAAAATGTGAAAGAGAACAGTTGAGGTTTATATGTAAGACGTACATACCTAACTAATAAAAGTATGTTGAGAATCACCTATTCATTATCAGTGCAATAAGGCTGTTCTAAAAATATTCAACACATACCTTCTATCTACAGTCTTCAGCATAGTCTGCATTCTCTCTTCTATTGTTGCTTTTATCAGGAACCTATGAACAATGGTAGATCTGAACGTGTTTAAAAAAGAAAACAAGACCAGAAGTGAGCAGAAGTTATACTGTTACTGTCCAAGTTCAAGACCACATTTTGGACTCATACTAATTATTCTAAGAATGCTGAAAAAAAAGCCTCTGTATTTTAAGAAAGAAATCTTACACAGTGATTAACAGATTCCACTGACATTTAAGGATGCTTAGTGCCTCCGAGAGCACACACTTCCACTTGGCTGGACCAAATAGTAAATGAATATAAGCTGTATTAACAAAAATCCTAAAGCAGATACTGGAAAGAGCTCTGGTTTGTGTCCCTACTATGAGCAAACAGTCCTTAAAAGTCTAGCCTGTCATTTAAAGAAATTACTTTGGCCCACTGGTTATACACAATGTTTATACTGCGTTGTCACAAGTCAGTCCAAGAGATCGAGCTCAATGTGATGGGTAATTAAAGCTCATTCCCAGAGTTTAACAATACTATAATTTTTTTAATTTTTTTTTTTTAAAGAAAGGTCAGTAATTGTAGTCACAGGTAAAACATAAAACCCAAAATGTCAATAACTGTAAAACAAAGTAAGAACTCCATTTACGGAATAAAATTTCAAAAAGAAAGCTGTAATTCAAAAAAATGTCAGGCACAAGGAAGGGAGATGGAAGAGAGTCAGCTCCAAAGATAAAAATGAAAATCACTCCAGGCTCCCCAATATAAACATTTTTCAAGATATGAACCCTTGAAAGTTCTTGGATGGTTTTCAGATCTTAAGTTGAAACTTTGGCAGGCAACATTATACAGAGGAATGCTGGGGGAATACTTTGTGATTCACAGGCAAAGGTCTACCCACAAAAAGAGAAGTAAATAAGAACTCAACTGGATGGGTAATACTTGCACCAGTGAGACTACAGAATATTCCCTTATGCTCACTGTACTTGAACATGACCCTTTTTCAAATCAGCCTTGCTGAAGTCTTATTCTTAAGAAGTACAGCTCACATTCTTGCTGGTTTTACTGCAAGGTTTTTGCCAGGCCTTTTATGCCAGCATCATATAAAATTATAATGCAGGCTGTTGCAATCAATCTTTCCTATGCCCTCATGGTTAATTCAAAATCTTTACCAACACACCCAAATATCCACCAGTTCATAAACATTCTTTCACACACATGCTCATTCACGCCCTCTTGCTTTTCCTCTGCTTCCAGAACAAATAGCCCACTATTATTCTAGAATATTATCATTCCGACATTGATCCCAGCTATTTTACTTCTTCATGTACAGAGGTTTTTAATTATTTTTTCAAATCATGTGAAACCTAAGGAAAAACATATGTATCTTAGAATCTTACAAACTTTCCAAAATATTCATTAAGTGTTCAGTACTACCCATGTAAAAATCAACAACACTGAAATAAACAAAAAAAATATACAAACTCACCAATGTCTTCAGAGATGTAGACAGGGGTGAGGGCAGAACCATGATTTAAAAACTAATTAGTTCTGAAGAGTTTGTGCTGTATCTTTCTTTTTGGGGAAAAAGGCAAACAAATAAAAAACACCCCCAAACAAAAAAAAAACCAACACAAAAAAACCCAAACCAAACCAAAACAAAACACCTACCTGAACACTATTAAAAGGAAGCCCTTACCCTAATCCGGAGCTGGGAATGACCAGCTAGAAGGAGCCTCTCAAGAAAACTAGGAAGGGCCGTGCCTGAACTTAGCCACATATGACATAAATGGTGCGTTGCTCAGACCTGCAAAGCTAAGACATTTCTGGACATGCTTACAAGCAGAACTTGTAACAAGTTAAAAACTAAGGCATCAATGGCACACAAAATAGGGCAGCAGCTGAACAAGGTTTTTCAGGGTTTTGGACTCAAGAGCCTACACTTCCTAAATGCCATTTGCTTCTGTATCTTACCCCGAAGCACAAAAGAACTCACAAAAGAACAGCAGACTTTATTTATTTTAATCTTTCTGCCCCTTACACAACCATCTTTAAAAACAGGATTCCTATGAACACCCTCATCTCCAAAATTGAGAAGCTCAGTGAACGAGATTTAGTCTGTTTACAGTCCGGAGCTCTGTTCTGGCCCATACCTAAACCACTCAACCCAATTTTAACTCTTACTTTGTTTGCCCAATACGATGTACTCTGCCAATGGCCTGTAGCTCGTGGGCAGGGTTCAGAATAGGTTCCACAAGCAGAACATGAGTTGCTTCGATGATGTTTAGTCCATTGGAACCAGTGTGAAGAGGCAGTAACAAAATATTGATGTTGGGATCATATTTAAATGCAGAGAGATTTTCCTGAAAGACAAACGTCACAGTAGCGTGACTAAAGTTCCTCAGTAAAGAGCATGGGGGACATTTCTATATTTTCAAGTAATTACAGCAGCTACTACAGGCCTCAGCATCACAATCCTGCAGCCTGACTGATCCAAGACCTGCCAACCCAGAGCAGATACTCGACAGATATCAGGAAGGCAAGAACTTATTGCAACTGTGATCAGTGTGTCTCATCCTTAACATCCATGCCAACGCTTCTTTCTCCGAAGTGAACGTATTGTTTATCTCCAAAGGCTTTAAGTTGTGGCTTGTTGTGATTATGATTTTTAGAATTAATGAGTTAGAGATCAAAGCTTCTGCCAAACAAATTTGCTGCTCTTTCAGTTTCTCAAATGAAGCAATGAAATAAAAAGATCAAATTAACTTCTAGCAAATTAACATTATTTTCAGTGGGGAAAATGAATGAAAAATATCCTTTACATACCTGAAATTTATTAATTCCATTGATCTGAGAAAAAATCATGTTGTTGTCATACAGAGCTTTTGAAATTATGTCCAACACATCTTGCCACTGTAAAAAGAAGACAAACAGAAAAACACTCAATAAAAGTTACTCAACATTACAAGCAGCAGTAACAACTAAAATATACTAATTAATTTCCCTAAGAAAGAGTAGATAAAAAAGCCTTTCAAATTACTAGCATCTGCAATTTAAAAAAAAAAAGTGGGAAAAAAAAAGATCTATGAAAGATTTGATCCCTGGCACACAAAACTAATTAAGAAATGTAAATAAAAAGATCAGCTTGAATAAAAGAAATCGGGAGCCATCACAAAACCAGTTTTACAATGTATCAAAAATATCTGGACATTACATTTTAAATTATCTAGAATTTCTAATGCTCCCATATAAACCTAAGTGCTTGCCCTTTAAAGAAACAAGCTTTTACATCTGTTGACTACGATCATTGTTCATGTCCCAGTTACATGAATTGCCCTACAAATTCTCCAAACAATCACGCGGCTGTACAGAGTGATTCAACATTTTGGTAGCTACGCTAATTCCTGAAAATATTATGACTGCTTTAAACTCGCATACACATGCAAAACCAAGACAGAAAATGGTGATTAATACCGTTGAGAAAACTAAGGATTTAGCCCCTGGATCTTTAAATTGAATCCTCTTCAGTGTTCGGACCACAGCTTCCACTTTGGTGGAGTGACTTCCCTTTGAAAAATCAAAGGGGAGCATTAGTAAAGTAGGGTATTAAACAACTCCTTCCACATTCACTGTTTTATCAAATAATGTTACATTTGGACTCCTACATATCTCGCACAAGTGTAAAAATCAGCATCCTGGAGGAAGTGCAGTGTAACTAACCCCCCTTCCCCCCACCACTGCTACAGGATCCACGGTGGATTACAGCACGTGCAGCGCACGGAAGTACGAAGTGCCACGCGGATACACCTCTGTAGCTCTGGATGAGGCAGAAAGGATAGCCCAAGCAGCGCAGTTGCACCAAACGTGCCAATTCGGCCTGCTGAAGTGGCACCATCTTTAAGGAAATGTTCAAATGCACGTTTAGATTTCCCTCCCTTCACTGCTCTTGTAAACTGGCACTGAAAAAACCTACCTGAACACTATTTCTGTTGCTTTTGTTTCTCACTCTGGCAACCCCAAACTTATGCTCAGCACAATGAAGCTTGTTAATTATATTTTAAATAAGAAGAAACTGGTAAATATAGTTAAATTAATTCTTGAAAGATTGCATGCTGCAATGAAAACATCTTCATATTCTGCATTTCAAGCATTTCAGTGCTTAGTGAATCCAGTGCTACATTCTACTTCTTGTCCACTTTGACTTCTGTAGTCCTCCCTTTCCCCATAAGTCAGGAAGAAGATTCCAAAAAACAGTATCTCCCTCTGTTTCCTTCAGTATGTACTTTGTATTACAGCAATTTTACCTAATGTGTGGTTTTTTTTAGGAAGCCCTTACTTAATTCCTTACTGGTTCTTACATGCATAGTAATTTCAAGCTGCACTAGACTCAGCTGGACAAATATTGTTTTATTTCTGTCTGCACCTGTCCTCTGAACATTGAATTAACTATGCTGGCTTGCTACAATGACAGATCAAATTTACTGAAGTTATGCTGCTTGCAGAATTGGAGGGGAAGGATGTCAGCAGTCTAAGCACAAGTTGGGAACCAATGCTGGGCTGCTTGATCATTCATACGTTCTGCAGTTAAGTGAATGCTCCAGAAATACATGTACAAGACTTTCTGCAGGTTGTTTTACCAAAGGCTGCAATAAGCAGTACCATTTTATCTCCCAGGGTCTTCCACACAGTGATTCCAACTCTGTATCGCAAACATAGAAATAAACCAGCTTTTTTCCTGTCATCTCTGTTGCACATGGTAAACCTTATCACTGTTTCCAAGAGTCAGAGACAAATAAATATGCTTCTGTCAGTAGGTGTTACGATCTGCAAGGATGAATGACACACTTGCAGCCCTACGGCAGCTGCCTGCCAATCATAACCACCTATAGTTAGGAGATCCAAGAATAGCTTTTGGTATTTCCTATATACTCCAGGGTCATTTAGGTGCTTTTCTGATACCATTCATCTCTGACTCAACAATGACTGGCTAATCTGCTGCCTTCTCCTCAAAAACTTTTTTCGGACCTTATCATAGGTCCTATTTTGTCCCTGCTATAAGACAGAGTAGCTTTAGCCACTGTTGTTGATTTTTCCACCTTTCAGACTTCCTGTGACTCAGGTGTTTCTCTTGTGGCTTTGTACGAGATCAGTCAGAGGAACTATGCTGAAGAACAGCACCATGATCAAGGCGGTCACGGTCTTTTTGCTCTATTCTTTAAACAGGAAAACTAAGCATACAAAGTTCTCCATCCCTCCACCTACATTACGTTAGACAAACTATATTAGACTTGTCACTGAACTAAAAATTGACCAAAGCTTTGGTTTACAGCGCAAAAATTTCCAATTTTGTTCTTGATATTTATGGAGATGAAACTGATAGAAGTACCCTTGCTATTATAGGTTCTGTTTTCAGTCTGTCTTAAAAAAATGTTACCTCACTTATTAATCACAGACTTAGAATTTGTCATTTTGTTTTTTATCCAGATGAGTATTTACAAACAGACTAGCTAGTTCTAATTAATTACGGAACAGCACACATTAGAATCAAAGTTACCCTGAGACAGCAATTCCTGTCTCAGATGACAGGCTGGCAATACCCACTGTAATACTGACCAGACACTGGAAGCTTTTACAGAACCAAAACACGCAGGGATGCCAGTAATCTCTCTCAGGATAAAATGCTCCCATTTACAGTAGTCCTTCTGCATCTAAGACATTGACTTAAGATGGCTAGTGCTGGTAGAATGAAGAACAACACAACAGAAGGAAAAAAAACCAACCAAGAGGTACTGAATATTGAAAGAGACCAGAGGGACTGCGAAAGTTCCAATGAAGATATAAATGCTGAATAAATCACACAATTTTCATATATATACTGCAAGATAGTGATCTTAACATCAGTGTTGTACAGAAACCATAACAAGCTATTCCTTGTTAACTGTCCTTAAAGGAATATGAGGTAGAAATTTTTATTTTTAACAATGCTGCTTGTTTCATAGTCCATACAGTGATGCTACAGTATAAATTGTTAATTTTCCATGAAATAAAAACAGGCTTTGCTCAAGACGACACGTGAATTCACACAGAATTCATACTTCTGCTTTGCCTGAAGTTTTTGATGCAGAAATACTTCAGGAAATCACTAAAACCCTTTACAGAGGACAGTAGATGATATGTTCCTTCTGTGTCTTATTTATGAAATTTAGCTATTCTATTTATATTTTTAATGTAATTTATGAAACATATTTGAAATTTTCTTGTTAGAAACAAGCCGATATCTCTAAACACTGAGGAAATAATCTGTTACAACATGCATGAAGCAAGGCCCTAATAACAAGCAGTTCAAAAGCATGGCCTGTTTACTCCCCCTGCTGCCACATGCCGTCAACTACTTCGAATCTAATATTTTGAGTTAGGATGCATCTACTCATAACATGGAATTCCAGTTGTCCGGGGAGGCTGACATAGCTACTGTGAAGGTGGTAACATTGCCTTCAGTACACGCCTGCAACCCTAGTATACCTGCAAGGTTCAAGGGGACTTGCCCAGGTACCATGGAAGTCTTTGTCAGCACATTTTGGTATTACTTTTAACTATACCAACCAGAATAAAACCGTGATTGGTATGTCCAGCTGCCTTATATTTAAATAAAGATTGCAATATCATCTAAATAAAAGTTTACCAATATTAGTCTTTGACTTTTAGTCCAGAATCCTCTATTTTTTCTACCACTATGGAAAACGGACCACAGTTTTTTTGGTTTAACACTAACAGATTTGTGCAAAGTAAAAACGTACCTAGGTGCTATATGTATCAGTATTGCTAAAGACTCATGGAGATAGAATAGAATAGAATCATTACGGTTGGAAGAGATCTCAAGGATCATCCAGTGCAACCGACCCCCCCCCACCTATTACCCACTAAACCATGTCTTTCAGTACTGCATCTAACCTTTCCTTAAATACCCGCAGGGACGGTGACTCCACCACCTCCCTGGGCAACCCCTTCCAATGCCCGACTACCCTTTCAGAGAAGAAATTTCTCCTCATCTCCATCTCTCCCATGAGGGAGAGATGCTGTCTCTCCCTCACCCCTGCCTTCAATCCAATGAAAACCCTCTGTTACCAAGAAAAGCAGATAAAACAGTAGAATCAGGACTGATTTCCTGCACATTTATGTTCAGAGGTTCATTAACTTCTGTCATTAGGAAGGCACACAAGTTACTAATAAAGTTTTCCCCACAAACTGCAACTTTAGATATCTTTTGTAATAAGGAGAGAGCCAAGACACAGTATTTTGCATTGTAGGAGACATACTTTATGTGTATGGCAATTTTAGTAAGACTTGTAGAAAATTAATTACTTTTGAAACTCAGACTCTCCATTAAGCTGCTTGAAATGATCTAATGGGTTGCCAAATTAAGAGAGAAGTCTGAGATAGTACAATTAAAAGACGTTGTCTCCTCAGAAAGCCACACTAAAAGGAATAAACACAGAAAGTCACAGTGAAAAACACAGCTACTGATCTTCAACAGCACTGTACATCATCAGTGGAAGGCCTAGAGAAAAAACAGCTCCCTGACTGGCAATTTCTAAGGCCAAAAGTCACTCTTGCTTCAACAATAATCATTTCAGTAGGTGTATGTACCCAGTCAGTGAGGCTTGAACCAAATAACAAGAAGTACAAAAAACGCAGACAAGGCAGGAAGCACTAATAGTTTTTCCAAAGTTTTCTTTTTGATTTTTTCAAACAAATCTAAGCAAAAAAGCCCAGAAAGAATACTTGCAGAGTATCCAGCTGCACAGAGTCAACACTCATCTAGAATACAGAGAAAAAGCTGACACCACACAACTAGATCAAAAGGATTGGGGTTGAGCTTGAAGAAAGCAGCCTCACACAGCCACATTATTGATCACCCACTTGTAGGGAAAAAGAGAACCTCCCCAACATCACGCCAGAGAAACTCTTCTCCAAAGAACAAGTTAATGGTCAACAGGTTCCAGGAAAAAGCAGTAGTTTTGATAATATTTCACAGGATTAGCATTTCTCTATTTTCTCTACTGTGATTTGTCTTATTACTGAATAAGCTTTGGGACCAGTTACTGAATATAGTCACCAGAACCACTAATAAATTAGTGGACAAGTTAGACAGAGGAAGCACTGATATAATCTCCCTTCAAGGTTTCTAATATTCATTCATTCCTATTTTAAAAGTAGTTTTCTTTTTCCCTCCTAATTATGGTTTGTATAGCAGACAGTATTACATAGATATGCAAAATGTAAAACAAGTACTCAAGCTACCTGAGAAGTAAAGAGACATTACAGATGACTAATCTTAAATTCAGAATCAGGATTTACGTTCTCATGCTAACGATGAAGACTTATCAGTTTAAAACACTTATATTATCCTAACAGCTTTATAGTACAGTTTTCTCAAACTACTAATTTCAAGCAAACATAGCAAAACCATGCCTCCAAACACTCTCATCTCTCCTTCGGTACAAAAAGCCAAGAACACCACAACCACAAAAAAACCCCCTAATCACCTCCATACAAAAAAGCATTTATTTCTACCCAGTGTCAAATGTTTAAAGAAGAAAATGGTAAGTAAAGCTCAGCAACAGCTGTCCCTCCCCCCACACCCCAACACTTTAACACGTGTAATTCCGTAATCCATCTGCAAGGCCTTTCCTCAGGCACGTTTAAAGAGCAGGTGTTAGAAAGATATCCTCTTTCACACTATTCCCTTTCATGTTTTGTTTACAAAACCCTTAAGAGTTATGAAAAGGGTAAGTTAAAAAACACAAACACCCCTAAAACAAACAAAAAAACAAAAAAACCATTTACTTGACAGGAAAACATGTATCTTTTTTCAGGGAATGATGACAAAACATTGATTACACTGTAAGAAAGGCCTATATACACCATGTCCAATTAAAAAAGAACTATACCTGTTTGAAGCAAAACAAAATATAAAAGTGAACCTACTTATAAAATTATAAGGTAGATTTGTCTGCCTAAATCAGTATACAACAAAACGGAACAAAAACACACAGCTCAGAGCTCTCATAAACAACGTACCTTTACAGGAATATCATCCTCCTGATTCGCAGTTTCTGCAGTGAAGACATAAGATATTTCTTTATGAGATGTGGTCTGCCTGCAAATGGCACATTTAATTGAGCTCCGGCGGGTGCCAACGCTGTACTGTTCTATGATGATAGCTATACACTCATTACAAAAACAATGTCCGCACGTCAGCACTGCCCACTATTCAGGGAATTAAAAAACAAAACCAAAAAGGTTATCAGTATTGGAAAGAAAAACAGTGTAATAACACATGATAAATTACATTTTCACAGAAACATGACATTAATGTGACTCAGATGAAAATAGAGTTTTAGAATTTTTAGCACTCCAGCTGCTAAAAAGCCTGGATTTCAAAGTATTCCAGCACAGAAAGATTCACGATCCATAGTTCTCTGCATATATTGTTAGTTATTTGCATTTTCCCAGTTTTAAACTTGAGGAAAGAAACTACGGTCTTTCATTCCTATGAAAGATGATTCCTAATGCAGAGGTTAAGTACACAGATGAAGTACTTACACCATTTTAAAAAAGTTACACAAACATTTGTATTGGCCTTCTGTAAGTCTTTATACATTCATACTAGAAGAGTCTTTGTTAAAAATGTCCTAAAGAAAGTGCTTCAATTTTTACCTATTTTTAAGTCCTGAACAACACCTTTGCATTTAAGAAGAAAGGAGATGTTCAGAGAGGCTTCACCTGTTTTTGACAGAATGCATTAGAAACAAAAGACTGCATTCCATATGCTGCTCTTCCTTTATGAGCCTAGAACATCCATCTGTCAGCTGTGACCTTCCATAACAGAGAAGTCATTTGTAAACCAGTAGCTTTGCACCTAGAAATAGTGTCTTACTACATACTAGTAGTCTGCTCCATAGGCCATTCTAAGGGGAAGAAATAAAACCGTTTCCATGGGGCCAAGTAGCAGAGGGAATTGACTAAACAACTGATTATCAAGCAGAAGATCTTTTAGGCTTTATGAGGTTCTTTCAATCACACAGAAAGAGGATCCAAAGCCTTTCAAAAATTCCTTGCGACATGATGGCTATTATCATCTAAAGTGGCAAACTTGGCCAAAGAAGAGAGTATTTTTCCTTTCAGTGAGCTCCCCCAGTTCAGAGATGAAGCATAACAGCTACTAACAGGGCATGCAACTGTTCTCTAAAACCCTGTTATCACCCTTGGAAGAAGAGTGCAGTGGGGACTTTGGAAACGTGGCAGGACACCAGTTCACGCTTAGACATGTCTATAAAGCTGACAGAAACTAAACCACCTTAAAATAACCACCCTAAAAAAGCACCAATTTAGTTTGACTGTACAGGAGTCCTTTCATGCCTTTAGCTAGTGCATGGTAACGAAAGTATAAACTAATATAGATCAGGTTTGGTTAAGTCTCACTTAAATTCCTGCAGTTCAGCAGGTAAGTGGTGGGGAAAGAAATCCAGATTGCCAGTCTTTATTCTATTATTTTTTACTACTGTTTCAGTAGCCAATATCCATTTCTTTAAAGTCTAGAAGAAAAAACCCCACTACTATCAATAAGAGCAGTTAGAATAAAATACAATAGCATGCTACAGAAACTTATCTATTTCTTCATTCCTTTAAGCTTATAAAGAGTAAAGAAATTTTTCTGATGAAAGAAAGCAAACTTTCAGAGTCATAAAACAAGGAGCAACACACTTTTTGTCAAAACACTCAAGCATTGATGTCAACAGCTAAAGGCAGCAAAAGGTGCTTGTATCTGAGCAAGATGTAACTTCAGGAGAGGCTGTTTGGTACATTACAGAAAAGGGCTTATTTCTCCTGTTACAATACAGCATTCATTTAAAATCAGATGTTGAAAATTTGACACACAACTGACTCGGATCTAGGTAAAGACATTCTAAAAACAAACCCTGCTAAGTAAATATCTTACCTGTTTTCCCAGCTGACGCGCACAGATTGGACATGGTTCTGGGTTAACTCCCCCTGTAGTTTTATCCTGAGACTATAAAATAGGGAAAAATATAAACTTTGTGTTTCAGCAAATAAAAATTTATTCTATATTTAAAACAAGCTTCTAGAAAAAAAATGGAGTCCTTAAAAAAAAAAGAAAACCAACACCAAGCAAAAAAACAACAGTGTGAGCAAGTTAAAAGACATAATTCATGAATAAATAAATCGACCTTGAGGAGTTGAAAAAAATAGGTTATTTACGGTAAAGTTAAGAGGAGCACTGTTCATACTGCAGTCCTTCAGACAGCATCTCAATCTCTACTACAGAGTTGAAAAATGCTGGTAAAACACAAGGTTCAAATAAGAAACTCCTTTTCTATCAGCTTCACATTGCTGTAAAAACACTGAAGTATAATCATGCTTAACTATGCTTAAGCTAACTGTACTTAGTTGAACACTACTATTAAAATAACATCACAGACATGGGGTTTGTATGTTTGGGTGGTGGGGTTTTTTGTTTTGTTTTGGGGTTTTTTTGTTTGTTCATTTTTGTTTTTTTCCCCAACAATTACTAAACCTACAGACCAGACCCATTTGTCCTTCTGTTTAAGATGGTAAGCTCTTCATAAAAACCAAGGGTATGCAAAGAGGTACATGATTTTACAAGGCTTCTACTAAACACGGTTTTGATGAAAGTTTCAACGATCTACAATTAGTTCATAGTTTTATGACTGCGCAATTAAGCAAAGAGCCAAAGTCTGTCACGTAATAAATAACTTTATGACTACACTGTAACCCAAAGAACAACACATTGAATTTCAACATGAAAATGCATTTTCTTTAAAATGTAAGGTTTCAATAAAAATAATGACAGGTTTCTTCCACTAGGTAAACAGAGTACATCACTTTGGTATTGAACAAGGAACCATAAACCTTACTTTCTCCAGATTAGTGAGGTACAGCAGTTGTCCTAATTTCTTTTGAAGCTGTGATTTGGCAACTGCCTTGTCGTTCAAAAGTTTCACTCGATTTTGCTCTACCTATGGAAACAATATTAAACTTATTAAGAAAAAAAAATCATTGAGTTTTATACTAAGGCTTAAATTTATTTTTTGGCAAAATTCAACTGAACAGTTTCCTAGGAACAGACAGAAGAACAGCTCATACTGTAAATTTAAGATGTGCTTACCCCAAGAAAAAATTATTATTTATTCCTTTCCTGTACCCAGTATGAACACAGTATGGGGAATGGGCTGAGACCCAGGAGGCACACAAACTTGCTCTGTATTGTTTTATTTGCATTATAGGTTCCTTCCAGAGACAAAATCAACTTAATTTTTTAAAAGTTTCTTTCAAATTTAGTTCAACTAATTATCTATCTTCTTACAGCCAAGCAGATCCTAAACTCCACTGCTAGTTTCAAAAACAACATGTAAGGAACAATTCATTCCTTTCTTTATACTACTTAGAAGCTTTCACTTTTCATTTAGCATATCCAAAGATAAAAATATCAAGCTGACTCCTTTTTAGATTAATTACAGTTGGTAGTGGTGTAGTTATTAATACTGCAAAAGAGACAAGCACCCAAAGGATGAAGGCCAATGTAATGGGTGGGGTTTTTTATGCTTGCAAATATATACATGAATCTTAGACTTTGTTAAGCAAAGTGCTCCATTTTAAAAACTGTTTTAATACACAGGTGAAATATCTATTTCCCCTACAGAAACAAAAACACTTATCTAACACTGAATCTCACAAAAAAAGCACAAAGTGTTTCTACTGAAAACACTTTTGGTTTTGCACCTATAGAAATATAAAATGTTAAATTAACCCAACGTTTTCTCTATGTTAATGAACAGAATGTGTCTCAGTGCTGGCTCAGAAATTCCAACATACTTTTTAGGTCCTTGTGGAAAGTAGCGATACGGGTGAGAAATTAAGGCTACTTCATCTTCCACCAGCTTGGAAAACTAGGCAATTGTAGAGACAGGCCCCAGAGCCATTAACCTGCTGCTGGAAGGAGAGCAGTTTTTTGAAAACACTCCACTCAGTCAGAAGGTTGAGCTCAAAAAGGCCCACACACTGAATGTAGAAAGAGGCAGGAACTCTACTCCACCAAGGTTTTTAAAATGGAAACCAAGGCATATTATAGGCCTTATACATAGCTCTAAATACAGACTTCATTTTTGTAGGAGGTAGGTTCCTTCAGAAAAATCCCATTTCTCTCCTGCCAAGTACTTCACCTCATGCGGTTCTATGATGTGGAGAACTGGTGGATTTGGTTTTGGCTCATCAGGATGACGCACTCTCAGCCGTTCCGTAGCCATTGCCAGTTCATCAATAGCAGACACGTGATCCCTAAGTACCATCCAGTATTCGTGAAGTAACTGTAAGAAAGTCCTAATCAAATTAGTGGCAGAACTGAGCTGAGTTTCCTTTATATGACTCTGCCATACAATGTATAATGTGAAAATCTTTTTGGAGTAAGGGATATTTCTTTACAGTAATTCAGCCACAACACCACATTACGAAGGAAAACAAACAGTATAGATATCATCCTGCCTGCCTGCTTTTCCAGCCTCCCCTTATGAACAACTATAAATAGCTGTATCTAATTTCTTCTACAACTATTACTGTTACAATAACTAATGCCACTAAATATTCAGAAACAAAATGCCTTGCAATACTAAGAACATGTGAATAAAATAAGGGAAAATTATTAATCTAGCTATTATAACACTAAGATTGCTTCTTAAAAATGAAGTCTGTTTTAAAGAATGTTAACAGTTTGAGTGGTCTTGATAAAGGTGCAGACAAGCACAAGGTGAAGATACCACCAGGCTCAGTTCTCCCAAGAAAAAGTACATTCTGGCTTTCTACAAAAGAAATGGCTACAACTGGAAGTATACTATACATATAAACTAATGTTATTTTTAAATTACTGATAATACTATAAACTATTTCTTCCCAAGCTTTCAACTATTTATGTATTTGATAAAAGAAATCTTCAGTGATCTTACTGAACTGCTAATGTACTTTGCAAATGCCAAAAATTGCTATTTGTTAATTTCTGATTTCTCAATTGTAAAGATATTTGTAAACACTCAGGCAGGGGGGTGTTTGCTGGTTGGTTGTTTCCAATGTCTTGAGCACAGCACAACTTTACTAGGTGTTTAATAGCTTTAACTATGACATACTTAAATGCTCATTGAGATGTCATTTTGTTTAAAAAGGTTTTGCACTATGTTAAACTTAACCTAGCAATTTTTTTAAGGCAGCTTCAGATTAAGTCTCACTCCTAAGTAGCACTGTCAATTTGAGGAAAGTAATCAAGTTTGTTAAAAACAAGGACACTGAATTCCATTAGTTAATCTAAGATAAAGTAAATCACTCTCTAGGCTATAGTCTCTTCTATGGACTAAAGCTAATAATAAATCTTTAAATTCTTGGTTAGCCAACTTCTGAAAGAAGTATCTTTGCTTTTTCAAAACCTCTGAGGAAAAAGCAAGTGAAGTGACAACTTCATAGAATCATAGACTGGTTCAGATTGGAAGGAACTCCAAAGATACCTGTTCCAACCCCCCTGCCATGGGCAGGGACACCCTCCACTAGACTAGGCTGCCCAAAGCCCCATCCAACCTGGCCTTGAACACTGCCAGGGATGGGGCCTCCACAGCTTCTCTGGGCAACCTGTTCCAGTGCCTCACCAGCCTCACAGCGAAGAATTTCTTCCTAGTACCTAAACTAAATCTCCTCTCTTTTAGTTTAAACCCATTCCCCCTTGTCCTATCACTCCCTGCCCTTGTAAACAGTTCCTCTCCATTTTTCCTGTAGGCACCGTTCAGGTACTGGAGAGCCGCAGTACAATCTCCCTGGAGCCTTCTCTTCTCCAGGCTGAACAAGCCCAACTCCCTCAGCCTGTCCTCATAGGAGAGGTGCTCCAGCCCTCTGATCAACTTTGTGGCCCTCCTCTGGACTTGCTCCAACAGCTCAATGTCTTTCTTGTACTGGGAAAGAAGTATGAAACAGAAGGCCTGGGAGAAAGATCACAGGAGCAAAAACCTTTCAAGGAACCAGAATTTCCTCTGATGTCAAACCACAAAAAAAAAGCGTACAGAAGAGTCAATAAACCTGAAACCAGTTAATCAAGTGTGTTCTACTGAAGTTGAAGTCTGTGTTAATTAAAAATGAGAAGCAGCATTCAAGAGAAAACACTTCTGGTTACACCTAAGACAGGATGAGCCCGCTGTATGCAAGAGCTCTTCCCCCTTCTCCATCACTGCTATGCATTCGCTGCAAGGGAATACACACACACTAGGATGCATGAAGAAAGCCACAACATACTCCTGTCATTCTCTCTGATCCAAACAACAGGAGACTAATCATTTCAGGTTACATTGTGTAGTAAACAAGATCCAGGAAATAAAGCAGTAGTGAAGGGACATCTGTAGCTAGCACAAGACTGAAGGTAAACTGAATTACAGAACGGACCAACGTTAGATTTGCTGAGTCCTGCTACATTATGATTAAACTAAACAGACACACACATTAAGATATATCTATATATTGTCTTAATAGATAATTACATTACTTAATAATTTGCTTAGTAGCCAGTATAGCTTTTAGAAACTCTTGAATCATATATAAGGCATTTTAAATCAAAACCTGCAATAATCACTGTGAAAAAAAAAATCTTTGTGTTGGCAAACCCTAATTTCAGGAACACAGCTTTGTTCATATTCGGCTTATATTTGTTTATATTACATTAAAAGGACTGGACAACTGTTTCATCACCATTTCATTTACTGTACCTTATATTCCTTTTTCCAGGCTTCAAAGAGTTCCAGAAATACGCTGCCTTCTTCAGTTAGCTTTACATCCATCCGGTGAGCCTTGGCAAAGGACAGAATAGCTTTCAAGGCACGTTCAGTTTCACTGGTCGCCCACAGTCCTCTACTTGTGGTTGGCAAACGGTCATCAACGAGCCCTTCTTCATCTTCTATCATCTCCTCAAATATTGCCATTTGGCCTTTAACACTTAAAAACAAACTCAACACAGTCGTTATCATTGATTTTGTACTTCCATATCCATTCCTACTTATTCATCGCGTATTTCAGCCTTCTAATACTTGATTTAAGGATAAAGTAAATCAAACAAATATAAACAGCTGTTTTACTACTGGAAATCCCAAAAGCTTGCTTTCAACACAGTGACCTCGGTACCAGCAATAAAAGCTTCCCAGTTCCTTCCTTGTCAGCTCAAAATCATCAGCAGTTTTTGCAAAAAGCTTACGCATCTTAATTATCTTTCAGTAGTTATTAATGATCAATGTTACATTCATTTAAAAAATTTGCAATTCTGCCTTCGCAAATCAGCAAGGGTTTCAGTTAAACTCAGATGCAAAACTTTCTGTGTATTGCAGCAGCTTCCCAGTTCCTTCCTTGATGCACAATACTAATCCAGAAACACACTAACATTTCCTAATGATTCCAACAATCACTAGGTAACAGAGCTTCCACTTGTAAAGGTTATTCAAAGTGTTTTCTCAGTGACCTCAACACTTTTGAATCCAGTTTTGACACTCTGGGGGATATGAGAGTTAAAAGCCAAAGAGAAAGCATGCAGAGGGCTGCAATCTGTGCCTCAGCACTGGCCACTATGCATGCTTCTCTCACCATGTGCTGGTGCAACCCTTCTTTCAGCTCTCAGCTGCATTCATGTCTGAAATTTCCCCTCCCATTGTTGCTTTAGTAAAATTTTGTTACTTTATGAATTATACAGAGTTTTAAAAAAATTATCTATGAATGAGTACAGTATTAAAGCATTTGCAACTGAACTGCAAATAAATATTTGCATAAATAGGAATGGTGATTACTTAGCATATTTGAATTTACACACACAGTTTCTGAACACTTCAACGTTTCATTTCAAATGTATGGTCATTTTACAGCAGCTTGAGAAAAGTGGCATGCAGTCATTCCTTGTACACAATTTTGTCAAATGAAATTTACATAGAAAATTAAACCTGACTAATAAAATTGTTATCAAGGCCACTAGCAAGAAGTTGCTGTAATTTATTCATAAAATTATTTCAGAAAACTTAAAGTAGAAAATATAAACCAATCCAACTTTCAGATTTTTTTTAAATAGTAAGAAGTTTTTAAAGCTATGAACTTACGTATGAGAAAAGAGCTTCGACTCATATTCTGTGAACAACTCATCAGCCTTACAAAAGACACAGCTGCAATACAGAAAATTGAACACAGAAGCACTCAGTATTTCATCAGAAACCAAAGTAATTCCTCTAATTCCCCATTCCAACATATAAAACCCCACAAAGTCCTTAAAGAAAGACCAATTTAACAATCTTACGTACATTCGATGTAATAACTGACAGAAAAGATTTTACAAGAATAAAATTAAAGTAAGTTCATAATTCTAACAAATGTATCGATGATATCTGTATGCATCCAAATATTGAGTACAGAATAAAGCCTTTAATCTCTTCTCATTTCAAGTGAAGGGAAGTGAAATAATACAACTCTCCAGCATATTATCTGTTTTCAGACATACTTGTTAAGTGGAAGTCTAACAGGTCGCAAGTGGCAGACAGTGGCAGCTTCGATAACCTGCTTAGAGGGAGGGCCTTCTAAGTTTTTCACTGCTTCTCTTACAATCTTCTGGAACTTCTTCACTTCGTCCAGCTGGGTTGTCAGCAGGTACTGAAGGCCTCTGCAGTCACGGAATCTGATTTAAAGAAAAAGGGAACTAAGTGCATGCTGAGTTACCAAATCCAAACTTAATTCAGTATTTTGAATTAGAAGAGAAATAGCTAAACAGCGATATAGGATAACATATAAAGTTCATATCATAAACAAATGCTTATTACTACTACACGGAACCTGTTAGAAATCATGGACTGGTTTGGGTTGGAAGGGACCTCAAAGCCTATCTAGTTCCAACCCCCCTGCCATGGGCAGGGACACCCTCCACTAGACCAGGTTGATGCCTGGTATTTGTAGAACAGAAAGACTCTTTCCAAGACGTGAGATGCAACTGAGTATTAGTCGTCAACACCAACCTGCAACATTCTGGTCCACAGTGCAAAGGTTAACAACTGCACATACTTACAGTCTTATTTACATCTGTTGGCCAAACGGATTTTCAATGCACATGTGCAATTCACAGCAGACATGCACCCATCACAAAAATATACTGTGTCTTGCAAGTTAGCTTTCAAACTCAAAATTATTAAACAGACATAGCAGTGAACTATTTTCCTAAAACGTAACTGCCTTTATGGTAACTCCATGTTCCCATGGAGGGGGAACATGAGTACCAGTTAAGCACTTCCCATACTGTGTTTTGCCTGTGAGCAGATGTCTCTTGCTGAGAGCGCACCATTCTTACAAGGTCTGGCATTCCTATACAAGACAGCGTATTGCAAGACCGTGGTTCTACCCCATATGGAAATTTTGATCGAAAACATGTACTTTGTAAAGTGTGAAAAGCACAGGTTTAACACCACTACTAGTGTTTCAAATTTAAAATTACCTACTTAAGCAATATGTAATTTAAAATAAAATAGACAAGTTTGCCTAACCAGGTAGTCTGAAAATACATGTAAATCGTAATCACAAGTCTGTGAATACTATCAGTTGCCAAATATTCCAGTTTTTTATAAACCTCCCACACTACATCCAGGATTTACCATCTCTAATGGATGGTTAATCTCTCAACTACCAATTGTTGTTTCCGCCACTGACCAGTAACACTTCATAAGACTCTAGTTTTTAAGTTTATTGCATATACTAAAATAAATCAAAAAGAAAGTAAGTTTTATACTTATTTTATGAAAGAAACAGTTGAGTCACAGATAGCTTTTCCAGTTATACAACACCTGTACTCAGCAACAATTTAAAAAGATACTTCCTAAATAGTTAATTTCAAGTGAGGAAAAAAAATTAAAAAAAAAATCTATTTTTTCCAGTATAACACAGGCAAGCACACAGACGCATAGGCATGTGACCATGCAAACAATCCTTTCCTCAAATTTATTTTGAGCAGAATGAGATGCTATCATTCCTCAAATAACATTTAACCATGAAACGTTCATATCCAGATTCACAGACTGGTTGAGGTTGGAAGGGGCCTTTTGAGGTTGTCTTGTTCAATGTCTGTCCTCAAGCAGGATCACCTAGAGCAGGGTGCCCAGGATCATGCCCAGACAGCTTTTGAGTATCTCCAAAGACGGAGACTCCAAAACCTCTCTGGGCAACTGTGTCAGCGCTTGGTAAAAAAGCATTTCCTGATGTTCTGAGGGAACCTCCTGTGTTTCAGTTTGTGCCCACTGCCTCTGATGCTGTCACTGAGCACTGCTAAAAAAAGCCTGGCTTCATCTTTTCTGCACCCTCCCTTTAGGTATCTATACACAATGAGAAGATCCCCTCTCAACTGCTTAACAGTCCCAGCTCTCTCAGCCTCTCCTTATATGAGAGCTTAGACCTTTGTTGGTCTCTTCCCAGCATGTCCACCTCTCTCCTGTACTGGAGGCCCCAGAACTGGACACAGACTACTTCATGTGTGGCCTCACCAGCACTGAGTAGATGGAGAGGATCACCTCCCTCAACCTGCTGGCAGCATTTATCTAATGCGGCCCAGGATACCATTAGCCACCTTTGCCGCAAGGGCACATAGATGGTTCTCGGTCAACTTGGTGTCCCCCAGAACACCCAGGGTCCTTTTCTGCAAAGCTACTTTCCAGCTGGGCAGCCCCAATAACGACTTTGAACAGAGAGAATTTCCTTCTTCCTTCTAAACATAATTCTGAGTTTTGAAGAAAGAGGTAAGGTTTTGTATCTTTACTTAGCTTATTCAACAGAATTATGTTAAATACTGAAAAGTAAAAAAATCTACTTACTTCCAACAAGAGCAAGGAATTGCCAACTTTTGGAATCATGATAACAGAGTAGTCATATTGGAGGATATGCCTTTATATATTTTTAATTAAAATCGTACACATTTTAAGTATTTCAACTTTTACACATGCACTTTTTACATATGTTAGGTATTTATCTACATATGTATATGTATTTACATAAATCTATTTAGATAATTATATATATAAATTATATTTTTATATATAATAAAAATTATGTATTGAACTAAATCATGATTCAGAAAGACTATTTAAAAACATAAGGATTGTTCATGTATCTGAGAAAATTGCCTGTAGTTAAACTGTGAGAGCACTCTCCTTTATGTCTCTCTCTTCTGTGATAAACTCAGAGAGCTGGAGCACAGAACATACAAAGAGAGGCTGGGAGAAAAGGGTTTATTCAGCCTTAAAGTGAGATTGCTCAGGAGAGACCTTATTGCTTTATACAGCTATATAACTGGAAGGTACAGAGAAGACTGAGCCAAAAACTTTTCTCAAAGGCACATGGTAAAAGGAGAAGAGACAACAGACAAAATGCAACACAAAATATTAACTAGATCGAAGGATTTTGAAATTTTTTTTCTCCCCACCAAGTGGGTCAAGTGGTCTATGAACAGGCTTCACATAGAGGCTATGAAATCTCTCTCGCTCCTTGGAGATACCCTAAACTTAACGGGACAAATCCCTGTGCGACTTCATCAGGCTGAATCTCTGAGCATGGGCCTGGATCTATAAGCTGGGGGTTGGTCTAGGTGACTTCCAGATGTCCCTTCCAATCCATTATTCTGTAATTGCACACAACAGTGGCACTGTTCTCTCTAGCATGAAAACAAATCAAAATTCTTTGCTCAAAAAAACCCAGTGACGCTATTTTACTCTGTTACACAAGGATTTCCTGGTATTGTCTACTTTCTATTTAAGCAAGGCAGTTTCTTTTAAAGGTTACTCAATTTTAATGCAATAACCTTTGAATCTTTCTTGCTCAGCAGTTGCATGAGTACAGAAGACTGTAAAACCACAGCAGATAATACGAAAGAACATGTAAAAGAATGCTTGTCTAGGAGAGAAGTGTTAATTCTCCTGCTTTCCTTTCCAAGTCTTCTATGTAGTTAAGCTTTCTGCGGGACTGTTTTTGAGACTTAATTGAAGCCCAGATGCTCTGAAGCAAAAATGCCTGCTATTTAATTGCAGCACAAAGTGGTAAGAGGACTTGAGCAGACTTAACTGTATTCATTAGCCTATTTTAGCTATTCTCTTACTTATCTGCCATGGAGAGTTTATTAGTTTGCTGTTTGTAGTTGCTGGCTATTTCATTTTGCACACGTTGAACAAGCTCCTCATCGATGGCATACTGTATTGCTGTCTGGATGACATCCAACCACCAAGGAGAACCTGAGTGTATCTGTATGCGAAAGAACAGATTTACCCACGAACATTAAACAAAGAGCCAACTTACTACAGCAGAGGCTTATACTGCACTTTAGGCCACGCCCAAACACAGACTGGAAAATTCCATTAAAAGTAGAAGATGAGAGTATACTAAAAAAAAATAATAAAATACCCCTTTCCTGTTTAAGTGAATACATGATTAAGACATTTTTCACATTCCCATCTGCCTCCACACCTTCAAATTCCTTCAGTAGAGTTAGATTTACCAAGGCCATCTACACCAAATAGCCACATCGAGATACTGTAATCTCAAAGTTTCCTCTTTCTCAAGAAGAGATGAAAGGATCATTTAATCATAGAAAGCAAGCTCTCTGTGAAATTAACAGAGCAACACTGGAGTGACCTTATAATTTTAAAAGGTGAGAGAAGATGCAGTTTACTTCCTCATGTGCCAGTTACCCCCATTTAAACTCAGGTGTTAATCAATTCATTAAGGGTTTGCACCTTTCCATGAAACCTGAATAAAACACAATTAAGCCTTAAGGACAATGACTACATGCATATCAAAAAACAGTTCCTTTGAAAGTAACTGAAATACCAACTGATACACCACACAACGTTTCAAGGCCAAAACCTATCACTTATTTACCTAAATTACAGATGAAACACAGTTAATATAAAAATCAAGCATGTACTTCTGGTTTTAGTCATCTGTCCACTGAGTACTGTGTGCCCCCATGTGGGGAACACAGAATATGTTTTCGGGCTTTGTGTGTGCGTGTGCGCATGCACTGTCAAAGTCCCATTCCAAACAGGCCTTCAAAGAACTGCTAAAGCTAATAAGCACCAGGAGTTCTGGATGAACAGGTGAAAATATTTAAAAAAACCCTGAAAATGCAGAAACTAAATATGTAAGAGGTACCTGCCTTTCTCTGGAGCTCCCGAATGTTCTGAAGAACTGGCTGTAAGGCCTGATGGGCTTCTGCAACTTCTGCATTGGATTTACTCATGTAATGCTGTCGCAGTTGTTCTGCCTGTATGGAAATAAGAGTTTAAGTTATACACAAATCATATTTATGATAAATAATTGAAAAATGTAAAAACTCCCCAGCTACTATAATATCTTCAAATAGTTAGCTACCAATGTGCTACTCACTTTGATTAGTAAGCAATACTTGGCATTATTTTTTTCCTCTAGAATATCATTTATTAGTAAGATCAAAAAAACATTTGAGAAGACAAATGACTACAAAGATGCTAACTATGCAATTTTGCTTTTGGACAAGCCCAAACACCACAACAGGCATACGATGCATTACAAAAAGGAACTGGAATTTAATTAATAATTCTTACTTCTCTGTACCTTAAAATAGATTGTGTTGAATGAGCAAACAATAGAAAGAGCGTAAACCAATCTGAAAACAGGACAACTTAACTTAGCTACATATAAAACTTACCTATAAAATAAAAAGAAAGATCTAAATTTCATTATTTTTAGGTGCATCAAATGTAATTTTTTCAGAAAAATTACTTCTGACTGTGAAAATCCCTCTTGGTATGCAGGTGTCTCCACAAAATGACCAGTACCAGTTTATTTGGTATTTTAAAAACGGATAAATAAATTACATTTCTTACAAGAAGGATGTACACACATACCTCTCTCTCACCATTTTGCAAGATACTTAAACATACCCTAAAATGCACAAAATAGAGGTTTTTCTTCTTTTTGCTTGCTACTATCAAGATAATCATATTATTTTTATAGATAGAGCTCAGTTTACGCTGAGTGGATAGGATTCTGAGGTATTTCCGATCCTCCTCTTTACAATAATGTCAGAAGATGATACAAAAAAAAAGGCTAGAGTTACAATTCAATAAAAAAGATGGGCAGTATTTCTATAAAGGCAGGTAGAAAGTTCTTTAAATATTTAAGAGAACGAGTCTCATAAAAACTGAAGTAAATGCATAAAATTCACATAAAAATGATAAAATATCACAAGATATCAAAATAATAAGACAGATACTGATCATCACCACATAATTGGAGAGGCTGGAAGAACTGGACTTGTCCAGCTTGGAGAAGAAAGGCTTATAGGGTACAAAATAGCAGCCTTTCAGCAGCCAGAAGGAAACCACTTTACCGAAGTACATGGCAAGTGAATAAGGAACAATGGCTATAAATTGGAATGAAAGGTTCTATGTGAATTTTTTTCCCCACTATGAGGATTATGAAGCACTAAAACAGGTTGTTCAGGTGAGTTGTGAAATATCTTTCCTTGGAGATTTTAGCCGCCCAACTGGATAAAGCCACAAGCAACTCAGTCAGAAATCAGTGTTGACTCTGCTCTGAGGTAGGGGTTCATCTAAGGACCTCCAAAGGTCCTTTCCAAACCAAATGATGCCATAAGAACGTTCTTTTGCAAGTGTGGTCCATGCGTCCACTACAAGTATCTAGTGGGGAACAGTGATCCCAGCTACCTTACCAAGTATTTTCCCAGCTAAGATTAAGGATATAGATAAACAGGCTTATGTGCACAGGAAGTAACACACAGTGACTTGCTCCTCTGGCCAAAGATGGTCAACCTTTCTAGATATTTAGGCTGCACAAGAGTGACGGGTGAAACAGTTGCTGTAGGGCATATGAGGACAATACCAGTAATACAGGGAGAGCCTGGACAGATGCCACTGGCAAACTCTTGGCTATGAAGAACATTGCAAATCAGGACCTTCTGAAGATGGTTTCAAAGAAGATATTATCAATACCACACACAGGATCATAAGAGAGGTAGAAAACCAGCTTGAAGACATGATTGAGAAGATGCATTAGACACTAGTAGCTTATATTTACTAGGAGATGGGGAAGCATTTTGAAACGGAAGGCACCTATGCAAGAAAAAAACTTCGACTAGAGAAGACTCTTTGGTATCTGCAGTTAAAATGAGAAAAGCTAAAGAAAACGTGACAAAATAAAGGACTCGAATTCAGGATGATGCTTTCTTTATCATGAGTATCTATGTACGTTATTTCCACAAGAACATTGTAGGGGCGGGGAAATGACATTTTAGAGATAAAAATTAAAACTTCCACAAAACATTGACAACGTAGGAGATCACCAAACATTCAGAACAGCAGCATTTCAGTAGACATTTCTGCCCTCATCTCACACAATAAAGAACTCTTGACTTTGCTAACATTACAAGAAATGTCCACAGTTAATTTGAAAGCTATTTAATAGTATTTCTTTAATTAGAGAAAATACTGAACGATAATGTTTTGGGTCTGGCAGAGGTGAAGTTAGTTTTCCACACAGCAGCTGTCATAGTGCTGTGCATTGGTAGCCAGCAAGGTGCTGACAACACACCAGTGTTTTGGCTGCTGCTGAGCACTGCTGGCACAGCAGCAAGGCTGTCTCTCTCCAACATTCCCCCCTTCACCAGTAGGCTGGGCAAGATCTTGGGAGAGGATACAGCCAGGACAGCTGACCCCAACTGACCAAAGGGATATCCATACCATATGACATCTGCTCATCAATAAAAGCTGGAAGGGGTGGAGGTGTGTTTTTCCTTTGCTTCCATGTGCGGTCTTTTGCTTTATTAAATTGCCTTTATCTTGCCCCACAAGTTTTTCTTCCATCTTATTTTCTCCCTCCTGTCCAACTGAGGAGGGGAGTGACAGAACAGCTTTGGTGGGCACCTGGCACCCAGCCAAGGTCAACCCACCATAGATAAATAAAGAGATACTCTTCAACATATATGGGTATAAAAATGAATAATGTTTACCTCTTCTGCAAGTCGGCTATCACGCAAAGTCGGGGGAATTCCCGGGTGCTTTGCCAACAACAATTCCATCAAATTGTGTGTAGAATGAAGTCTCTAAATATACACAAAGTCAACAGCAATCATGAAAAAATACATTGCAACATCTGTGACAGAATAAGCTTTAACAGCAATGAAAGCTTACAGCAAGAAGTAAGTATTACAAAGAACTATTTTCTTCCCGTCTGTTAATCTGGAAGCCTCCTATAAAGGAAATAAACATTCTTTTCCTCATTTCACTGAGGTAGGAAATCAAACATTAAGACAACCTTCTTCAACACCTCAAAAGCAAATCAGCAGGCAAGTTTGATACGAAGTAATGAGATTCTGTTCCATACTCGTCTTCCTAATTAAAACAAGTTATTTATATCAGAGTACAGTATTTTGTAATTATCTTTCAGTATATTATAAGGAGACAATTCACTTAGCCTACCTAAAGCAAAGTAAAGTATACGGAAAACAGCTCCCAAGGGCTTCAATAATTTTTCATATTTTTCACTTTTTTGAAATAAAAGATGACTAAATCATGATTTTTTAATTTATTTTTAGAGAAAATAAACTTGATTTTTGATATAAGTTTACTCTAGTCCTCCTTCCTAGGTTCACAATACACATCCCAAACCAGACCCCTAATATTATGCTGCTTGCATACAGAATCATAGAATAGAATGGTTTGGGTTGGAAGGGGCCACAAGGATCATCTAGTTCCAACCCCCCTGCCATGGGCAGAGACACCCTCCACTAGACCAGATTCATGCGGTTTGCACTGGCCTGTCAAGGTCCCTCTGGTTGGCATCCCTTCCCTCCAGCATGTTGACCACACCACACAGCTTGGTGTCGTTGGCAAACTTGTTGAGGGTGCACTCGATCCCACTGCCCATGTCGCCGACCAAGATGTTACACAGTGCCAGTCCCAGTACTGACCCCTGAGGAACACCACTCGTCACTGATGTCCACTTCGATATCAAGCTGTTGACCACAACTCTGAGTGCAGCCATCCAGCCAATTCCTCATCCACTGAGTGGTCCATCNTCAATCACGTCCTTACTTTTCATGTACCTGAGCATAGTTTGCAGGAGGATCTGCTCCATGATCTTGCTGCAACGGAGGTGAGGCTGACTGGCCTAGAGTTCCTCAGGTCTTCCTTCTTTCCCTTCTTGAAAATGGGGGTTATGTTTCCCCTTTTCCAGTCAGTGGGAACCTCACCAGACTGCCACAACTTCTCAAATATGACGGACAATGGTTTGGCCACTTTGTCCACCAGTTCCCTCAGGCCCATGGACGCAGCTTGTCAGGTCCTGTGGACTTGTGCGCCTTCAGCTTCCTTAGGCACTCTCAAATCTGATTTTCTCCTACAGTGGGCGGTCCTACAGTCTCCCAGTCCCTGCATTCACCTTCTGCAACTTGGCCAGTGTGGCTAGATCCCTTGCCAGGGAAGACTGAAGCAAAAAAGTCACTGAGTACCTCAGCCTTCTTCATATCCTGGGTGACCAGGTCGCCTGTTTGATTTCGAAGGGGACTCACATTTTCCCTAGTTTTCCTTTTGTCACTGACATATTTATAGAAATTTTTCTTGTTGCCTTTAACATCCCTGGCCAGGTTTAATTCTGTCAGGGCTTTGGCTTTTCTAACCCGGTCCCTGGCTTCTCACACAAACGCATGCTAATAACCTCCATTATCATGAACTTGTCCCCTCCTCACCTCCTGGATTCACTTCACCTACGCACTATTACTATTTCACCCACTGAAGAGCATTGGCCAGCAGTGATTCGCCACAGCTAAGCCTACACACCTGGGAAGTACTCAAGAGAAGTTGAGTTTTATTACGCAAAGGCATTAGACAGTAAACCAGCTTAAGATACTCATAACAAGATTGTTACTTAACAACTTTATGTTGATAAGGCTATGCTAAGTGAAAAAGTCTCTGGGAAGTCACAAGCGAGAAGGAAGGATCAAAGAAGCACAATGGAGCCATCAGATGACCGCATGCAAGACAATCAAACAATAATTTAGTGAAGCAAGTAAAGCAATAGACAACTGATCACTTCTTATTTATGTATCATTAACATTTAAACACCCTGTTATGCTTAAGGGAATTGTGTTCAATTTAGAACCGGTATTTCTTGAAGAAATATAAAGACGTTACTTACAGAACCATTGTTTCTTTTTACTAGGATAATATATTCATTTTTAATATAATATTCAAAATGGATTAATATATTGCCTGAAGAGAATATTCATTGGATTCCTTTTCATGTTCTGATGTCCCTTCAGAGAACATCTTTCTGCATTGTAACAATTTTATTGTTCTGTATCATTTGGGACAAATTCTCAATGCAAACCCCACATCCTGTATTTGCAGAATGTAACAGAGTATCATTAATATCAGTCACATACACAAGTCTAGGAATTCAGCTTGTTAATTTAACGCAGAACAGCAGGTGGAGATCATATACTGCTGCTGGGATACCATGAAGATTCACAAGCAAAAGTTTTTAGAAATACAGTAGCTTTTTAAAAAGGAAATGAGAAGATCACCGGACAGATTCCTATCTAAAGATTGTGATAATGACAACAGGCTGAAAGAGTCATTCAGCACACCACTGGGAGGAAGAAAAGACTGACCTGTTAAATTAAATCTAAAAGTATTTCAGTTCTTAACTACATCTCTACATTTGAATGCTCACTCACTTGCAAGGAATCTGTTTTGAGCTTTTCTTTGTGCTCTTCAGATGATCGTAACACTTCTCTGTACAACTCTGCAGCCAATGCATATTCTCCTGAATGAAGAGAGTAACAAAAACATACATATATTGTGTTGGTTTTAAATATACAAGCAGCCGTCAGTGGCCGTCACTTCTAATACACTATGATGTTTTCAGAGAGGCTGTATAGTATCTGCTTGTCTTCAAGCAAATCTTCCTTATTCATTCCTCCCTCCCCCCAAAAAAGGTAACAACTGGTAAAAGAGAATAGTATATTTTACAAAGACTAAAGCAGTTTACAAATTAAACATCTTGTGACTGCAAAATCTGCAGACTTCTTGATCTTAACATATGTATTCACAGCTGCATAAGTCCAAAAAATCTCATGTTGCACTAAAAAAAAATATAAAAAAAATCTACAACACACTGCAGTGATGCATTACTAAATTCACACCGCAAATACATTATTCACTCTTCCAGTGAAAACAATGAAAACTTTGTCATACTTCGGATATGCAGAAATGAGTAAATACATGCAGGGAGCATAACTACTGATGTAAGCTGCTGACATCACAATCGCCTCTCAGAAAACAGATTATATAAATTAAAGAAGAAACACAAAATTGAAAGTGCATATGGAAAAGCAGCAAAAAAAGTATCAGTTTTTATTTTCTTTTCTCAACTGACAGAAATTTACTTAACCAGTAACAGGCTTGGAAGACACTTAAAACCTGGTTAAGGACAGGGACATGAAACATATAAAAACAGATAACAGTAAAACAGAAATAATCTTTCTACATATCTGAAAGTGTAACAACCCTATTTCAACAACATTTGTTGCTTCGTACACTGAAATGGTTGCCAGTTGTAGGGGAGTAGTCCTGCAGTATACTGTTGCCATTACTACTAACAGGCCAAAAGCTATGTGCTGAATTTGCAAGGCCTCAAGCCTGAGGCTTGTGTGGCCTCCTTGAATTTTTTCTCAACCTGCCGTGACCTTTTACTTGACTTAGCCATGACAGCAATTTCACCAGTTCACTAGGTGCCTATGGCTAATTTTTAGTCTTTGTTTTCAACTTTTGTTTATCTTTGCGTGGCACAATCACAGCTTTACACAGATAGCTGTACCAAGCAGTTATTCCATATAGAATGAGATACTTACAACTAACACAGTGATGTAGTTTAGAGAAATACAGGCCAAGTAAGAATAGCAGAGGCCTTGAAAAGAAAAGCTATAGGATGCAGCGTCGAGTACAGCCATGGGATGCTAAGAGATGGTGCACACGCTTGGCAGTGAATAAGGAAGCCATGGCTATAAACAACTCACCCACAGTCAAAGAAATGCAGACCTAGAGCTGGACAAAACTGGTTTTAGGGGCAACAAAGAGAACAAAGAAAGAGTATGTAACAATCATAAAAGGCATCATGTACACTAAATTTGGTGTCAATGTGGAGCTGCAGGCCCAGTGAAGAAAGAAAGGAGCATAAGTGTGCTAGCAAACATAAAAGTGACTCTGATTTGGATCCTGCAGTGAGAAAGAACAAACCAAACACAAACATCTTATTCCTACTGATGAAGAACTCCAGGTGGTGACAACTAGCCATAGCACTGCTATGACTGTGAAACCACTGACTTCAGGGCACAGAAGGGCAATAGGAACATGAGCATAAAAGCAGGATAAGCAGTAGAAACAAGTAAGTATGATTCTTCTACTTATTTTTTTGTTTTTGGCCTGTAACAATTAGATTTGGACAAATAACAATGAAATCTATAAGACCTCAATTACTCTAACAATAAATTCATGGCTTTACTTATATATAAGGTATACTTCATCCTTGCTCATAAAGACAACCGAACATACAGTAATGTTGGGGTGTGGGGAAGAAGTTATTGACCAAAACTCTGCTTCAGTCCTGCTTTTGTTTCTCACCAGATGCAGTTTTCATCAATCTGCATTTCAGAAAAGAACAAACTTAAGTTTTGTTATGAATGAATTTTAGAAGTATTTTATCTGTACAGAAATCTTTTAAGCACTTAATTCTATCTGAAAAACTTCAGGTATTTCAGACCTACTAACTACAGACTAGAGAATCTGAATGCAGTATTTCTGCAAGGCAAGTAACAGAATAGGCAGTTTGCTTGTTCTCCTCTTTGAAGGAAGACTTTAACGTGAGCTAGAAAGATTCAAGCAGCTTGTCAACTTTAGAAGACTTATTACTTGGCAAAGAGGCGCTTTTTTTTTCCACATTCACAACTAAGTAATTTTAATTTATTATTATTTTGTCCAGTAGGACATTCAAGATGAACATAATTATTTTTGTTCCCCATTCAAAGCTTTTTCCCCTCCTAATTCAGACAAAATCTACAGAGACAAAGCTGTACAACAGGCAGCAGCAGCAAAGAGATTCCACAGTCAGCATAGCAGTTTGCATGGCAGGGGGGCACAAATGAAGCCCAGAAAGCAGGACTGATAAAACAAAAGCAGGTTAAGTACAATTACAAGAGTATGACTTCTTTTATCTTCCCAGTACACACAGAAGGTAGAATCAAGAAAGAATAACACAAGAAAGCCAGAAATACTCTAAAATATATCTCAAAGATGCACCAAGCTACCTATTCTTTTCTCCTTCATCTGCAATGAATGTTGGTTTTGGTTAAACACACTGATACAAGCTTCTCCAGTTTCCCAGGATTTCATTATGGCTTTTTCCATGAATTCAAAAAAGCCATTGTTTTTACATGGTGTCATCTAAACCATGATTAGCCTACTAAAAGGAGTAAACAATACGCTACAGTCATCCAGCCTTACCTTTAATGATATGGATACCAGCTAAGCCATTAAGAGCACACACCAACTGTCGGTGAGCTTCCTCACACTCCGTTCGACATTTCTTCTGCAGAGATGTTAACAGTTCTTCCATGGTCATGGTGCTGAAATGGAGACCAAGTAGCTCAAATTTGAAACAAAATCACAATACCAGCAAAGCTGTTATGCTGTGCAGCATGAAAGGTGGTGACATGCATCCAGCATACTGCGCAAATATTTATTCAAGATTTATTTACTTATTTAAAAACCCCATAGCTGTCATCTTTTCTTCCAGCTAGAGCTTTACCCCAATTGACTATGTCAAGACACTGACATCTCCTAAAAATACAAAGAAATAAGAAACAATAGGAAAATTAGAACTAGGTAAAATAATCCTTCATGGGGCAAAATATTTTGCATCTTCTGTTGCACTGGCAAATTGGAACCACACGAAAATAAACCTCATTTTACTAGAAGCTGTTCAAACGGCAACAGCTATGAAAGATTACATTTCTCTCCTCTGCAACCAATATAAACATGCAAAACATATGAGGTGTCAAGGTAAAGAGGAAAATGTGTGAAATGAAAACAGTGAAGATTAGCAAGTATAATTTTAAACTTTCTTTCCTACGTTGGCTTGTAATATTTGTAATTAATTAACAGAATTTAATTAGAAGAGAATTAGCTTAACATAAAAGTACAGGAAAGAGAGAGGTAAGAGATAAGAGAACAGAGAGGAGAAGAAAGAACAGAGATGAGCAAGAAGAAAGAAGCATGAAGGATAGCTTGGAGTATGGCCAAAGGATCCAGGCAGGAAGACGACCGATGTGAAGAAACAGGACAGTAAACTGCAACAGCAGTCTACAACAGCTGACCTGAGGCTGCTTCTGTGAGCAATTGCTACTGTGAGACCAGACACTGCCTCCCTCCCTGAAACTCTGCTCCTCACTCTCACTCACCTTCAGGAGAGGCATTTACTGTTTGGCATTTAGCGCTGTGAAGTAGAGCAAGGGATGACATAACTCCTGTGTAGTCTGGGCCCAAGGTATGCTGGAAAGATATCCTTGACTAGCTCTTTATTTTACCTTCCTTGCAACACTGCTCTATCTGCAGAAACTGTTCCTTGAGCTTACACTAGAGCAGGCTTTAAATCAGTATAATGATTATCTGTAACTAGCTGAATTCTGCAGAGGTATTGGCAAACACACATAGCACCTGCAGCTCATGCTCTGATACTGATAATGATAGTATCATTACTACTTACCTTTCATTTGTAAAACCATCAGCAGTTTCAAGAAAAGTTATAAAAGCAAAAGGATGTACATAAAACAAATGCAATTTGACATATAGCCTGAAACTACCAATTAAGACAAAAAGAAGGTTGGTTTGGGTTTTTTTACTGAGTTTAGCTAGAGGAGCCTAGAAAACTCCCTTTCGGGGCTGTATTTTTGCTGAGTAGATGTTTCATTTACTGCCTTCACTACACAGGTGGGAAAAAATGTCATCTAGCATACAATATGCTCCAAACTCAGCTTTCTTGTTTCAGGCCAGTTTCTCTTACCCACGTGCTCCAGCAATACTCTGTTTCAGTAAATTTCTCTTATTCATCCAAGTTCCTAGCAGTGAATTTCTTCATCATTCTCCTACATATAACCAAAGCCTAGAGCCAAATCTTGTCTCTGTTCTAGGAATGCCCACTGCTACAGTCAAGTTTAGTTCACAAAAAAAAGGTAAATAGCGCTGAGAAACTCCTTTTCTTTGTACATATAATTTTAAGAAAGATTAAATTTTCATTGCTACTTTTTCTACCACAGATACTATGAAGCTGTCACTCTGCAATCACTCCACCAAAATCAACACAACACTAAGCTGTCCCTAGCATACTCAGCTCAGTTTACACATTTCATTTCTACTCCACTGGCTCATTTTAATTCATATAATCTTGTATGGGCTGATGGTAATGTTGATTTATCCCACGTTCAAGTCCTTGCTTTCACACTCGCAGACTGACAAACAGAAAGTGCTACAGCATGGTGCCTGCTATTGGGCCCTGCTGAAGTAGGTGCAGTCAGTTACAGGTGCTTAGGTACTGTACATCCCCTGTATGGGAAAGGGGAAAGAGCAGGACACAACTTCATAAAAGGCTAGGAAGAGACTGAAGAGCATGGATGAACAAGACCAGGAAACAGTAGAAATTACACTGGTGGTGTTAAAAGTTTAAGTTCTTCCATGCCTGCAGCTTAAAAGAGAAACAACATCATGCTCTGAGAGCTTGGAATGGAAAGAGCCTGTTCTTTCACAGCCCTCCCTATGACTGAAACAGTAGCAGCTACATTTTGCTTAGAGTACTAGCAACATGCTTTTCGTCTAACAAAGGCTGAGACCAAACTGGTATTTGCAGGGCACTTTTGAGGAAGATGATCTTGAAAGCATGCAAGAAAAAAGAAACAAGGATTTGAACAGTTTTCAAATTTCGATTTACATTTACAAATTCTGTAACCTCACAGTAACAACATTGTGTTTGAATTATAGAATTATTCCATTCTGTTTTTTCATTTATGTCATTAATGAACATTTTGTGAGTTTTGTAAGAGACAAAAGAAAATCAGTGGGCTTATTTAAAACAGAGCAAGAACCTGGTTTGTTTCACACCCAATCTGTCACCTAGTATCCATCAGCATTGTAAGGTTAGTTACTGCAGAAACAACCACCTCTCAGTGCTACCTTCTTTAACACAAGAATTACACTAAATACACTACTGCACTCCATTCACTTCCTGAGGTCAGATAGCTGAGTGAGGCACAGTTGCACATTTAACTAAAGAAGCTCCAAATTAGGCTTCTTTGAGAACTGTACAAGCTCTTGCACTGTTAGGGACAATTTGGGTTTTGCTTTGAATAAAGCAAGCCATTTAGAAAGTGACAGAAATTCACCTTTTCTGCAATGGCAAGAACTCTCCCCGAACAGCTTGTGGATGACAGCAGGCCTGCCTCAGACGCAGCAAAGGGTACAGAATTGAAGTCACAGTCCTTCTATCTAGGCTACTAAGCTTAAGAGTCCAGTCCGAAATCTTCCTGAGTTTTGCCAATGCATCCTGGCAGCACACTTCATGCTGGCGATGATAGAAGTGTCTCTCCACAGGAGAAAAGTGAAGCCAGTGTACATTTTCGGTCTGAGGGGGGATTTGAATCTGCAATTAAAAAAGAAAAGAAGTAATTTCAAGTAAAGCTATTGATAAATGTTGTTCAGGAATTTTAACCCCCCAAATTCTTACTTACTTGATCAATCACATCCTTCTTTGCTGATCTCCACATTATCTTGGCAATTAGACTGTAGAGAGGCCGGGGATTTTTCCTACAGTAAGGTCGATATAAAAGTTGGTCCCACCAATGTTTGACCCAGTAAGGATCAACTCCAAGAAAAAGGACTAATCCATACAGATCTGCCAAGAAAAGTAAGTGTTTTAGTATAAAGTTTGTGTTTTAATACTTAACAATACACCTCCAAAGAAATTAGCTTTCACAGAAAGGTTACCAGGCATAAACCAACTACATTCTGGCCATTATCTTTTCCACTTGTTTTCTAGTCACGCCCTCACGAAAATAGCTAATTTGAGGCAGGGGACTGGGTGGGGCAAGACGGGGGTTCTCTCCTTTAGCTAGTTGTTGATTTTCATAAAACTTGCTGGAATATAACTATTTGTAAGACACTTTCCTAATTTCAAGTTTAGCAGAATAGAGCGTGAATTTAAACCTGTTCAGAACAGCGGTGAGAGGCAGAAATTACATGTCTGCATACGGTTAACGGGGTTTGCCAGGTTTTTCTGTAACAATATTGCTCAGTATCATTACTTCACAGCCTGCTGTGCACCAACTGTCTGTTGCCCACCATCCTAAAAAGGGGCTGCAATTCAGAAGACTTTCCCTTTTCTGCTAAGGCAGAGGAAATGCACAAAAATACTCTTCTATTGTTTTCTTACCGAGAGAATACAGCTTGCTAATTCTGCCCAATTCAGAAAGCCATCATTTTTGGAGATGAAATTTAAGGACTTACTGACTTTAAGCTTGTATCTAAATCTTACAGGAAAAATACAGAAGCACGTGTTTAAGTGCTGCATGTGAACAATGCAGAAATAGAAAAATGTGACAGTATCCTATAGATAGCTCTTAAAGATCTGGTGGCTACATTCTTTATTCTGTTAGCTTTATGGCAACTTTGGTATCCAACTGAGAGCCATAAGATACTCACCCAATACATCTTAGACCAAAGGAAAAAAATCCTGGGAATCATTTCTATGCAGGAAGCAATTGTTTACCCAGGGGTCCTACCCTATATTATTACAGCAGCAGTGGCACAGATTCAAACCAGTCAGCAGTTTTCATCCCCTGTGTGATGGGGGCTGCCTCGGCATAGCTTCAGTACGTGGCCAACATGTATTACGGACAATATGGCCTTTCAGATATGTATTAAATCAACACTATCACACATAAGAACTCGAACAAGTTAATCATGGCAGTCAAATCAATCACTTCCTTCTGCAGTGTTTGCTTTATTAACTATATATTCTCAAAACAAATTATGTTTGTTTATAAATCTAATCCATAATTCCATAATGGAGTAATCTACAATATTGACTTATGTAATAGTTTGGTATCGGAAAAATAGTTCACAAATGCTTACACTGATTTATCCACCATCAAACTCATCGCTTTAATGTGTGGCACATATTCTAAATCGATCAAAGACCACAGGGAGGTGAAGTTGGTCAGCTCCCTTTCCTTTTTTCTATCTTTGACTGAAACCTGCCTACAGAAACTGAGTACCTCACAAAAAAAAAAGAAGATAAATGTCACCTGCTAACATACAGCTCCCTACTCCACACATATCAACTCATTAAGTCTTTACATAAGGACTTAATACAGTTGCATTAAGCTTTAGTACAATTTTTAGAATTCATATTTATGGCTGTCGATGCCCACAGCAGTTCATACAGGGCTATGCAAAAACCCACCACAGCTTTGCTTGCTGCATTTGACAGAAGCAGGCTATCTTCAGCGGCAATAGAAAAATATTTACCCACTCTGCTAAGTGAAAACTGAAGAACAGACTGGAGTCAGGTGTTTGACATACAGCTTCTCTACTCCCTGAAGTATTTGTCTAAACCGGGGAGATAAAGATTTCAGCTCTGCAATTTTTATATTGCTACATTTATTGATGGCTTTATTGCATGCTTAAAGTTTATGGCTTACCAAGTCAGAGTACCTAATGAATTAAGAGCAAACTAGCAGTCATTTTAACTGCTTCAAATCACTATTAGCACAAGAAAAGCTCACAGATGACACCGCTATGCAAAAATCTCACCTTCTAGTCCTCGCTGCACAGGAGTACCACTGACACACCAGCGATTGATTCCACTTAAACGGAGAGCCATTTCAGCAGCCTAGCAAAAGAAGATAGAACCCAATGGTAGGAAAGGAAAAACCAAGATAGTGTGGAATGCAGCCTGGAGACAGGTGGACCTTATTTTTAAGAAGTCTGAACATCTTGTCAGTATGTAAGATTAGCAGACCGATAAGCACCATTGGTACAATGTATTATAAAAGTTACTGAGCTTTTTTGAAGGTAACTGAAAGCTGATAAAAGCCATATGCACTTCCAAGTAATCAAGTGCAATTAAGAGTTCACAAGAGGCAAACAGTTAGCAAAATAAATTGTACGTAAAAAAATATTAAAAAAATAAAGCCTTTAAGCCATTATGTAAGTAATATTTTTGTCTTTCTGTCTTGGACAAAAAGACTAGACAAATACTAATTAAAATAATCTCCCTCTGCAGACTGCAGCCCTAGAGTGTGCAGACACACTGCCGACTATTTTAGCTTTAGACCCAAAGGACATATCTATGCCTCTGAACCATGTCACTGAACAGGCTAGTGTCTTGTTTGAAACTATCAAACACCATATACAACATGATGACCTAGTTCTTTAAACTGTCGGTATAGATTATGTTAAGTATTTTTTGAGCTGGATATACTTCACAGTCTGCCAAAATGCCAACAAGAGAACCATTTAATAGTAAATATCTCCAACAATAAAAAAAAATGCTTCTAAAGAACAAGCTACAAGGACAAATTACCTGAGTGCACTGAGCATTAAGAGGGAGAGAGGGAAAGCTATTGTATAATTTACAGTAAGCTTGTCAAAACCTTTTCAAGTTAAATAAATGCAGGACTGGGAACATCATACCTTTGCAGTAGTACACTCAACCATTTGTGCTTCATCGAGGCAGATCCTCCACCATTCCACTGCTACTAAGGGGCTTGGGATGGCCATGTACCGCTTCTGGTTCCTGAAACGGCGCCCATCTTCGCTGTTACTGTGGGGTATATCCACGTAGTTCAGTTCAGTGCGGAGGACATCATACGTGGTGATAACCACCTCCTGCTCTGCCAACATGTGTGGCTGCAAAAAGCCATGCTTCTTCACACCTTGATACACCTAGATAGATTTGCATTCCATAGCACAACAGGCAAGAATGAAGGTAAGAGACATTTCAATAAAAATGCAAAAATACCCGCACAGCTTAATACATGCGTGCTTTTGAAAGTGCTCCTCATATAATATCAAATCATTCATAAAACCTGTATCCAATTAGTAGCATGGTAGGAAATCCATACAAGTAACACAGGTAATAAATGTAATACAGATACTGATGCAAATTTTTAATGTATTTATACCTTGACAAAACATTTTTTTTCCTTTGAAGAGAGGACTTCAGTATTTGCTACAACAGTTATTTGTTGCAACAGTTGCATGTAAGATTAAGTATCCTGTAATGTACAGAGTGACATTATATAAACTAGTGTTACGTATCCTGTCCTCTTCTCTCCTTTACCTTTCTCCCCACTGCCCCAAGAATTTCATGGATGATTAGGCAGAGACAGAGGTATGCAGCAAAACATTTAAAAACCAGAAATTATACTCTGGGTCATTTTTTATCTACAAAGAGGATTTCTACAGAGACTATGAAATAGAAAGAATACCCTGGAAAGAAACAAATCATGTGCACCAACAGAATATTATGAAAAACCTTTCATACTGACATTTGGTCTAATATCAGAAGTATTTTTCTTATCTCCATTGTAATTTTAAGCATAATCCTTTCTGAAACATACAGCAGTTTAAAAAAAAAAATTAACAAGCTAAACCAAACATTTTACTACATGCTTCCCTATGGTAGTGTTCTACATCTAAAGAAAATTAAAAGTATCAATATATTTACAAGGCCAAAACATGTTAAAATTTCCAATAATGTGTGGTATAGCACAGAATCAAAAAGTATTTTTAAAACAAGATATGAGAAAACATTGCAAGAATTTTAGCGACTAAAAGCAAATACCAGAGCTATACAATCAATGGTATTTTTTTCCTTCTTATACAAACTTTTTCTCTTGCTTCCAATTTACCTCAGAAACCTACTACAAAGTTATAGGCATCCATTGCTTACTTGAAGAATTTTATCATCAGCTACTGCTTACCACTTATTTATTAATACTAATCACAATATTAAAATAGGTAACATGTTCTTCTGACAGATAGGGGAATATCCATATCTTTTTCAGAAAGAATCTATATTCTAGTCTCGTCTTCAAATAGCTAGCATCTTTCTATTCCTCTTTCATTCTGAGAATTCATGATTTATTACATAAACACTATAAAGCTCACCCATTCTTACCTGCAACTACCTATAAACACTTTTGCCATTTACGGAATTCACACCATCCTTCCAGTCCCTCAGTGTCACAAACTTTAATGTTCTCTTAATTCACGCAACTAATAGTTAAAAAAAACCAACAAAATCAAGGTGAGACTATAAAACCTTCGCCCATTTCCCCCCCTCTTTACCCTTTGATGATCAGCACATGATTTCAATGTTAATTTCACTGCTACTGTACTTTTCCTTTCAGTAATAATCTTCCTCTACATTTGTGCATATGGCAACAGTGTTTGTGTCAACTGAAAGAAAAGCTTCCAGAAAAAGTCTGTTCAGCCCCAGACTGTGACAAGAGAGCATGTGCAACCAGGTCAATGCACATGAACTGAAGAGGGAGAACGGGAAGAGGGGGGAGAATAAAAAAAGAGCATGCTCATTGAAGCAACCGTTAAGAAGAAAAAAAAAAGCTGTTGACGTCTAATGATCTCTTCCAAGTATTTATGAACAGATTTTACGGAGGTTTATAACTTGGCCAAGTTTTGGTTGTTTTCACAGCAGCAGAAAAAGACAACCTGCCACAAAGCAAGACCTACTGATAAATTTTAATTTCTTGTTCTAGTACATAAACCCATTAGAATTTCCTATGGGTTGTAAGCAGTTGGAAGCATAAAAAACACCCTTCACAAGCAATGCAAAACCTGTTAACATGGGAAACTGGTTCTTTGAAACATCTGCGCTACCTTCATTTTAACTTTAAAGAAAAAACACACAAATTTTCATTCTGAAACAACACTGAAAGCAAGTCTGGATGACTTACAGTTGGCAACTAAAAGAAAATTATAACAGAATCTTAGAATGGAAGGTGTCACACAGCTTAAAGTACTGACACTCAGTATTTAAGCTATTTTACTGTTACCATGTAAATCTATTTCTGACAGTTTTCATCAAAGCTTGGTATAAAACTTGGACTGGGTCCTATGAAAACGGTGCAAGTTTTACATATTTGTTAGCTGCTGCGCTAAAGCTAATTAAATTGCTCACATAAGTGGCTTACTGGAGAATTCATTTACACATTTGGCATCTATGCTGAAGGATAGCTGAAGGTATCTGATACATCCCCGAAAATAAAGCTTCCTCTCTTTATCAATCTACTACCAGTTATTTTATTCAGAATATAAGGGTTCTCAAAGCACTCTATCATTGCAAAGATTCTTGCCTACAAAAATATGAAGGAGAAAAACTTGACAATGGCTACACTTGAATACTGTAATAACTACATTCAAAAAAAAATCCTGTATAGCCATAGTTACTGTATGCATAGTAAGGTTTTAGTGATAGAGATATTAGAAATCAAGTAAAAGGACTCCACCAGCTCTCCAGATAAGTAACATCCTAAAAAATATGGCAGATGTTACAGACACAATGCCCAAGTTGCAACCGTGTTATTCTCAGTAAACACCAAGGCCCAAGACTTCTTTTGTAAAGGCTGAGAACCAGAAATTCAGAAGTACGCTCTTTACCTACTGAAACATTTGTTTTTATCTAGACAGAAACGAGAAGCAACTGTCAAGCAAGCTGCTCGGGTGGAAGTATACAGTGAGACTTGATACTGCCCAAACACGTACAGTTAGGCCTTTCTAAGTTCCCTCTCAGAAATCACCTGCTGCAACTGCTCAAAAGTTGCTTCCATTTGATAATGATATCTAGTTCACTGTATCATCTCCCAGTGACCAACTAATAAGGAAAAACTGAAGAACCAATGCAGTCTTTCTAGTGCACAAATACTTCGTGCAGTGCCAAAGCAGGTCTACTAGAGAGAAATGTAGGATTCTGACACAGAGGACAAAGAAACTTCTGAACTTCATGTGATAGTGTCAGACAGAAAGCCCTAAGCCTTGATAAAATAACTTTCCAGACTATGAAGCTATATAATCTTACCAGAACTCGAAGTGAAGATGATCTTACATGCCTGTTGATCTCATCTACCCACTGCTGACAAATAGAACTTGGAGAAATTATCAGGGTTGCTCCTGTGGAAACTGGTTTCATTGCCACAAGACAGTGGGGACAGTAGAAGGGCTTGATCTTCAGGTTTTCCTCTTTGTAGTTTACACATTCTGCATGCTGCCACAAGTAACATTTCAGGCACTGTACACGAGCTTTATAGTCAGCCAAGCCAAGCTCACCACAGATGCATTCAAAACGATATTCAGAGGTATTAAACGGAAATACAGAACTGGTATGTTGTACACTACTGCTGGCACGTTCTTGGGAATGTGAGGACTGGTCCTTTGGGGCTTCCTGCTGGACATCAGCTGTAGTTTTAGAAACATCGGAATCAGGATGACCGCTCACATCACTGGGGACAAGGAGGCTGCCATGCAAATCAGGAGACTTTGGGACAACAGCCTCCTGCGGAACATCACCGTCTTTTACAGAGTTCTCATGATTTGCTTCGTATTTCCCGGTACTTTTGCTAGTTGTACAATAATCATGTTCTTCCATGGTGATATCCACCCGTGAAGGGGTTTTAAGGACATTTTCAGATGCGACATCACTATTTCTTGATTCTTTGGTTTGAGTTTTAGCATCAATCAATCGCTGCTTCTGAATGCATTCTGAAGTCCTTGTTACCTACAAAGTAAAATTAACCAAGAACGTCAGACTTCCTCCTCACCTGTTTTTTTTTGGAATGTATAAACACATCAAATCAGAGATATGAAGATTTTATATCAATTTCCAGTTTGAGGATTTGGTTGATGTTTACCACTGTACAAAAGACAACTTCACAGTAAGAACACCACATCTGCCAGGCCCCGCAGCACTATTTTAAAAGGTTTATGACAGATGTAGTTAATATTTTAGCCCCAAATTTGATCTACTTATGACTTCTGTTTCTTTGTTCATGAATGTCAAAGCAAACACTTATTTTCTTTTTTTTAATCAATAAGCCACTGCACATAGACAACACAGTTGAGAATAGTATGCAGTTGGTAGAAATAAGATCTGCCTTTGCAACATTCTTTGAAGTAACTAAGGCTGCATGTTTTACCTGTTCTTTGGTTCTTTCTCGCCTCTTCTGTTCCTTGTAATTCTTTCCCAGCTTGAAAGATCCAGCCAGACCGTGTCCTTTCACTTGCTCTACTACTTGTTCTGCAATTAGTTTTTCTAGAGTTCTTTTGAGAAGTCGTCTATTTCTCTGTATGTCATACCTATATATAGCACTGATGTACTTAAATATTGCAATAATGGATGCTCCTTTCTTCACATTCGTTTCCTTTACAGCTGCTAATATCATCACTCGTAAGCCTGCATGTAGAATCAAAGCAAAACAAAACCAACTTACAACTCAAAATGAAAGTTATCTCAGAGAATGCGTATTAAGGGAACACCTAAAAATGCAAAAAAAAAAAAATAGGCAACAGTTTTGACAATGCTTTATCTGAGGGAGCCCTACAAATCACTATTTTTCACTGATTCTAAGACAATACTGAGTAGCAATAGAAATACATCCCTCAATTTTCTTACTGAAGCTTATAAAAAGACAGTGTATTTCAGTGAAATGCATAAACCTTCTTACAACAGCCTTTAGTTATATGGAGCTCTGTAGCACAGAAATCTGAGTTGGGAACTTTAAAGTGTGGATCACTTGTTTGTAGCATACAATCCCACTTCACATTGCTCAGCAAAATAATCATTTCATTCTGCTGAAGTAAAGAGTAGCCTTGAACTCAGTCAGTGGCAAATAAAAGACTTATGATAAAAGCATAATGTATTAAAGAGAGTCATCAGAAATACTTACTGGGATATTGTATTTTTTCCTTCAATTTAAGGTCCATTTCCCTTGTTTTTTTCTTTTTATTTCCTTCTAAAGGTTGAGGTGGAACAAAGTAGTTCACGAGCTTACCCTAATGCAGATAACATTTACCAGTTATTAGTCTATGTCTCTTCACAGTAATTGTGAACTTCATTAATCTTCTCACATTTCAAAATAAGCATGAGCTGCTATAGATGTGTGCTCTGATCCTACCAATTCACTCAGATAGTTCACTTTTACTGTACAGAGTGATACCCCATTCAGTTCAGTTTCTCAGCAAACGGTGTACAGAGCCCTACACTGATAACAGAAAGCAAGCTGCTTGGGTCCTCCACCGCTTCAGAACTAAGTTGCGGAAATCTATAGCCATAAGTGATCAATAGGGGGAAATATATATTTAATATACAGCTAGCTAGATTGAAAAGCCCTAGTTAGTTGTATTACAAGTTTCTCTTTTTAGGAATTGCCTCCCAAAAATTTACTCTATTATTAGTGATTCAAGAATAGTGATTTAATTCAAGGAAATATATACTCAACAACCAGAATATAGAAAAAAAAATCCCAAAGCTGGAACAAACACCGTGCCAACATTTTTATGATTAACTATTTTATAGCTGTATTGATTGACATTTCACTCTACCCTGCCCAATTCGTTGCTTTGCAGAGCTTTTAACAGTAACTACAATGAAACTCCAGACACTGTTTGAACCCTCCAGTGAGCTGAAATACTTGCAGCAACTCTGACAAGGGCTTGCATGAGCCAGGAGTCATCCAGAAAGTCTGTTGGAATACAGCACTTTTGGGTATTTTTTTCCCCAGCACATCATACAAAGACATTTTATATTTGAAGACAAGAAAAATACAGATGACAAGGGGCCTTCTGGATGAGTGGAAGAGTGCCTTTTAACCACAGGCAATGTCATGTAATTCTGTTCATTAAGATGCCAAAAATATTAGTTAAGATGCCTGTCCCAGCTACTCAAATCATGAAACAGTTTTGGAACTCCAGCTCTCCAAAAGCTATGGTCTCTAGATACTCTTGTCAGTTCATGTCCAGATGCTTTAGTGCTAATACTCCCCTCTTCACACTCCTCCATGCTGACCCTCTGATATATTCAAGAAGAATCTTGAATTCTCTTTGAATTTAGATCTTTTTAACTGACAAAAATTACAAGCAGGCAGGAGGTCATTATGAATAGATATACAATGAAACTGGCTGCCATGAATTCAAAAGGATGGAACTCACAGAAATAATAAGAGTTTACTTAAGGATAAAGGTTCTCTCCCTTCAGAGAGAATTTTTTCTTTCAGTGAATGTGCTAAGTTTCCACAGGATGCAAGAGAAGGGAAGTGAAAAGGTAGGAAACTGCTGCTAAAGAAGCCCATTTATTATATGAAATGGGAGGGCAGAAATCTTTATTCACTGAATTTAAATCATCCTTATTTTAGCACAGAACGTGCACCTATCTAATGGAGGTTTGCTACTCATCAATACAATGAAGGAGAGAATGATTTCCAACATAGCAGACTAAATTACACGTTTACACACTCCTGGCATGCATGTAAACTACCAACAGCCTACTAACAGCGCAGTTGCTTGCTAATACCCTTCAACAATGGCAAACTATCAACTGCTTCTCATGCAAACCATTCCCCTGTTTGTGCCACTAAGTATCACACCCCAAAAAGCAAAATCTTTCCCTGTACTTTAATCCAGCGTTTTATCTGGACTTCAGTAAAACAGAAAGCAATAAACTCGAGCAAAGAAGTGCATGTCCATTAATTCTGAAAAGTATTTTCTCTGTGCTAAATCTCATTCTGGTTTTCTTACCTCAGGCAATGTCAGATCATCTTGTTTAATGTCTGGTCGGGTATGAGTCAGAATAAGAGCCAACACTTCTACTGTTTTTCCAAGACCCATCTCATCTGCCAAAATACCTCCAGGCCACTGGGGTCCAGCAATCGGATATTCACGGATAATACTACAATTCAAGTACATTTCCAAATGAAAGTCAGTAACTATAGAATAGTGTGACAGAAGCATGTGTTCACGGACACAGAGCATAGCTTCAGCAAGGAAAACTTGGTAAGGTAAGGCAGTATCTTTTATTAGATAAGCAGAGATTAACAAAATCTAGCAAGCTTTTTGAGTGCACAAACCTGACTAAGACAAATACGTACGCCAGAAGTTTTTGGATTTTCCCCCCTCCTAACAGGCCTTGCCTTGCTAACCTTAGATTAGTCTCAAAACCACCTGAAATATATTTATATTCACATGTGTTAAATATCTCAAAGTTACATTGGGGGAGGACCAAAACCAAACTAGCAATCCAAGAGGTCTACTCTAACCAAATCAATGAGAAAGTGCAACAGAACCAGTAATGCAATACCAGCATTAATAAGAAGCATTATACTGTACCCTTCCTTTAGATTTTAAAAACACCGGACTGGAAGGTCAAAGCCTCCAATGCCTTGTACTAAGAAAAGTTCATCTTAAAATGACAAATCTATATCGAAATTAAAAAAAAAAACAACCAACCCTACAAACTTTAAGAATTATATCTTCAGCTCAAGATTTACATGTTTACCTGTGCATTATATACTTCAGTTTATTTTGAGGGGGAAAAAAAGACAAAGATATCACTGTTCTAATTCTTTAGTTGCTAACTGAAAAATGACAGTTATGGATTATCTCATATCCTCCAGGTAAAAGGTCCCACTGTGGTTTTCACACCTTGAGGTGTTCTCAGAAAGAGGTAACTACAAAAACATACCAGCCAGTAAATGGATTATAGTAGATTTTCACTCCATCCAGAGTGATGACCTCCCGCCATAAGAAGTGCAGTGCATTTTCTGTGGAGAAAGAGTTCATGTTACTATTACGAGGTTTCTCTACAAACAGCAAACTGCTTGGAATTGCTCAGCCTTACTGTGACATTTAGAGACAAACAGCAGACGTCTAGCCTACTACCCAAACAACAGCTTTTAATAAAATAGTAATGAAATAATTAACAAAGCTTCTAATAAATAGCAAGAAAACGTAACTGCTGACAATACAATGCCAATTCCCTCAATTACACAAGTTTTCCAGATCCATATACTTGCCACTGCTTGGAGTGCTTGTGAGGTTCTCTCGGTGAAGCATCCAGTTCACAGCGTCGCTCTGGTACGGCCTCAGAATAGGAATTAACGCAGGGTGTTGCACATCCTCTCTCAGTAACTGGATCTCCTGCTGATGGGTGTGCCTTACAAAGTCATAAAGCTCTTCAATATTTTGTCGCTCTAGTTCCATGTCAGATTCTTCCTCATCTTCCTCCAGCTCATCTGCACACAATGTAATTCAAGACACGCATTATCAATCAACTTTGCAGCAAATTTTACTGCAAAACATTTAGTTCACACATGAAAGCAAGCAAAGCAAAACAACATTTAAACCTATTACATGACTGCACTTGCCTTAGCTAGCAGCAATAGGAAACAATGAGTGTTACTTTCAGGAAAGTTACGATTAACATGCTATAGTTCATGGAGGTATACATCATCAGCAAGGCCCTTCCTTCAGAATATAGGGATAGAATGACCAGACCTTATTTATTTAATAAAGACCTTTCCAACTGATACAGATCCCCAAATCACTCACATTTCAGATTTAAATGTTAACATGGGTTGATCTCATAGAAAGGGGAAAAACACAGAGGGTTGCCAAGGATTTGTACATTTTTCATGAAATAAAGCCTTTCTTGATAAAACAACATATTAACAAAAAAAACAACAACAGGAGATCCTCTTCAGTAAGCTTTCATGTTAATTTCGAATTACCCGTCTGGATAAGAAAATTGTAGCAGTAGAACAACATGAAATTCTCACCACTTGCATCACTGCAAAAAATCAGACAAGTCATACCTTAGAAATTAAAATCCCACCTCAAGAGAAGTATGTACTGTCTAGGACAAAAGATCTACCCTTCTTTCCTACCCTCGGGGGAAAGAAGGCCTTGTGTTTATATGATTTTCACATAATTTGGATATATGGGCACACAAAGAACTTAAGCACTGTAAACAAAAATTCATGAAAAATTCAAGAGTCAGTGTATTTAGAAACTGACATAAAATGAGGGAACAAAAGACTTAGAGGACAAGTTTCAAAAGTGGTTTAGGACTTAAATTAAGAACATTGGTACGAATAAAACAGTTATTAGGAACAGTACCTAGGAACAGCTGTACAACTCTACAGTTTAAAGAAAGATACTAACCCTAGCCAGTAGTAGAAATAAAGCCACCTTGCAGAATTTTTCTCAAAAGAAAAGAAAATTAGAAGCAAGCCAAGGCCAGCATTTTCAGTACAAGGTGACCTTAAGGTATATTTAAAAATACAAATCCTGATAAAAAGAGAAAACAGCTAATGGCAGGCACAATTAAATCAAATTATAATTACTATGCCTTGCACTAACAAAGAGATGGACCTGGCACAAACAGCACAGCTTAATCTTAAAGTAACATTTGGAGACTGCTATCAGGACTCTCAGGAGCAAAGCAAAAGTTTTCTTCCATTCAAAGGAATGGTGAAGGTGAAGAATGGTTTCCAAAACAAAAACCAGGAAATTATGTGCTGCGCTATGCCAGCCATTAGTGCTCTCCCCAAATCCTTTTAAGTCAATGGAATAATTCCAGTGCTTCACAAGGGAAGAGAATTCTGAAAAACAGTAAGTTTCTACAAATTCATGAAAAAAAAAATAAAAACATATGTATATAAAGACTTGTAACGTAAAGGTGGTACATATGGGGGTATTAATGTTCCAACCAAATGAAAAGCACCAAGCACAGCATGCAGCTAAAGAAACAGTTCCAAGGGAGCCTCTCACACACATTCTTCACTTCATGGAAAGAAATTAGAATGATTGCAGAGCACAGTTTTGATGAACAAAGTTGATTTATAATGGCAGTGATCATCCTTCAGATTTATCAGTAGGTTAGTTTCCAGATCGGTGCATAAGAATATCTGCATCAATGAAAATGTAATCTTCTCCCCTTTATTCTAGATTAATGGAAAACTTATTGCTTCACATTTGGTATTAAAAACCGTCATACAAAGACCAAAACACTCTTCTTTGTACAAAGAATGTATTCTTAGAAAAACTAAAGGACAACAGTATATGCTATTGTCATTCTCTATGTCATACTATAGTTCCCTGACACTATGGGAAAACAACCTCCAAGACACGGAGCATTCACTAGAACAAACAGCAATTAAACAGGCATTTTAGTCTTTTTTATTATTTTTTTAATTATAAAGACTATGGGCTTTTTCATACTAAGAAAGCAGCTAGCTGAATCTACAAGTCATTTAAGTCTGCGTGTTCATTGAAGCAACAAGCAGCAGCATGTAATATTATACAGCAGATACAGGATACATGCTATTATAAAACTGGCTATTTATGAAAGTAAACAAAAGAAATCTCTGGAAACAAATTCCTCAAGAAAGCGGTTAACTCTAATGTGCAAAACTCATGCGGTTTCTGCATATTAAGTATTTTGTCACTTTTTCAGACTCATTAATGCATCTGTCCTATGCTTGCCATAACTTGAGACGGAATTCCTGCCACAAAGTCTCAAAACCATCTAGAAAGACATTTATCGGGGATGAGTACACTGAGGAAAACAAATATGTAAAAATTAAATGTACGGATAGAGGCATCATGTCCCTTATTTATATAAGTCCTTGCGTGCAATTTCATGAACACAAGAATTTGCTCATCAATGCAGATAATAAGAAGCCTCATCTTGGAACACTGTTGCATAACAGAGATCATTTTAGATGGATAATGACAAGTGTTAAAATGCATACTTAGAGTTTTACAAAAACTTCAATTAAATCTGTTCAAAAACAGGTGAAATGAAACACAAACTAAGTTGTTAGAAGCAGAAATCAACTTGTGCTTCTTAAGAAGAATGCATTCAGTGGCACAGAATCAAGACTATAAATAAATAAATATTATTTTATGCTACGTAAAAAAAGTATGTGCTTAAAACCCATCAGAAAATATAACTGGTTTCACCTTGTAACTGCCTGGGGTTTTCCAACCTTTTCCATTTCTGTGACATGCTTTAATTTTGAATGTGGAGCATAGCATAATACACACCACGGACTTACACAGTGGTTTAATGATCCTGGTTTGTTCTCTTAATACTTTCAGGACAATTCTTCACATTTGATTTGGTCTGACTGACACTGAGCACTAAGTTGATGCATTTACTGAGCTATACATCTACCTACTGAACTACAACCCTAGTTGCAACGGTCAGCAGAAGTGTCATCATTTTTTTTTTTTAATGTGAAGGATTTTTTAATTCTGCATTGCTTTGTATTTATATATATTGAATTTATACTCAATCTCCATTGCCTAGTCTGCTTGCAAGCTTTCAGTTGTTCTTCATCTCTATTATGCTGAATAATACATTTGAAGTTTGTTGATGATGCCATCTCACCAACTGCTATTTCACAAAGCATTAGGGATACATTAAGCTGCACAAGCTTTTGTAGGACTTGACTGGTGATCTTCATACACACTAACAACCATTTATTTCTATTCTCCACACCCTCTATTTTACTTAATCATTTACATGGCATTCATGGGCATAGAATCAAGACTATATTATTATTTTATGCCACATCAAAACATACATGAAAAGCAGACAGAAAATTTACCAGTTCGCAACAGCTCCTTTACAAACCTGAGCTAGTTGCACGGCTTCTGAAAAGGTAAGTTGAGGCTAACAACCCAATCCTAGGCTGACGTTCTTGCTCCAGTAACTTTGAGGGACCTGTCTTCCCTTTCAGAGTCTATATTACCTCTTCACCTGTAAGCTACACTCAACCATGTAGTCCATAAAAAGCTATCTTTTAACTTACTGAGAACAAATACCTCAAGTTCCAGCAGAAAATTATTTTGGATCTGAAAACAGGTCACTGCTCATTTTGTCTGCAAACAAACTCTTTCCTCAACTCTTCCACTACGAGAAAGATATGCAAAGAAAACTGTGCTTCATGCTATAGCATTACTTCATTTGAGCACTCTTTCACACACCTTAGTCATCTCAAGTGTATGAATTCTCTGGCAGATATCGTGCGTGCATTAGAAGCAGAATAATGTATTTCTCCTAAGCCATTTAAAAACATTACTATTCATTTCTATATCTTAAACTACTTATTTTTTCAGTCTTCTTTTTGGACCTGCTTTATTGTGCTTTTAAACCTGAACTGCCAAATTTGCTTCAGGCAGATGACTTCATTTTTTTCAAGGGTGACTTCCTACGTGCACTATCTTCCCTTCCTCACACACTTAGTCATACTGGCCCTTCTCTCAAGTCTCAGAACCTCTATGTGCCTCAGTGCCTTATCTGTAGAGAAGGAATACTATTACCTGTAATTTGACCATAAACTAATTAGCATATGACTAATGGTCAGACAATAATACGGAGAGAATTAACTAATAATATAACCTTGAAAACAAAGTTGCTCTAAATGGCAGGAATAACTTACTTTTCCCTTACATTTAAAGCTACTTTCAAAAAAAAAAAAAGACACACTTTAATAATAAAAACTATTCATCAACATTCAACTGAATTGCATTACCTGGAATTAAAAAACTATAGAATTTTTCCATGAGTTTTTGAATCAGTTGATTAGCTCTTTTGGGTCTTCCACCTCCATCACTGAGAAACTCCGGTTTACTTAGTCCGGCTTCCAGAAGGTAAATTCCAACCTGTGAAACAGTTATAGAGTTAATAATTTAATTAACTGTTAGAATGACAAGACTATTATAAACAGAAGAGTATGAAAATAACAACAGTGCTTTGGAAACTAGCAGAGGTAGACAGATAGAGTAAGTCCTGAGTCCAGGAAAGACACAGAGCTGCTGGAGCAAGTCCAGAGGAGGGCCACAAAGTTGATCAGAGGGCTGGAGCATCTCTCCTGTGAGGACAGGCTGAGGGAGTTGGGCTTGTTCAGCCTGGAGAAGAGAAGGCTCCAGGGAGACCTAATTGCAGCCTTCCAGTACCTGAAGTGGGCCTACAGGAAAGCTGGCAAGGGGCTGTTTATTAGGGAGTGCAGTGACAGGACAAGGGGGAATGGGTTTAAACTAAAAGAGGGGTGATTTAGATTGGACGTTAGGAGGAAATTCTTCCCTGTGAGGGTGGTGAGGCGCTGGAACAGGTTGCCCAGAGAAGCTGTGGCTGCCCCCATCCCTGGCAGTGTTCAAGGCCAGGTTGGATGGGGCTTTGGGCAACCTGGTCTAGTGGAGGGTGTCCCTGCCCATGGCAGGGGGGCTGGAACTAGATGATCCTTGTGGTCCCTTCCAACCCAAACCCTTCTGTGATTCTATGATAATAAATCTACTAAACTCACCATTTAAAGGATACAGTACATTACGGCTAGAAGCTTCTGTTACTCCTTTGGGTAATGCATTACTAACAGTGCAACAGTAAGATTTTTTTTATGGGGGAGGGGAAACCACACACATAAAACATTTACATAAGCATGTAGAAACTATGTATTTTCATCACGTTATAAAAATATACGGTAGCTGCCAGACTTCATTGCTCAGAGGTTTTTATTTTGTGCTTCAAACAAAACAGAACTTTTAAAATGCAAAACAAATATACCTTTAAAGCTTGAGCCTCTCCAGGCCTTTGATAAAGTCCAATTATCTTTTTCTTTTGCAACCATTTCAAGCCTTCCAATATTTCACCACCCAAAGTAGGTTCCACCAAAATACGTTGTTCATAAGCACCCAGGTATTCTTTTGTCTCATTACTGTACTCTTCTTCACTTCTTTCATGAACACAGACCTGCAGCTGATCATCAGAGTCTCCTCTCATCAAAGTAAAGCTCCTTTCATGGAATTCATCAGTTAGAATTTGCTCAGAAAGAAGACGAAGAGCAAATTCTCCCAACAAAGTTTTCCAGGACCCATCCACACGGTATGGCAGGACTATAATGTTTAGTTGTGCTGACACAGGAGTCAAGACAGAGTAAGAGTCTTCTTCATCGTTAACTGTCAAAAACTTAACAGATTTTGAACCTCTGCCTTCTTTCTGAACGAGATCTTCGTCAGTACTATCATCATTTATAACAACAATAGAGGCAGAAGAAGTGCTTGGACCTGGAATGTGGTCCTCATTAGTCATTTCATCATTTAATGTTATCACCTCATTTCGACGGTCCTCATGCATATTCCAGCAGAGCTTTTTCTTCTTCTCCTCATCTATTTTAGAGGGAGGTGCGCGTTTTCGACGACTACTCATTTTGTTGCTTTCTCAACGTATTTTCAGTCTCTGCGAGATGAAGTAAATTAGTCAGCACTAAGGATTACAAAATCAAATGCCCACACTGTATTTCACTATGCAGTAGCCACTAGACTTGCAAAAGGTTTGGACACAGAGACATGCACTAAGAAATCTAACTGTTCCAAACAGACTTAGTTTTACCGAGCCTCTCCTGTCCCTGCGCCATCATGCAAAGCTGGACATGAGGCATTTGCCTTGTACTGTATTTTATCATTTTGCCAAATAGCGACTGACAGAGATCAACAAGAATGCTACATTTCACAGCTGTTACTCAGAATCTTGCAGGACAGATATAAAGTGAGAAGCAGTGGAATCCCTCAAAGGTGGGGGTGGAGGGAGAGGGCAAAAGAAACTCCCCAAACAAAAGAGCAGGAGGTACAGAAAATTCAGGGGTGGGTGTGGGGAAAACACACAAAATTCTTCCTTCCTTTCAAAGCCTCCATTGAGATGAAACTTGAAGCAAGTTTGACACAGAGCTAGTCTGAATCTGCCGTTACATAAAATACAATGGCCTAAGCTATCAAGTCCTGTCCTTAGAAGTTCCTATGACCTCCCTACTAGTATTGAATACTTTATTTTCCCAGGAGACTGTGCATCCCAGGACCTGGATATACAAACTGCTTACACAGAGCAGAGCCCTTATTCTATTCTGCATTCTAGTGGGACCAATCAGCAAACTAAATGCATAGTTTTACTGACTTTGACTAACTGCAAAGCTAAGTCGAGATACACATCCAACTCCTTGACTTAACCTGAGCAGTGAACTGATTTTGTGGACAAAATACTAGAAAATAAAGTACATGTGCTAAACGAAACACAGGATGCTTCATGCTGCTGATTATGGAATATTAGACCCACCTGGAAAACTAATAACTACATACTTTTACTTAAGTACTCAAGCAAGTAGTAAACTCCTTTTTAAAAATACTGTTTTTGAAAGGAGCCTGAACACAGCAATAGCTTTATGACTTGAGATTACAGCACTGTCTTTGTCAAAGACAGGAAAATATTTAGATACCAATGTCAATTTAGCTTCTGCATACAACTTCTACAGAAATGCAGGAAGACGAGAAGGAAATATCCCAAGCTACTAAATCCAGTACCCCACATCCTAGTGTTAAAAGGGTTTATGCTAGAACAAGACAGAAATGCTGCAATTCTGAATAACACTAGAAGGGTCTTATTAAGAAAAAACCCAACCAACCAACCACTAAATTTTAGAAGTCATGGAAGTCAAAGGAAACGCGCAGGGATCCAGACGCCTTGCTGGCTGGAACTGCAAACACAGCGGAATTCCGGAAAGGAAAGGTGAGTTTCTCAAGGTAACACTCACGCACACCGCGCGCCGCTGGCGGCGCACGAAGCCAGGCCCAACAGCGCGCACATACCGTCACGCTGTGCTCAAACCCAAGCGCGGACTGCTGCGCCACCAGGTCTGCACGTGCACACCAGCTCCAGCGTCACGCTCTGACGTACGCACGGGAGAGGGAACGGCTCCCTGTCAGCACAACTATTTAAAACTCCTGCGGCCGGAAAACGGCCGCGTCTACAACGCGAAGCAGCACACCCGCAAGCCGAGGCGGGCGAGGTGACCCGCGGCGGTGCGGAGGGGCCACACCGCGCCCCCGCTACCCGAGGCCTGCGCCACGGCCCCGCTCCAGCCGCGCACGAACGCCGCCCCAAGGGACCCGCG
>VWZZ01000192.1:849269-864442 GCA_013399095.1 Psophia crepitans
CGCTGGCAAAGCGGGTAGGACCTCCCGGGCAGCGGAGGGGGAGGCGGGCACCGGGATGCGCGCGCACCCGCCCCGGCCCGGCCGGCGGCCAATGGGACCCGAAGGAGGTGACATTTGTCCCCGCCTCCCGCACCCACGGACAGTACAGCGGGAGGGCGTAGGGCGGCGCAGGCGCAGACGTGGCCTCCGGAGCAAGGGGGCGGGGAAACGCTGCTCGCCCTCAGTGGGGCGTGGCCGAGGAAGGGTGAGGCTGCAACGTCATTGGCTGCGTGCGCAGGCGCGGCCGGCTGCGGGAGCTGCGGCGGTGGCGGTTGGGTGGCGGTGGGTGTCCTGCCGCCGCCTCGTTGGTTGGTCGGTCGGTCTGTCTTTCCGAGGCAGAGCCCTCTGACACGGCGAGGCTGCGGAGGGGAGCGGCCTGGGTTATGCCTTGCGAGGCCGCAGGCTGGTGGGTAGGTTGAAGGCCTCAGGCTGGTGAGTAGGTTGAAGGCCCAGGCTGATGGGTAGGTTGAAGGCCTCAGGCTGGTGAGTAGGTTGAAGGCCCAGGCTGATGGGTAGGTTGAAGGCCTCAGGCTGGTGAGTAGGTTGAAGGCCCAGGCTGGTGGGTAGGTTAAAGGCCCACGTTGGGTTTGTGAGGTGTTTCACGGGAAGGTGGCACTGAGAAGTGGTGCTCAGAGTAGCGGTGATAGTGGGAACTGGTGTAATCTGCGAGGTGAATGAGAAAAAAGGCACACGGAGGTCTGTTAAATCTTGTTACAGGAGTGATTTTAAAAGTGGGTTTCTGGGCAATTAGCACTGTAAAATGGCAAAATAGTCCAATGAGGTTTTGATGACAAATACCGCTTCAATAAAAACCATGGAAACGTTTATCGTCTGGTGAAATGTGCAGGTCCACACTGGGATATTGTAACAGCTGTAAATACACAAATTGGAAAACCATTTACAAAAAGAAGGTGATTTTTTTTTTGGTAGAACAACCGATTTGACCACTTCTTAGCATTAGTTGTTACAGATGAAATCACAGCTTTTCTGTGTCAGATTCTCCACCGTTTTCAGCACTTTGGGAAGGGCGAGGCCCCTGTGGGGTCGGTGGAGCTGCTCTGAACTGCGGTGTGCAGCACGGAGTGTTGGCCCTCGCACCACGGCATCTTGGCTCTTTAAATTCATGTTGCTTGGTGTGCTACATGGCCGTTGGGCATTCCTATCGGAAAATTGACTTTAAAATCATCACTCTGTCCATTGTCACAGCAGTCAATTACTGCAGAACGGAGACAAAAGGAAAGACTTTCTGGTGTGCAGTGGTAATTGGAATAGTAGCACCTGAGGGGATGAAGAGTGAGCAAGCCTGTTTTATGTGGAGGTTCCTGGGCTCGTGAGTGGGCCCAGCTCGGCGGGCCTGTGGAAGCTGGAGACCTGCCCTGCTGCAGCACCACTGGGGCAGAGGCTGATGGCCCTGGGAAGGGGGGCTGAAATGGGGTCCTGGGCTTTGGGGACCGCCAGGGGACCCAGGCAGGGACAGTCAGGGCTGGTGATACCCAGAGGACGCTGATGCTGGTTCTGCAAGCAGAGCTTTACTGCTATGACCTTTGCCTGGGCGAACAGCATCCCACCCCCCAGTGATCCATGCTTCTGGGTGTGCCACGTCGTGACACACGGGTTCTGTGCATTATAGCATGCGCTACCAAGCCAATAGTTTGCGATTGACTTGGGAGGCGTTATGCCTTTGTCCTAATGAAAAGGTCTTGTTAGAACATCTTCCTTTTTTTTTTTTTTTTTTTTTTAAATTGAGACCTTTTGTTTCTGGATGTGTCTTTGGGGATTTAGCTGTTGACTAGCTCAGTAAGATAGTGAGCAGTTGAAGTTACTTGTTTCTCTAGGAATTTATGAAGCTACCATGTTTGACTCCCACGCCCTGGCATGCAGCCATATGCCTGGGTAGGCAGCTCCCTTTAAAGGGATGGCACCCAGGTTCATGCTGCAAGATGTGAACATCAGATTTTCCCATCCTGAAATGGGTCTCTTGATGATAGGAGTCAGGGCAGCCAGAGGACAACAACTTTCATCATGGTTACTGAGGTGAGAGGGTCATAAATAAAAGTGATATGCTGTCAGTCTGGGGCAGCATGAATTCCTCCTCCGTAGGACCTCAAATGTGGGACTACTTGTGCAAATGTCCTGTACCTGCTGTTGACAACCTGATGCTGTGAGAAGGTCCCACCAGTGACTGCTGCTCTTCCTCCTCCACTTGATGAGGTCTGGACTCTACCACCAATGGGAAATGGGAAAGAAAAGGGAAGTCTGCCAGGTGGGACTATCCCTGCAGTTTCTAACCAAGGGTACTTGAGAATATAGGGAATGTTGACATCACCTAGTCCTTTGCAGATTGCTTGCCTTTTTATTTTGGGTTGGGGTGGCTCTGAAGACAGGCCTCTGGTGTTAAGCTTCCCCAGGAATACTAGGACCAGTGCCAGTGTGATGCGTGTCCAGTTGCAATGCAACGAGAGACTCCAGAGGCACGTCAGGCCTGTGCCCTTATAAAGAGTGTGGAGGAGTCCTCACAGACGTGAGTAAAGCAGGGAGAAACACAAAAGGTTTCTGGTTTCTTGTCACGCTGAAGGTCAGTCCTGCTCAAATGCAGACTGGGCACAGCTCTGTAGATACAGTACAGGCTGTGCCCCTTGCCCAGGCACTGTCCTGCATCCACTGGCATGCCTGATAGAGCCTACACAGGTGTAGCCTTAACGGTTTCCTGTAAGGATCCATAATTACTGTCAAATCTGATCCTAAGGTTAGTAGTAGGAAACAGCTTTATTAATGTCCTGGGATCTACAACTAGCAATAAAGCTAGCAAGGAAAATTGTGGTATCCTGCTTCATTATAAATCCGTAAATACTGCTTAAATGTGATGGATCTAACTTGACAACAGCTCACAGTTTTCCAGTTCAGAGCTCTGAGCCCCCCAAAAGCACTTTGTGAGAGCGAATATTCTGAATTTCTGAAGGAGCGCTAAACTTTTGGCACAGGCTCCGTCCACTTCTGAATCCAGTAGCTGATGAATCATCCAGAGAAATTTTCCTCATCTCCTTCCAACTGAAAACCACGTTACAGATGTGAGGTAATGCTCTAGTAGTAGCTATCTTACCTAGCCCTTACCCGAGCTTCCCCAGGAACTGGTGACCATCAAAACATTACCCCTGTCCCACTAAAAGGCAAAGAGCATTTATTTGACTCAGACTTCTCTGATATGAAGATGTGACAGCACAAAAAAGAACAGAGAAAAGCAAATGAACCAAAACATTACATCGCATGTTCTCCTGCAGGAAAAGAATGAAAGAAAAGCGCACGACAGATGGTAGTCAAATCACTCACCCGTTATTAGAAACTGCTCCAACAGTATACACTTCAAGAATCCATATAGAAATAGCAGACGACAGCCCATGCTTCAACGAGCTCTGTTCACAGGCTAAGGGCTGTGAATCTCTTAGTAAGCCCTTGTCTTTCAGTTAACTGTTGTATTTCTATATTGTGCCTGTCTTCTATTTAATGATTTCCTCTCTGGGGTTGGGGTTTGTGCTTTCTTTGGTAGCGAGATTGGGCTTTTAGGACTTTTAGTGTAAAGCGCTTGTGAAAGTGACATTTATTTTCTCATCTGGATGTCATAAAAATTAGTAAGCAAGAAAGAAACCTCTCTGCTTTCAGGAGAGGGGGGAAATACAATGACACCAAGAGAGTGCTTGTTCTGCGTAATGATTTCTGTTTGAGCCTCTCTTTTTCTCTCACCCCCACTCTGTAGGAAATACCTTCCTCAGTTCTCAGGATAAACAAGCAGTATTTTGAAATAAGGGTCAAGAGCAAGTGGAAGAATGCCCCTTTCTATTCAATAGCTGATGACTAAGGGTCCTAGTGATTAGTATCTAGTAATTTCCCTCCTGTTCTAAAGAAGATAATTTCCATTTAATTTAATGAAATAGAAAGGAACGGTATAAAGAGAAGAGAATATGACATAAAATGAGACGTGGGTTTTTTGACCACACTTGAGAACATGGCTTCTCTTGCCTATGGGTATAAATTCCCCTTTGCTCTCAGTAGCAGCTCTTAAATCCCAGAAAGAGTAAGCGTACAAAGCAGCAGACATGCTACTTTGAAAAGGGGGTTCTTTTTTGAGGGAGTATGGAGAAGAGAAAACAGCATGTTAGTCAACGCGTCCCACCAATATTTTAGTTGCAAAGGCAAGCATAAGTTTTCTCAAAGAAAATCAAAATTGTATTTGTCTCCAGATTGGTTCTGGGGCAGGAAATGTGAATGGTTGCAGCAAAGAATAGAACTGAGGGCAGATGGACCATCTTCCCTGCACTGCAATGATTGTACGTTATGCTGAGGAGCTACCTGAGCATCTGTGCCTCAGCAAACTAGGTAGAAAACCACTCATTGTATTAACTAGTAGGAAAAATCTTTTGAGTTCTGTAGATAAAAAATCACCATATGATAGAAATAAAAAGATGGACCTCAGAGGAGACATAACATGGCTCCAATCTATTCCAGATTAATAATCTTGTGGTTAGTATTGTCTGCCCTGGTAGGAAGTTATGTTTGTAGGCTCAGCTCTACCCAACTTCCTTAGCATTTGGTGTTTTAAAGTAATTCAGCTATCATACTGGGACTTTTAAAGTGTTACCATGTAATTGCTACCATCCACAGTGCATAATGCTGCTTCAGGCAACACAGCAGAAGATTTAAAGTATTTTTTCAGAGACCTACAAAGATCAGAGTATTTTTGTGTGCCAGAAGCACTCATGGAAGCCAGCAGGCTAACCCCCAGCACGCAGGGAACGGTACCATGGAGCCGTGGCATGGCAAGCCTCTGTTTTTTTTCCCTTCTTCAGGGCTTCAGTTCTGTTTCTTCAAAGTAGTAAAGTTCAATTTATCATTTGTGCCCTTCTACCTGTTAACGCAGCATCTCCTGGAGGAATCTATCTGCACCTCATGGAATAACACCCTTCAGGCCATCTGTCTCGGCTCACGTGTACGCACAGTTCTCATACGCCCGTGTCCATCTGCCGCTCAGCTGAGCTACGTGCTGGTTTTGTGAAAACCAGGTGATACACCTGACCTCAGGACTGACAGTAGCAGCTGACCGGTCGCTGGTGGCAGTTAAGCCCATCTCCCTTTTTCCAAGAGAAAAGGACAGCTAAAAAGACTATCTAAATATAGAGCGGGAAGAAAAAAAATAACCATGTCATTGCATCTAGGACATCGTCTAGAGTTACTGTGTAAGATTTGGAATCCAGTTCTTGGAGTTATTTAAATATATACCTAAATAAGGTGTTTCCATTGCTTTAATATTGCTTTTCTGAGCCTTATTGTTTTTACATAACAAAAATGCGTAAAGGAAAAGTTTGCAATTCCTGAGAAAAAGCAAGCCCTCTAATAAAACTGGAATTAAGTAAATAAAATGCTTATTGTAAAATCAGTAAAAGCATTTGGAAATTTAGGCTAAAAAATAAAGGTGTTTGTAACATAGTACCTGGCACAGTGGTTTGGAGGAGAGCTGAAGGGCACGACAGAGAGATACTTCAGACATCTACTAGAGGTACCTTTCTTGGTGGTGAAAAATCTTTATTTTCACCCTCTGGTAAGAGAAGATTTAAATTTATAGCTGACTCTAATATAAAAATTAAGCCGATCTAAACTTCTTCATGCAAAGTTCTTGTCTGTGATCTGCACTATGGACGAAAAGGCCTTTCAAAGTGAAATTGAAACAAAAATGTGCAGTCTTCTGGGACAATTTTCTTTTGGCCACTTTCTTCATAAAGAAGGGAGAAGCAGTGTTTATATTTTCTGTCAAAGAAAATATGGACTTCATCAGGGATGTTATTTCCTTTATTTATAAAATTAGAAGTACGGAAGGGTCTGCAGTACTCAATCCACAGACCAGTTTATTTATTGAACACGGATGAAATTCTGCTTCCAAAGATGTTTTCTTCAAGTTTAACAAGGTTTGATGTTACAATTACTTCATAAAAATTAATGTAGCTTCATGGCAGAAGATTAATAATCATTCTCTGTAGAGGAGTGTTATATTTAGTTATCTGTCCAAAATTCACCTTCGAGCCCACCTGGGCTATACGCTGCCTCAGAAAAAGCACCAGGTTTTGCAGGGGGGTAGGATGCCTACTCCACACCGCCCAGCATCGGTTCTGGGCTGAGGGAGCAGGCAGCGCTGAATCACGATCGTACCCGGCATGAAACATCCAAGGAGATACCGCAAAGCTGTCAGCGAACTACCCGGTGCCTCAGGGTAGTTACGCCTTACCTGGATTGTTGTTAGTGCCAGGCAGCATTTCTGGTCGAAGACTCGGGGACATTTCTATCTGCCGTGTAAGAGGTAGGTACCGTGTGGCCCTGCGCCACAAGGGAATTGCGGCGAGGCGGGTCTCGGCTGGGCAGCTGAACTGGCTGCTTTGTGCTGCCAATGTGATGGGATCTGGTCCCTTACAGCGTTTCTCTGAAAGGCACAGTGAATCAGGAACAGGAGAGGCCCGGCTGTGGTAGTACAAGGCTGATGCTGCGGTTCAGGGAGAGATCAGAAGCCTGTAGACCCCCTCCCACATGGGGCACTGCGGATCCCTGGAGCAAGTGTCCAGTAGAGAGTCTCCTGAAGCACCCCCGAGCTGACCTTCTACTTTGGCCTGGGCCATTAACTCACTAAGGCAGCAACCTAAACTAATGAGAAAGGGTATTTTCTCTGGATATAAATGTCATTACACTTCAAATAATACACACACCTACACTTATTACTCAAACTGTGGTTTTGCACATCTTTGACCTAAAACTTCGCAATGCAATGAGCAATGAGAAGTTGGCTTGGGGCCCCGAATGTGTGTTTGGTTTTGTTTTTCTGAGTGGTAGCACAGGGAGCCTGACCTAGTGGGGACAGATGGAACAGCCCGAGTAGATGAGCAACGCTAGCTCATGGTTTATAACTAACACAAGTGGTGCAAATATTTTAACTACTTTATTATGGTACTTCAATGCATGGTTGCCTTTTTCAATTAGAGAAATCTGTAATTGAATTTTAGTATTTTTCTTTAACCTCCAGTATCTGTAGATACTCTCTTTTCATTACTTTCTACTTCGCCTTTCCCCATCCAACCAAACCCAGCTGCATGGATTGTGTTTTAGCTGTAAAACAGTAACGAAAAATAATTCCATGTCTACTCTACTCTCACCGGGGTAGATGCTTCGTGTTAGGTAGCACTACAGTTACGAAGTTTGTACACAAGTTTCAATAAAAAACCATCCTTCATCCCTATCTCCTTTCTGCTTGCAGTGCTCTGGGGGGTTTTCTTTTTGACTTGTTTTGTTCTAAGACATTTTTGTATATGGTGTCCCATCTGTGTACCACAGGACTGTTCGTGCTTCTTAGCTGGGCTTGGTAGCGTACACCTCTGGCTGAGGAAATGAGTCAGCAGAAGCGACGGTGCATCACTGAACATAGTCTCAGGGAGAAAAAAAAACCAACTACCACCTTGTCACACAATAAAACAATGAAATATTACATCTCACAGAGCTGCTTGAGCAAAAATAAACCTTTTTAATTGAGGTAATTGGGAGGCGCAAAGAGATGGGAGAACAGGCTTTTATTTGAAAAATTATCGTGAGAGATAGTAACGGGGTCAGTGCAAAATAAATCTTTTTTTTTCCAACAAAGCATTACTTTTCATTAACTTCAGTGTGTTTCTCTAGGCAATAGGTACAGAATACAAAAAAGTTGCAAGAATATTCTCCTAGGATGCTTATGGATCTGCAGATGTTCCTAATAGATGAAGTCCTGGGTCTGCAGCACAGATGGAAAGTGATAAATGATTAAGATGTTATAGGATATAAATAACAATACTACAGTGTTGTGTGTAGAGATATCAGCAAAACAAGGAATGTTTATCTTCTGGCTTGATAAGCATCTTGTTTACGGCTTATCACAAACTGCAACAGTTCGGGCTTCTGCACAAAGCGTAAGTAAGTCGGTGTATTTCTGTCAGGGCCCCTGGGGGCTCCACCAGCCCTGACTGTCCCAGTCCGGCCACCCCCCTGGGGTTCTACCTCCAGCCACCCCGCTCCCCACTGGGGCGGTGGGGTGGGCCCTGGCTGCCAGGCCCTGCCCCCCTGATGGACCTCCACGGGGATCCCCCATTGCCAGCAGTGCCCAGGGAGCCCTATGACATCTGCTCCATGGGGAGAGTAACAAGGATGCTTCTTCCACAAGCCAAGGATGGTTTTAACTTTCTCCTGCACTTGGAAACAATATTTGTCAGGAAGCCTCCAGAAAAGATTAACCTGCTGGGAAATACCCACGATACCCAGCAAAGTTGGGTTGGGATACCCAACAACCCACGGGATGCTAAATGTGGCACTGCTGTGCACAGCTGCTGGTGGGGCCCTATGAAGAGAGAACAGTCAGGCAAGATTCCTGTGCCCTGGAGTCAGTCCAGCTCTGGATGCAGGTCAGTGTGTTGTTAGTGCGCGTGATGTCAGAAGACCTGAAGACAGATGTTACAGGTAGCACAAGAAAGACTAGGTTATTTTCAGAGAACCAGCCACTTACCGTTAATTATAAATTATCCACTGAAAGTGATTTAACCAAGGATGCCAAGTTTTGTTTTTCTTTGCTACACTGGTAACTCCAGAGGGATTATCTGCAGCTGCTGGTGGTGTTTCAAAATTTTACTCCTTGTTCTTAAGCCAAAACCCCACCATCGTTTGAGAAGGGAAAAAAAGAGGTAGCATCTGCACCCACGCAAACCCTCAGATTTTTTTGTCCAAGCTTCCTTGTGACTTGAGAGTTTTCCTAGAAGAGTTCTGGCCAGGCAGTTGCATTTTCCAGTTCTGCCTGGTTGGGCCAAAGTTGCTCGGGCTGGGGTTTCGTTTTCCTGATGAGAGTTTGGTGCGGTTTTACTTTTTGGTGCCACCTTTCCCAGGGAACACGCACCTTCCACATCTGCTTCTGCACAAGCAAAGTGCTTCCCTGAGGAGCCAACCTGATTGTTCCCTGTTGATGCCTTGCATTTCTGAGGGATTCTGCTGAGATTTCTGTCCCGTGGAGCAAGATCATTCAATTGGAGCGATCATTAAGATATGTGTAATGTAAAGTAACATAAAGGACAATCTGCTCTAAAGTGGTCTTTATTGTTTATTTTTCAAATGCAGGCACTTCCCTATCTCATAGCCCTGAAGTATTATATGCTAAACAAATAGCTTTCTCCTGAATAGCCAACTTCTGGTACACAATTACCATAATTATTGTAAGTATTATACGCTTCTGTCCACAGAGTAAGAACCGCATCTAATCAAAATTACCCCATAAACTATATAAAGATGTGATACTCTAACAGCAGTGAATGCAGATTGCCTTCAAAGAAAAGGTTTCTGAATACATTATCTACACTATAAAATTAAAAATAGTATCAAACTGAATAACAGGTTTCTCTCACCCACATTTCATATCTCCAACCAAGACAGTTAAAATGGGCAAAGAGATAAGACCGTTTAATCTCAGCATCCTAAAAAGTACAATTTAAAACTGTGAAATGACTCTTTTCTAACACCTCTCTCCCACGCTCTTGTGTGTACCCTGCAACCTCAAGGAGCCGATGTAAACTCTGGTCTTGCAGCATCAGCTCTTCCCTGCAGCAACAAAAGGGCCAGGATGTCTCTCTCTTCAGCTATGGGGGTCTTGAACTAGAAAGTGTATACACAGGTGGGAAGCATAGCTGTGATGCATGGAAAACACGTGTGGTGTTCCCGTCATAGAAAAGTGGTTCCTCTGAATGTTTACAGGGCAGACTGTTTATTTCATGAGGCTTTTACTGTGTTAGAGATGAATAAACAAAATTAAAAATTAACTAAATGGCTGAAGCTGAAGGCAATCTTCTCACCACATACCCCTGAATTCCTCTCCTTACCTCCCTCCTCAATTTTCAACTGAGGGCACAAACTTAAAACCTGTGTTAAATGAGAGTGCAATTAAGCATATGGTCAAATGTTCTTTGGGATTAGGTTCTGTACGTGTTTCATCAGTTTGTTTACGTGTAGCCAGAAGATGAGGGCAGGCAGGGAAGACTTTTCATGCAGATTTAGGCTGAACATTCAAATTTCGGGATGATTTAGAAAATAGGTTGAAAGATGTTGTCTAAACTATTTGAGTGGCGCATACCATGTTGTCTGGTAAAGGAGAGTAAGAAGGAAGAACGATGTGCAGATTTGCCATCTCTGTTGATAGTGGTTGGAATTTAGAGAAAAATAAAAGCCGGCTAGGACATAAGATGTTCAATTAGGCTGAGAGATCTAAGAATAGATTTGAAAAAGCCACTTTCCTGAGATTTGAACACAAGGCAAAGACGACAAACTAAGTGCAGGTACCATTTAGAAGTCAGAAACACAATAGGAATTAAGATGTCTATATGCAGCACTAGCAAATGTCTGTTGAATTTAAATAAAGACATGGGAATCAATAGCTGCCTGTTACTGTAGTGACAGTTAGCAGCTGTCAGATCAGCTGAGCTGGTTTGGGGTAATTTATTGAGGACTTACGGTTTGCAGCTAAAGAAAAAGTGCAATGATGATGAAGAAGAGTCATTTTAGAAATTGTTGCCAAGAAAAAGGAAAACAAAAACAAAAACAAAAACAAGCATATGCTATGAAAACAAGCACATGCTATAGTTATCAAGAAAATGTCCTCTAGAATAAAAATAAAAGACTATACCATCAAATTAATATGTACTTACACAACAGGCTTGTACAGATAATTTGAAAACCATGAGGACACTTTGTTTTAAACCCACAATCGTGAATATGTGGATATTCTCTAAACATGCAGCTCTCTCAAACATACAACTATCTCCTATTTAGGATTTTTCCCTTAAGTGAGTTCTCTCAATTTAGTGAAGCAAGTGTTGATTGCCTATGCACTTTACTTACAGTATGGCAACACAGCACTTCAGCCACGTGTTCTTCCTGTGCATCCATTCTTTGCTAATCAAGTTTCAAGAATCACCTTGCAAATTACAATTAATAATCTATACACACAATTTACACACATGAGGGAACTAGTGGTTCCATGAGGACCCCACTTTCCTACCCAACCCTAGTAATCAAGTGTCCTGGTTTCAGCTGGGATAGAGTTAATTTTCTTCCTAGTAGCAGGTATAGTGCTGGGTTTTGGATTTAGGGTGAGAATACCCTGGTTATACGTACAGACTGGGTGATGAGACACTGGAGAACAGCCATGCCGAGAGGGACTTGGGGGTCCTGGTCAACAGCAAGTTGAACATGAGCCAGCAGTGTGCCCAGGCTGCCAGGAAGGCCAGCCATGTCCTGGGGTGCATCAAGCACGGCATTGCCAGCCGCTCTAGGGACGTGATTGTCCCACTCTGCACTGCGCTGGTGCGGCCTCACCTTGAGTACTGTGTGCAGTTTTGGGCGCCACAGTACAAAAAGGACATAAAACTATTGGGGAGTGTCCAAAGGAGGGCAACCAAGATGGTGAAGGGCCTAGCGGGGAAGTCATATGAGGAGAGGCTTAAGTTTCTGGGTTTGTTCAGCCTGGAAAAGAGGAGACTGAGGGGAGACCTCATGGCGGCCTACAACTTCCTCCNTTCTTCACAGAGAGTGTGGTCGAGCACTGGAACAAGCTCCCCAGGGCAGTGGTCACAGCACTGAGCTTGGCTGAGTTCAAGAAGCATCTGGACACCGCTCTCAGTCATCTGCTCTGATTGGGCTGGTCCTGTGTGGAGCCAGGAGCTGGACCTGATGATCCTTGTGGGTCCCTTACAACTTGGGATATTCTATCATTGTATGATTCTATGAATAATGTTGATAACACACTGATATTTTGGTTATTGTTAGGCAATGGTTACACCAAGTCAAGGACTTTTCAGCTTCTCATACTGCCCTGCCAGCGAGGAAGCTGGGGGTGCCCAAGAAGGTGTGAAGGGAACACAGCCAGGACAGCTGACCCCAACTGGCCGCAGGGATATTCTATACCATACGGTGCCATGCTCTGTATATAACTTGGGGAAAGCTGGCTGGGGGTTTGGATTGTGGCTCAGGAACTAGCTGGGCATCAGCGGTCTACAGGTGGTGAGTGGCTGTGCTGTCCTGTGCATCACGTGTTGTGTATATTCTATTGTTATTATTGTTTTCCTTTCCTGTCCTATTAAACTGTCCATGAGTTTTACCTTTTTTTTCTTTTTGAGTCTCTCCCCCATCCCACTGGGGAAGGGAGGAGTAAGCAAACCGCTGTGGCGTTGTTTTAGCTGCCTGCCAGGTTAAACCACAGCATCAGGCACATACATTCAGTCTGCCTAATGATCACTCCATCCTCTGCCTCTGGAAGTCACCTCCCTGGAGTACCCGGTTGTGCCTCCCGAGGGCAGAAAGACCCCATTCTGCGGCGGGCCCAGAGCTGTGCTGTCTGGGCACCTGGGTGCCACTGCTGGTTATTTCACCTGCCTCTCTCCCGGTGTGGGTATTTGTGTAGGTCTATGTCTCCTGGTCAACTACTGACCTTTAACAGACTTGAACAAATGTATTTATCTTCAAGAATTTTTCAAATTTCGGTGATTCTTTTTCCCCAGTTGCAGACTGACTAACCTTTGGTATTTTGTCGGGGGAAGCGGGGGCTGCGGAGGCAGTAGGCACAGTAAACTCACTGGCTTTCTTTCCTTAGACAACTGAGATTAAAGTATTCTTTAATTAAGACTATGTGAGGTTCTTCTCTTTGGGATTTGTTCACTGCTTCTGGCCTTCAGTTTTGATCATTTTCAGTTCAACCCTATGGCTACAGATGGTAAGTAAGATTTTATTAAAGAAACTAATGGTTTTAGGTGCATCCTTTTTCTTAATATCCAATTCAAAGCATATGAGAGGGTCTGGTATTTCAGAACATTGTTGCTCCAATGCTTATAGAAAACCAGGATCTGTTAGCGTCTTATGTTTTGCTCAGGAAGAGCCAAAAATTTTATAACAGCATATTAGGAAGATATACAGGAGAGCAAACATCCCAGTATGGTGTTTGAAGCTCAGTGATCTAACACATGAACCAGACGCGAGCTGTTAATCATAAATGGACTGCAGATATAAATGAAGGATTGCCTAGTTGAAGAATGGGTGGCAAAAGGCAGATAGTGCATGGCAAAGCAAGATAGAAAGTGTTTGAATATACTGAAGAGGACCAGTGTTCACAATCAATGAATTCAAGCTTCTGGATCAGCTGGACCTCACCCATTCCATCACCAGTGGTGATGTTATGCTTGATGTTTGGTTTGCTGCCTTAATAAAGGCAATTTTGGTGATAAACCCACGGTTAAGTGACGTAGAGTTGCGTAGCTGGACAGGTCTGATTCTGGAGGAACGGGGATTTGAAACAGCCTAAGGACCAGCCAGTTATAGCTAGTGGCTGAGGAGCCAGGCACCCCCAGTGAGGATCAGGGTCTTGGCATCCTTGAAATGGCAGTGGGCCAGTGAGACAGTGCAGCCACTTCATCAGAAGAAAAACACAGTCAAAAGGCAATTAATGTGTCACCAAAACCACGGCAGCATACTGTCAGGGAAGTGAGAGGAAAGAGAGTAATAGCAATGATTCTAATGGATCCTGAAGTAATGAAATGCTTCCAGAAATGCTTTGCCTGGATAGAAAGTCAGAATGATAAAGTCTGTGTGCAAATTCTGTTATCAAGGCAATTCTTCATGAGGACTATAAATGAAGTACTTAAAAGAAACATATGTACTCTGATGTTGTTCTTGTTTTTATTATAGTACAGAAGATGTCAGAACGTGTAAACAGTGAGAACTATTTAAATGTAACTAACTAACCTCTCATTTTGTAGGTGTGGTACTTTTGTGTATCAAGTTTTTTAACAAACGCCTCAAAGCCATTTGCAAGTAGTTGGAGGAGCAAAGTTTGTACCCCATATCTGCATGCCATTTCTGAGTATCAGATTCTTATTCTGTATGTCTTGCTGTAAGTAGTAGCTATGTATTAAGAATAAAACCAGTATTACCTAGTATTTTATGTCATGTTTCCTTGACTGAATGATCGGGTTCAGACCAAAGCATGAAAAGTGTGTAAGCTGCACAGATGTAAATGTGTAAGCGGTGTTATATCTGCTCCCTTTTCCTTTTTCAGTGTGGAGTATTTTTCTGTGGCTGTTTACAGGATGCAGAGCGTTGCTGATAACCTCTTTAACTCCTGTTCAGCGTAATATGAATCTACACCGGGTTTCCCTCAGGCTGTGCACCCGTTCTCTCACTTTGCTCAGTCCATGGTGCTTATACTCTATATAATCCAGGCAAGACATCCGAAAGAGGGCAAAGCCACGGCACCTCAATCCCTTCGAATTCACTCATGCACATCTGTGCAACTCAACATATCTAAACCACAGATCCACTTTGGGTGGTATCTTTTCTTCTAAATCACTTTCAATCATGCATCTTCCATTATTTTATTAACTACACAATGATGTGCTACTCCGTCACATTGCTTACACTTAGAAAAATAATCAAAATAATGATTGTGGAACTAGAACAATAGGCCTGAAGTTCCCCTAGCTGACACCTCAGTGATTTTAAGGCATCCTTCCCATCCATCCTGAACAAATGTAAGCGCATAAAGAAGGTGCAGGGTAGAAAATGAGATCATTTCAGTTAAAAGTCACCACAAAATCCTAATAATCTTTAAGGTATTCAGTTCTCGCTACAGCAATTAGACTGTAAACGGGAAAAGTAACGTTCTGGGGTATTCAGCATATGTTGCACATTTGATAATACCTTAATCTGGGCTTTTTTTTGAGCATTGGAAAGGTTCTGTAAAATGTGTCGGATATTTTTCACACACGGTTTGATTGCTAAACTGGTATTTGTAAAACCTCCATCGATTCTTAGTCATGTGTAAAATACTCCCATTTTGGAAAGACTGCTAGCCTTTTCCATCTCCGACATTTGTGATTTTTAATATGACATTTTTTCCCTTCTTTTTGTTTTACAAAATATCTAGAGGGGGAATATGTGGTGAAATGAAGGATACAAATAATGGCCAGTAAATACAGAGCTGTTTTCTTCGGTGCTTAGAATAGAATAGAATAGAATAGAATAGAATAGAATAGAATAGAATAGAATAGAAT
>VWZZ01000192.1:872912-890203 GCA_013399095.1 Psophia crepitans
GGGTTCCCCCTGCGCAGAGGAGGCCCCCCGGCCCCGGGCGCCGCGGCTGTGGGAGACGGGAGGGGTTTCTGCAGCGCAGGAAAGCCCGCAAGGAATCGGGCGTCTTCCCGGCGGTCCCGTCCCCTTCCTCAGTCACACACAGAGTGGTTCGTGTGTTCCNAAGCGCGAGCAGCGGGCTGCTTGGCGCGGCGGGGCGAGCCTGTTTTCATGCAGCTTGGGCAACCTGCTCGTAGGCAACAGGTTTTATTAGTTCTAAATATCAGAAGAAAAATATCAAAAGTAAGGGTGTTTTCAAAAGGAGACGTTGGCTTACAGCCAGGTTAGGTGGACCAACTCACATTGCAGAAGCAATTGCACTTGCTAGAAAGCAAACTCTTGTAATGCGTTATGGTGACATCCTTATACTCTGGTTATAGTGCCCAAAATGGGATTTTTAAGTACAAAATTGCAAACCTGGCCACATTATTGCTATGGTTTTGCAGCTATTCTGTTTATCTGGTTGCATCTCTTGTATGCATTTGATTTATGATTCCCTCTGGTTGCTGAGCTGACTCCACACCTTTTATTCTCACAGAGATGACTAAGTAAAAAGAGTTAAGAACATGTATTATGATGAATAAATAAAAGAGTCTCCAGGAAAAGTTCCATATACAACATTCAAAGGTGAATTGGATTGAACTGGACACCTACAACCTGAAAGTGCTGCAGTTGGGGTGGGGGGAGGTAGAAGCAAGAAGCGGTGACCTGACATTTGCAGTTAATTTATGACCTGTTCAGACGAGAAAACGAACTGCTACCAAGAGCTGGACATGAGCTATTAAGATTCACTGTTGCTGACAGATACGATTAGATCTTGAGGCAGGCCAGGGTGAAAAATAAACATCAAAGGGGTAAATTTGTTGATGTAAATCTCTCCTTTCTTTGCACTTCGGGGGAGCCATGCTAACTCACAGCGCCTGAGGAGCTGCCCCAGGGGACCTGCTCCCTCTCATTAGCATTAGGGGGACCTATCTCTTTTGGAAAAGACAACAGATTGCGAAGGCTATTTGTTCATTCGTTTATAAAAGATCGGTGTAAGTAGTAATTTCAGTCGTTGCTTGTGAGAAATTTTAATTAAATATCTATTTTTATGAATAAGTTACTGAATTATGAAAAATGCTTGTTGTAAGGTATTTTTATAGACTTTGAAACTATGAAAACAGTGGATCAGTTGTACCTCCATGAGACAATAGTCTCCTCTTACAAAACGTCACAAGGATTTTGCAGATTATGGAGCTTGAGATTCTTATTATCTTTTTTTTTAAAAAAATATTATTAATCTGTATCTGTCATACTTTATTGTTAGATTCAAGTTACAAATTCCACTAGAAATATGTAACAAGCTTCAACTTCTGCATTCAATTCGAGAAAGATCAGTTATTGACCCCATCCTAATTACTGTTGGATGGATTCCAAATACTTTTTTTCCCCTTCTATTTAAAGTTAAATTAGTATTCATGAAAATTGGTGTAAAATGTTACATTTCTGTTGTTTCAAAACAGATGCATTCACTGTGAGAGATCTGTTTGCTGGTGTGTTAAAGGTGGGATCATTCTTCACAGACAACACAAAGCCACTCTGAATAATAGTCTGTGTGAACAGGAGCTGCTCCATCCGTGCTATGTTTGGAAATATGGGGATAAAGTGTAGTAAGAAACATTCCTCCTCCACACTTACTCATAGGCCTCTACACTGTCTTTATGGTGGGCTGCAAAATGTGCTGGGAGGAATTCTAGGGTATCATGAGTTGGAGAATCACTTCAGCAGGGACTGGGAGAAACAGGCATGTTTCTAGGAAATGCACAGGTTGACACTGTGTAGAAGTTAACTGTTCACCTTCTGAGCATGCCAGATCCTGCCTGGTCACCTCTTGAGTGCAGAAAAGCTGTTTACTTCCTACCCGACCCCTCATTCTGATGGGGATGGACAATCTTCAGCTCTTGTAGCCACCCAACCACAAGAGGATGCAACGAGACCACTGAGCTGACCGACACCTCTGTCAGCAAGCCCTGCTCCTCAGGCTACGCTGGCCCAGGACATGGTCACAGAAATAGCCCAGAGATGATGAGCCCTTTCTCAGACAGCCTGAACCATTCAACTCCTCTGCTTACCCTTCCTCTCTACTCCTAATCTCACGGTGGAGTTACTTGAAGGCCAAAACCAAGACCAGTCTACACAATTATACCTTTAATGAAAATCGGCAATAAATACCACACAATTCAGTGCCCACCTTTCTTAGCCTGAAGCCTACACATGCCGTGGAGATGAAGATAATAAACTCCCCCAATCTGTAGCATGATGTCTTTAAGTAGTCCCCAGTATCCTATTTTGCATTTACCATGAAAGTTTATTGTTCATGTGTTTATATGATAATTAGCATTAATTAGTAGTGACAACGTATAACTAGATACAATCTCTACACATGAGTACATGAAGTTGCGTGGAGATATGCCATACTTGTTTTGGGATGGGGTTTTTTTTGCACAGTTGTTTATTAAGATGTATAAACATTGCACTTGGGTAGAAACTTTTCAGTGAATAAAATCTGCTTTCAAAGGCCCACATAGCACACTGCTCCTTTTAGATCAAAATTGTCACAAAGCTCCGCATTGAAGCACAGAGAAAGGCGAGTTACTATGTTTGGTTGTTTTATTATGTATCTCAGTTGAGTATAGCTGCACATCACGAGAGTGCATTTTTTCCAGAGTGGGCAGCAGTCATTAAACGATGTGAGAAATCTGGGCATCTGCCGGTGGAAGGTTGTGTGACTGTATCGTAGCTGCAAGGCGTTTTCAAGGCTAGTATTTTTTTTAAGGATTCTTCAGAGGTAGTTCAGTGTTAGGAGTTCTTGGCATGTGTACATCTCAGCTCTTAGGCTTGGAAGTAACTCTTATCTGGAAGTGCACATAAGGGGATGTCTAACTCCGAGCCAAGGCTGCATATGGAAACCAAAGGCATCAAAAGCACATGTGTTAAATTGGGCACAATCCCGAGTGCGGTAGGGTAGGAGGAACCACAATTGCTAAGGGTTACTTTACAAGTGAGATATTCTGGTCTTTGGTGGGATAACTTCAGAATCAGGTATTATCCTCGACTTACCAGGCAGTCACTGATTCTTTGGTAAAACTGCAAAAACTTACAGGGGACACTTTCTTCCTTGCCTGGAGAAGAGCCCCTGGGCTGCCTCTGGGACAAGGCAAGAAGTGCCAAGTGGAGATGGTGGGAACCACCTCTGCGCTGTTTTGATGCTGAAGGTGCAGAAGTTAATAGGATTGTCTCCAGAAAATGCAAGGCAGTTATGAGATTGCTGTAGGTTACACCAGCTTCCAAAACCCACAAGATGTCTTCACCCTGGCTAGTGATCAGCATGGAGTTTCCACCAATCCTTCACTTTTAGATGTTCCTCTTATACATGAAGAAGGAGAGATGATGGTGTAAGAAGGCTTTTTATCACTTTATCTTCCAAATATATCACTTCTGAAGAAGCCAATAGAAATACTTAATGCCTGTGTCTGGCTTTTCATTTAAATCGTTGCATACTTGTTAGCTTTATAAAATGTATGTGAGGTTTTGGATTCTGTGAAAACAAAATCTGCGTGTGCAGAATAAACCTGTTTGAGTGCCGTTGCAATTTATTGACCATTCTTATGCTTTAGTGTACAAATATGCCTTTGTAAACAAAATTTCTACTCTGACAGATTAACGTGCAGACTTTGTAAAAGCAACTTTGTAAATGGAATGATTAAGTTAATTGCACCAATTTTTGACTGTTTATAGATTAATTTTACTGAGAGCACTGAGATGTTTCTGGTCTTCATCAATTTTGTCAGATTTTTGTTGCCAGGCTGTTTCTTTTTCTTGAGTATAAGGCTTAAAATGGACTATGATAAAGCAGATGGCACAAGCGTAATGACTTTCAGATTGAAGTAGATGGTAGGTAGATTATCTTCACAATGATTTTTGATAACGTGACTGTCTCACACTCTCCATTGTAGTAACGTACAGGAAATTCATAAACATGGTTATGTATGTTGGAAAGAGGATAAAAGGGAGTGAATCTTTTGCTTTATTGCAAATTTCACAGGAAATAAATTCTTTCAGTAGAACTCACTAACGTAGCTTTAAATGTGCTAAAGATAATACTTCTGTTTAATAAGTGGAGCAAAATCCATCAAATAGGTCAAAGGAATAATTTTCATACAGTTGCGTTTAATTTCTCACAAGGTGTTCCTACTGCTGTTTCTAATAATGTTATATTATTCATTCCATGGTGCCATTCGATGATAGATAATTTCTGATAAAATTATGGTCAAGCGATAGAGAACAGCAACTCCAGTTCACATGTTTGAAATTTCAGAGTTTACAAATATTTCTATAGGTACCAACAGTTACAAAAATGCTCTTAAAGGTTAGCCTGATGAAGTGTGATGAATTGTGCCTGAGGTGTATTCACAAATTTATATTCCAATCTATTTTTTCTCCATTCAACGAGCTTCACTAACCATCTTCAGAAGCTTTGTGATAGTGAAAAAAGGAGAGAGATATGTCCCAAGGAGGACAGAAATTCGTTTGAAAACATGTAGGGACTAAAATATTCCCTTCATTGGACTCATTATTTGTATTTATTAGAAGGTGCTGGGAGAATCATTTACACTGATTGATGTTGCCAAAATTATTGTGGGTGACAGACACTGTGAAGATAAAGAAAAATGTCTTCTTGAAAATATATTGCTTTGCAGTACTCCTAAATTCACAGATAATCTAGCTTTTCAACTACACAACTGGCAGCTGCATGAGTTAAATCAACTCAAAACACCCGTCTAACTGCTGTGCCTGCCTTCTCAGCAATATTGCTAGAGTTCATATTTATCAGTCAGCACCATGGGTTCATTTGTGCTTTACTTCTATTTTTTTCTGAATTATGCCCTTGCTCTCAGATTTATATGTCCCACAATCTTTGCAAACTCCTGCAGGAGTCTTGTCTCACTGAAGACTGTTTTAAGAATGTTAAATGATCTTGGCTTTCTCAAAAAGCTGCGTGGAAATGCTTCTAAAATGTTCCTTTGAACATATGGTTCATAATATAAAGGTGCTTGTGCTCAGGTTTCTCGGACAGAAAACCAAAAGCTATGTGAAGAGAAATCATATAACTAGAAGTAGTGTCACCCACTGGGAAAGATTCTTCAGGGGTCTGGTGCACCAGTAACTGGAGCTGGTAACTGCAGGGGCAGACCAGAAGCATTGCATCTGCCACGCTCAACCCAGAAAAATACTGATCAAAGTCATTACTAACTGGTGCTCACCGACCCACGTGAAATGAAGCGGGGATCTCGGTGCATTTTCTGGGTGGCAGGTGTTCGCAGCGTAAGCCGCCGTCACAGATGGTGGTAATTAACACCCGTGCTGGCAGTCTGAACAGGAGGGGCACAAACTGACGGGACATGAACTACAGTAGCGTTTCACCTCAAGAAACCATCCCTTCACCTATGGGTATCTAATAGATGGTAAGGGGTATCGCCAGAGGTGGGTGGGGAGAGGTGTGCAGCAAATGAATGCCAGCCAGTGGGTAGCCAGCTAGATTTTGCTGGCTAATTTTTCAAACTGGATCTTTTTCCAAACAGTAATATTGTGATTATTACTATTAATATATGTCTTAAAGAACAATTTCTAGATCTGCTTTGTCTATCAACACAGCACAAGGTGGCCTGTTGAAAAAGGTTGCAGGTGTCGGGTGGTCTTTGAAGCTGCTGTAGCCATTGCTGCCTGTTGACCTGTGGCCTCAGTTCCCGTCTAGTGGAAATGAGTGCCCACGAGTGGCTGTTCATGGATCCTAGAGCAGCATAAAGTCACTGAAGCCAATGGAGTTTACATCAGTCTTAGTTCTTTACCAGTGAGGAAACACATTTACCAGTGAGGAAACACATTTCTTAAAACCCTTTTTTTAAAACCCTGTCCCAGTTAGAATACCTTGTACCATGGACAAATGGTGTGCAAGAAGTATGCCAAGAATGGTGTATACATACAAGCTCTTCATGGTAATGTTTTAAGTGAAAAAGGAACTGTCTTTGGCTGAGGAAAAGAAATCAACATTAAAGAAATATTAAAACTGCTGTACTGGTCCTTCAACAGTGGACTGAGTATTAAAAGAAGCAAGAGTGGGGCATGTACAGAACATACCTTCACAGCCTCAGTACGTAGCCACTTCCCAAATACTAGGGCTACCAGCCGCCATTGGACCTTTCCTTAACAAATTTGTCTGATCCCTTTTTGAATCTATTTATTTATACTTCAGATATTTCAGTCTCCATAGTATCACAACAATGCATTATATGACTTCATTGTGTGTTGCGTGAGCAAGTGTTTCCTGCTATTTGCTTAAAACTATTCCTTCGTACCTTCATACAAAGCTTCTCGTCATTTGTTAATCCTGATCACTGTTCTGTATTTCTAATTCCAATGAGAAATGTGGGGAAACAGAGCTATATTCAGTGTTCAGGTTGGGGATACATCACGGTTAAACTCACTCGTGAAGTAACAATTTCAGTATTGCTCTCAGACCTTTCCTGATAAACTTCCCGTAGTCCATTACCTTTTTTAGCCACTACTATACACTGAGTGGATGTTGTCAGAAAATACTTTAAAATTACCACAAAACCTTTTTCTTAAGTCTTAAAGCCTACTTCAGAGGACATTATGCAGGGGATTTTCCTCATTAACACAAAATTTATTTCCTATGCTTTGGTTCCTGCCAGCCAATTATTAATCCAGGACCTTCTGTTTTATCCCATAGTATCTCTATTTCTGTCAGAGCCTTTAATAAGGATCCTCATCAAAAGCTTTCTTAAATTCCAAGTACCCTATAGGGTTCGTATCATTCATGTGGTTACCTGCTCCAACAAAGAAGTTTATTAAACTTCTGAGGTATGTATTTTCTCTCCAAAAGCTATGTTGGTTCTTCTCTAATATGACGTATTTATTTACTTGTGCGTTATTACTGGGTTTGTTACGGTTCCTACCAATTAACTTTGTGCAGCTATGTCTTAAGTTTGCAGAAATATCATGTCTGTTGTTCATTAGATTACCCTCTATGCCTCTGTACTCTCTGTAAATTCTGTTAAAAAAATGAAAACTGATATATGAAAATACAAAATTACTTTTTCTACTTTACCGCTTCCATCTGTTTTGGTACCCAGGCCGGTTTAACTGGTAGTAATGTGCCACAACAGAAAATTAGCTGGTATTGGAAGTTTGTTAAAGTCCCTCTTATGGATTTGTTCTAAAATACAGTCTATTGACTCTCTGAGACAATGGTTCAGTCTTACCCTACATAAGGAATGACCTTTGTATGAGAGCCATCCTATCCGCCTTCGCAGGCAGTGCAGACTCAGAGAATTAATTTAACTTTTCTGTTATGGTTTTATCTTCTCTGAGTGCTTTTTTAATATAACTCGTTATCAGGCAAGTTTCCCATTTCTGGAATATTTGAAGAATGGGAGGTTATTAGATTCTATCCCTTTATGTCTCAAAATTGTTTCATCTTGTTTTATTGTGGTTTTGTATCTCATTTGCCAAGATATATTCAGTTCTTTTTCCCTCATTAGGACTTTTAAAAATATTTGCTTTATTTTTATTGTATTTTATTTTATTTTGTTTTGTTTTACTAGCTTTAGGAAATTTGCTTTTCTGCTTTATCATGCTGGCTTTTTTGATCCTTTTGAACTTTGGCTTTCAGCCTCTCATAGATTTCTGGGTAGTCTCCATGTAATTTCACAGAATCATAGAATTGTTTTGGTTGGAAAAGACCTTTAAGATCACCAAGTCCAACCATTAACCTAGTACTGTCAAATCCAACCACTAAACTACGTCCCTAAGCACCATATCTATACATCTTTTAATTACCTCCAGGGATGGTGACCCAACCACTTCCCCAGGCAGCCTGTTCCAATGACTGACAACCCTTTTGGTGAAGAAATTTTCCCCAATATCCGTTCTAAACCTCCCCTGGCACAACTTGAGGCCATTTCCTCTTGTTCTATCGCTTGTTACTGTATTTGTTAGTATTTCACTCTTTAAGTTGCTCCTTTTAATTTCCTTGAAATTAGCTTTCTCATTTTTATATAATTTATTTTGTTTAAAATTAAGTATTAAGATTACTGATTTTTTTATTTCACATGCAGCTTTTTCTGTCCAAATATGCCTAAAGTACAGCCACAATTAGAGGCTATTTTTTGAATAGTTGGGTCTTCATAATACCCAACTTGTATACTGCTCAAGAGTTGCTTTTTCTTTTGTGAGTTCAAACGAATAACACACATGAAAAAGAGATCAATGCACAGTGTGTAAGATTTTCCCTCATTTTCCATTATCTAACCTACAGTCTGGCAGTACTACATACAGAGCCAGGGTGTGTTAATAGCGTTTTGTGACACTCAGAGTGCTTTTTAATTAAAAGTACTGTGCATCACAAGCTGTCCTTTCCTCCTGTGACATGCCAGTACCTAGATGGCTTGTGTCTATCAAAAACCAGTGCGACAGATACTTCATTTTACTGAAAAGTTGTATTGTTTATTATACAATGCCATGGTCCTCCATTTGAACAATTTCCATTTGTACTCTCTCTTCAATGTTTTTAAAGAAAGGAATTTCTTAAAGTATATTTGGATGATAGTACCAGTCAGCAACGATTTATAAGTCCTTTTGAAATTTGATAAAAATGCTGTAAGGATAGGCATTTGGCAGTTCTGGTAGACAATGGAGAGAAGGTCATGTCCTGCTCCGGTGCAGAGGGCAAGTGTAGCTGTAAGGCTCTGGATCCAATGCTCATTGAAGTTAGCTGGTGGTCCTCTATTGAGTCCAATGGATCCTGAATGGGGCTCAGCATGGCCATCAGATGTTACTGTTTCAGGTTATGGAGCTGACATTCTGCAGAAAGCACTAAAAATCCACAGGGCTTGTGAATTCTACAGCTAGAAGAATCTCAGTTAATTGAAAGCAGTGTAAAACTGTGTGAAGACAAACTGTGTTTGTTGGATTTGGGTAGATACTAGAGGATGTTCACAAACATATTTTTTCCTTCCAACTAGAAGAAGGCTGAATCTAGTTCACTTCTTCCCATACAAATTCCCTGGTGAATTTAACTCTTCTTTCTCTTCACAGATTGTTTGAGGAGCAAACTTTCATTTTCTTAAATGCAGTCACAATTTGCAGTTGTTTGACCAGCAACTTTTGTCCTTATTCATCTGTGGATACAGATGGATTTGTACAAGCTAGTAATTCCCCAAACGTTTATTCGAACAAAACTCATCCTGGCAAACAGCAATAAGAAGCAGGCATGAATATTGCTGAAGTGACAGCTATTTGAAATGTGAATAAATGTTCATAAATACTTTCTTAAAAGGTCTGGCCAGGCTCCATTGAACATTGAATGTGTCCTCCTCTGTGGAGTAGAACATAAAAGATAAATTTGTAATTAATTGTCAGGAAGTGAGAAAACCTTTCATGCTTATTTATATAAGCCTTTCTTACCCACATGGTGCTGTGGAGAGGCTTTAGCAAATGGAAATTTGGCAAGTAGACCCTCGTGCTGGATATTGAAAGATGGTGATCCTCCTAGCGAGAATCTATTTCTCTGACTGCAAGCTCCATGTGCATAAATCTCAGTCTCTTGCCTGAGCAGCAAATATGTGAAACTGAATATTGACAGCTGTCAATACCATGCTGTAAAGGAGTGGTATATTATCAGCATTGCTAAAACTGGTAGGATGATTTGAGGGACTGGAAAGTTAAAATCCACTCCTATTGAATTGGTCAGACTGGGTTACAGCAGTGGGCTAACAGCATTCTTTCAGAGGATGCCCTTATTTGCCAGGCAATAATTCCCTGGAAGGATAAGCCTGCAGGTGAAGTGACAAGAATGACAGGAAGGGTTTCCAGGAGCTCCTTCTGGATTTGTAATCGACCTCAGAAAGAGATGACCAGTATCCTGTTAAGCACATGCTCCTAACCGTGCCTGCAATGGTGTCCTCCAATGTTGGCATCCTGCGAGAGGGTAGGATGAGGAAGTAGTAAAAGTCTGAGTCTGCAGCATGAGGACAATAATGTGCAAAATGTCATGAAGTTGAGTGAGGCAATGAATATTGATTTCAATATATTATGGAACAGCCAAAAAAGGACAATGTCAAGTTGTGCCAAAAAATTCAAAGGCAAAAGATAGGTGAACTACGCTAGGCAGCTCTGCCTACCAAGACAGCAATCCCCAGAAAAATTATATGATGATGATTCAGGATTCAGCTGACAAAAAATTGTAATTAAATTAAAACCAATCAGTGTGACTCTATGGAAAATAGGTCTTCTCAAACAAACTTGATTTTATTTCCTGATGTAAGTGCAAACTTGGTAGCTACAGAGAACAGTGCAGATGAAATATCTTGGATTTCTGTAAGGCACTGAATTAGTATTACAGGATATTTTTATTAAAAAAGCACTATGCAATGTCAGGAAAACAGATGTTGCATGAATTAAAACTCAGCACACTGACCTCAGCAAGTGAAGAGTGACCATAAATGAAATTATGTCTACTGCATTGCACAGAGCTTGACAAAAGCCTCAGTGTCTTCATCAATGATACACAAAGCAAAACTGCTGTTGTGACATGCCAATTAATGGGGAGAAAAGGGAAAATTCGGATCTTTTGGTAAGCCAGGCCCAGTCTAAGAAAATGCATGCTAATACAGTCAAATGTCAACCATAAACACAGAAATAACACGCATGTGTAACTTACCTAGGAGAACTGTGTCCCTGAAAGAAGTCCTACATATACTGTATGGTGATAGAGGACCTGCATAAAAAAACCCTCCAACCCAAAATGCAAAAAGCTAATGTTATCCTTCAGAGAGCGGGAACTTTACCTCCATCTAAGGATTATTAGTGTTCATTTTGCTATTCTTTTTTCAGTTCTGTTGTCAACATTTTAAAAATAAAGTTAAAATATTGATAAAAGATAGGGATAAAACTCCAAATGACTTGAGGGCTGAAAAATTGCCTTATAGCAGGAATCTAAACCAGCTTAGTCTATCTGGTTTGTCAAAAAGAGATACAACGTGGTATGTCAAAAATGTTTCATTTCCTCCAAGCAAACAAAACCAGTAGGAACTACAGGGTTCTGTATCCTAATGATTAAAGGCATAATTAACACAAATTGCTGGTAAGCTAACAAATTCCAGTTAGAAAAGAGACAAACATTTTTACTTGTGACAGGGGTTAACCACTGGCACAAATGACTGAGGAAAGTGATACGTTTTCAGACTTTCGATGTTGTCTAATCAAAATTTGCTGCAGATGTTCCAGGACGGTTTTATTCAAAATGTAAGTCACTGGACACAGCTCAGTGGGATCTGGAGCGAGTGTATCGGCTGGCGTTATACAGGTGGTCGCATATGAAGAGCTGACGGTTCTTTCTGGCATTATATCCTGTTCGTTTATAGATAGTTCTGATTATGTAAGCAGACAGGGAAAAAAGGTTTAATTTAAAGAGAAGCTTAACGTTCATGTGTTCTCTCATCTGCTCAGCTGCCTTGGAAAATTCAAAGTATCCTGTGCTGTTGACACTGATTGTAGAGGAAATAAAACTCAGGACAAAATAGCCCCCTCGGTCACATTCAGTCTGCTGTTGCAGTTCATATGCAATTTCTAAGTAATATTGTTCGTGTATCAGCAGCTGATGCTTGTTATACAATTCACCATTAGATTCCAGAGCCCTTGATTTCCTACTACTTTTGTTTGCTTGGTGGAAGTTTTAGGTTTCATGCAGACTTTATACTGCGCTTGGTTTCTTACTTGTGACAGAAATATTGGCCCCTTGTTTTCTAAAAGGATGCAGTGACATTTTTCTATCGTCTCAGTAATTAGAATACTGCTTTGTACCTAAAGTGATATAATTCACCTGACAGCCAATGCAAAATAAATAAATAATTAATGAATGAATAAAATAATAAATTAAATATATTTTTTTAAAAAAACAACACTACAGAAGAAAACAAGAAGTTTGTGGCTAGGGCAATTAACATTTTTATCCAGTAGTTTTTGTAGAAAAGAATTCAGTAGTGAATTTTATGAATATTTGTTTTAACTATAACACAGCAAATACAGGCATTGATATTTTCTGGTTGTTTCAGAACACAACCAGCAAGTTATAGATGCTGTCCCTTCATGCAATGAACATCTTAACATCCTCTTACAAGGCAATCTAGAGTACAGTCATGTTTGAAAAAACTTGTTGTCCTTGTCACACCTACTTGTGTCTTTTCTTCTGAGTCCAAATGTATGTGAAAGAATGTATTCCCCTTTTGTCATCGCTGTGGTGTTGCCTGTGAAGTGTGAAGCAGAAATGTGCTGGTACCACAAATATCCAGAGGAACATCACTGCTTTTTATAGTTCATATCCTGAGGACATATGAATAATAAAATGCTCTTTAAAATTCTGCCAATACATCTGTATTTACATGAAGAACTATAATTCTGCTTTAATGAAGTCAATGGGAGATTAGCTATTGACTGAAATTTAGCCATTCATCTGACTCTGTGGAAAGATCCTTTAAGGTGCAGCATACATGTTGCTTGATCCCAGCAGGCCTGTGAACACTCGCTTAACTTAAGCACTTGAATTATGGAGGACAAGAATTAACCATATACTTACAGGACACAGTTTCTGGAGATTGCTCACATCACAGCAGTGTCCAGCGCCTTACAAGATTAGGCACGATACGCTTATCTCACATTAAAGACAGGCTTTCTACCAATAAAGCTAACACTTATAAACACTGTAAAGGTCTGTGTAGAAGGTTAGGCTAAGGGGGAAGCCAACAGCCTCAGAACTGTGGGTACCAGAGGATAATGAAAGCTGATGAGTGGGTTTACTAAAGGCTGCAGCCCCTTGGAGAAAAAGGGCAGGATTTTGGATATGCTGCTTTGAAGAAACAGGTAAATTTAGTTGCTGCTGTCTTTCTTAATTTAAAGTGGAGTGCTGAAATAACTGATTAGCTTGGCTATTTTTCTACTTTTGTAAATCAAAGATCCAGGTAAGTAGGGAGATAACTGAATGCTGAAACCTAATTGTATTTCCCATGTAAGAATTAGGATTTATTTTTAAATATTTTATTTGTTTTGCTTTTATTATCCATTTGCTAGAAACTGGATTACACAAGGGTATTTGTCACCTGGATTTTTCTCCTCTCTTTTTAATGAATACTTTTAGAACACTGATTTGTATGTGCTTAAATTCATAAGGTATGACAACAGTTTTATAATTTTTATTGTAATACATGCAGGAAAATAACACAAAGACCAGAAAAAAACGCCTCAAACAACTATTTCTGTGTCTCCATCACATAGAAAACTTCTCTTGTAAAAGGCTACTGGCATTTCAGTGCTGCAGCCTCCTTATGCTAGTACAAACTTCCAAGGAAGCTATCTTAAATTGTCTAGTCTCTAGCAAATACTAACTTAAATTACAGAATATACCATATTTTGTGAATCGGATTTTTTTTTCTTAAATTACAAATTAGAGCTCATATTCAAAATAAGCACTGTGTATGCTCCATTGCTCAGCAGGCAGGTTTCGTTGTGTACCCAGCAGAACACAGAAGGTGACTGACTGGGACCTGCCATGAAACAGCAGTGGGCTGCCTTGTTTTGGGGTGAAATTTGTTGAAATGAAGAGATTCTTGTAGAATCATTCAATTTCACTGAATCAGCACCTTCCAAAGGAGGAAACATCCTATAGGAATCTTCTAACCGACTGCCTCTAACTCTGACTCTCGTCATCCCAGCCCCTAAAAAATCACAGCCTGTATGTACTTTTCTGTACCAAGTTCTCCTAGCCCTTCCTACAGCTTCCTCTCCCAGATCTCTATCTCAGAATCTGTATTAAGACCCAGAGTATTTTATAAAAATCTCTGCCTAGCATGAACTTATTGCTAAATTTCTCTCCTTGAGTACTGTTCTTTTCATGTTTTTAACATAAGCCACAATATTTTGGTAATTTGAACAACCAGATGTAAGCATCTCTGAACCACACAGAATTGATAATCGTGCCCTCAGTCACTGGGAAGTCCGTTTTCTTTGGACCAAATAGAAATCCGTCTGAGCTGACCTGCCACATTCATTTTCAGATAGGCAAAGAATTTGGAAAAGGCTTTGTAGTCACTACAATTAGATCATAGTTAGCCTTTTTTATTGTAAGTTATTTAAATCTAAAAATAGAATTCACTTTCAACCTGGTTCCATTGATGTCAATGGAAGATTTACCACTGATTTCTGTAGAAAGAGGTTTTGGGTATAATTATTACACAATTTCAATGAAAATGTACATACATATGAGGAAAATGTCCATGTATATGAGGAAAGAGGCTTATAAAACAAGGGACCTGAGGGAAAGCCTGTACATTTTACTAATAGAAAAAAATATTTCATCAGTTTGCCTTATTTTTATGTAGAAAGATTTCACCGATACATTCTAAAAATGTAAATCTTTATAAAGAATTTCTTCATGGTAATGTACATTTGAATTTCAGTCTCAGGGAAACTTGACTTTATGCTGCTGCTAATTATCTTTGTGGCGTCAAGGGCCATTGTAATTTAGAATAAAGGGAAAAGAGTGTTCTCCATACTGCAATCAGGAGCACCAATAGGCAAAGACATACTTTTTGATGAACATGGTTCTGGGGATGATGCACACCTGCAAGCACAGATGTTTTAATTTCTGCAATTTTGATTTTAATCAGAGCATTTAAGTTCTGCCTACATCAAGGAGTTCTGCTTCACTGCTAATTAGGAACAGGTCCAGTAAGCAACAGAGATACAAATATAGTGAAGGTACATACATATATGAAGAACCCCTCCCCCCCAAAAGGGGGATGTTTTATCTTAATCCTAACTCAGCTTGAAATGGTGATTTGCTACAGCTCAGCTGTAGAGATAGGTGATTCATTCATGTATTTATTATGGAAAAAGGGCTTTGGACAACTTAAAATAAATTATTTCAACATTTAATTTTTTTTTTTCTGGGGCACCCAGTGAAAGCAAAGGAGGGAAACATGATGGTGGCTCTTATTTTACATGTTATCTCACTGATCCCGCTAACTGGAAGAGCTTCTGGATCAACTTTTCCTCTGAGAAGAGAGGAATACCATTTTGTGAAGCATTAATGCCAAATGTCACACTGCTGGTTTTTTCAAGAATTTTTTATGTGGTCATCGTTCCAAGTGCTGGCCTGACCCTGGCCAGCAGACAATCACCCACACAGTCACTGTCTTACTCCTCCTTACTCTGTACCAGGGAGACAAGGAGAGAAAATAGGAAGAACAAAAGCAAGAAAACTTGTGTGTTGAGATAATGACAGCTTCACAGATGCAGGAAGGGGGCGGGGGGAAAGCCTAAGTGAAACAAAGAAAATTGCTCACAACATCTGACAGGTAGACCTACACACAGTCTCCAAACAATGACTGCCTTGGAAGCCCAAACTCTGCTTCTACCTCTGTTTTTATTGCTGAGCAAACTGTCATATAGCGTGGAGCAATCCGGTGACCAGTTTGGGCCAGCTGTCCTGGTTTCTTGCCCATCCCCAGCCTACTCACCGTGAGGGAAGGAGGAGGTAGAGTGGGAAGAAGAGAAAGCAGTGGAGCACTGCTCAGCAAGAGCCAGAACATTGGTGTGTTATCAGCACTGTTCTCTTGGAATGTTGTTTTAAAATTTATTTCCTTCTTCAGTTAAAAGCCGTTTAATGTTTTGCTTTTGGTTCTTGCTTTGGAAGGTTTTGGGGTTGGTGGTGTGTGGGTTTTTTGTTTGTTTTGTTTTGGGGTTTTTTTGCTTCAAGAAGGAGATTGAGCCCTTGGATAGCTCAGTTTAAGTAACATCGTCGATCTTTCATGATCTTGATGGCCACTCTTTGAAACTTCACCAGTTTTCCAGTATCTTCTAGTACTGGACTGCAGAAGCAGTCATAGTGCTGTGAAATAGAATTAAGGTAGTATGATCTCTTTGTTACTACAGTATTACAGTTATTTACATAACTAAAACCCAATTATCTTATTTTTTTTAGCCATAGCGGTAACTTCAGTGCTTATCTACTCCTATAATCCCCAAGCCAGTAATTGCATCCTATGATGGAGTCCAAGAACCTGTATGTGCACCATTTTTCATTCCCGAAAGTCTGAATTTATGTGTGTATTTAACTCCATATTTCTTTGTCTATGGTCAGTTTACTGAATTATCTAGATCATGCTGCAGTAGTAATTTGTCTCCCAATCTTTCTGTCATTTGCAAATGTTATTGGTAATGCTTTTGTATTTTTGTTTTTTCAGGTCACTGATAATTGTTAACTAGTAAAATCTAAGAACAGATCCTTATGGGACACAATAGAGAGACACCCATTCAATGAATGTTCCTTCACTGAAAGTATATGTTGACACCTACCAGACAGATTTTAATCTGTTTTATATATGCAATACTGATTTTTACCATTCCAAGTTCAAAGCCAAAATGTCATGCAAAATGAAGGTAGATGTCCTGTGGAAATCTAATCGTATTGCACTGACATTATTACTTTTAATAACCAAGCTTGTAAATCCATTAGTAAAAGATATTTTGGATAACCGAATTTGAAAGACCTAGTTTCCACATACATATAGTGATTGGCACCTGTTATATTGCCCTACTCCCTTAATTTTTTTCCTACTCAAGTTTCATGTCAGCTTGAGTTATTTTGTCCAGAACAGATGTCAGGCTGACAGACCTGTAATTACTCAGGTTAACACACTTATCCTTTTAAAGTATTGCAGAACACTGCCTTTGATGCAGTCCTCTGGTACTTTATAGCTTCCGATACCTATTGAAAATAATTTCTAGTAGTTCAGAGAGCTTGTCAGCAACTTCTGTCAGAGGTTATCTGAACACATCCATTTTAAAATGCCTGCCTTCTGGAGCTGCCACTTGATTTCCTTCTGAGTTGGGAAGGGAAATTACCATTCATCATCACCATCAACACCGTCATCATCTTCTGGTATGTATACATTATCTGTCTCTTTCCCAAAATACAGAACATAAAAACTTATTAAATGCTTCATCCTGTTCTGCAGAATCCCTTCTAGCACTGACCCATCATCACTGTCCTTTATCAGTATCCTTCCCTTCCCTTCCCTTCCCCTTCCCCTTCCCTTCCCCTTCCCATAGAATCATAGAATGGTTAAGGTTGGAAG
>VWZZ01000192.1:890226-918889 GCA_013399095.1 Psophia crepitans
TCCCCTTCCCCTTCCCCTATTCACAGCTTCTAATGTTTCTCTTTTACCTTTTGGACTCCCATACCACCAAAAAATGACATTATTTCCCATTTTTCCAAGACAGGAAGGCCAGTTCAGGTCTAAGCAAAGAATATGACTGGAAGGGCTTACTGGGGAGGCAGAGAAAAGCACAGCTCTGCTGCCCAGTTTGTCTGTGCTTAGTCTGGCAGGCACGGCTGGTTGATGTCACTAAGGGCAAGAGATGACATATGAGGCAGTAGCTGCTGCTTCCGTGAAAGTGACAGCTCCTGAGAGTAGCGGTCAGGGCTCCTGGCCTTCGCGTCTTGGGAACTGCCAGAAGCAACCAACCTGATGCTCCAGAGCTTTCACCCAACCCTGCATCTCAGGGCCTCTCCTCTCTCCTGCTCATGCTTTTGACAAGCTTGGAGTCAGCTCCATTGACAGAGCTCCCTGTGTAGCAGATGGCTGTTGCTGTGTTTGTTCAGAAGATGGCAAATCTCTGTTGGTGTTGCTCAGAAAGGTTGCCCAGTCAACATTTGGGCCGCTTGAGTCATTGTTGTGCCTTTAGCTGTGCCTACAGTTGGGTATTGCAATGAAGAATACCATATTTTGTTTCTCAAGGATAGTGAGTACAGCAGATATCTCATGGAAGTACCTATTCCCACTGTAGTATTAGGGCAGGTCTCAACTCTATGAGAAAAGAAAAAAAATGGTAATTTGCGATTGAATAATTTTTTTTTCCACAGCATTTCATAAATAAGAGACAAAACCAGTTTGTACCCATCTTGCTGACTATGCATATATGAACATACAGAAGTGCTTCAGACGTTTTTCATTGGCATATTGTTTTGTGTTTGTTCATCTCTGCTAATCTTAACATCCACTCAAAATAAAACATTATTTAGGAGGGGAAAAAAACAACCAACCAATCCATTCAAATTAAATTGTCAAGACAAAAATAGCTTGCAGAGATCTCAAGAAACACTAAGAAAACCAGAAAGCTTTCTGCCTTTGACTTTCTTTGGATTTGCTAGGTTAGAGTGCAGGCATCAAGTCAGAAGAGCAGCAGTGCTGTGAGAGAGCATTTATCAAGTGCTAACAAGAGGATGACGGAAAATTGAATTGCCGTAACAATCTTATTCTTCATTAAAAGTGAAGTACTAAATTTTTCACTGATTCGTTTTGACAGATGATATTCTGACAGAGTTGACACCTATAACAAAATGTGACTAAAGCGAATGCAATTCAGGAAGTGATGTTTTAAGTTTTTTTCCTAGTACTATGACATCAGTGATACAGGTGATTCAGAATCGGATTTTTTTTTCTTAAATCTGTTTACGTTTGACCATCAATACTTTTTGTTATAGGCAGATATCTATCTACAAAACCAGCAAAACCATTAGCTTCTTAGATTGTAAGCAAAATGAAGTAATTAATCTGATTAACACTGCCAAGGAAAACTGTAGCATCTAACCTCTTTTCCCAGGCAATGTGTGAGGTGACATTTTAATGCATGACTTTGTTAACAGGCTTTTCTGTCTTAAGTTGGATTTTTTCATTGGAAATGGAAACATTATTTTGTTAGAATTGTTGATGAGATTTAACAGAAGCTGGAGTGCTATGGGGGAACTCTTGCAAGTTAGTTCTTTTAAAACTTCAGTTGCAGCTGCCTTTGGGGTGTACGGTTGAAAGCAAGACTGGCAGTCATGTTCCAACACGATATTTTAGAAGTATTTCAGCAACGTATTTCAGATATAAATATTAGTCAGATATAAATACTATGTTTGTTTGCTGGTTATTGAGATAGACTAACCTGCAGCTGAGAAGTGCCAAGTGAAACTCATCACAGCAGGATTCAAGTCCTGATAAAAATCCTGCTTTAGATGTTATGATGAGGCTTCTCTAACACTTATGGAGTGAAAGTGATTCCAAGGAAAGCATCAACCACAACTACTTTTAGCAAGCAGTAGAGGGCAAAAAGCTGTAAAGGCACTGCAGTAGTTAAGAAGCCAATGCCTCCATGAAGAGAGGTGACTCTCCTGGATAGGTGTGTTAGCAGCACGCCACCAAACGTGATCCCAGTGCCACTGAGAACTCAGCTACTCAGTTGTCTTTCTGAGTGTGGCTTTTTGCACACAACTGAATAAATGAATAATCTTAGGGAGAAGAGAACAGAGAGGACAAAAAGAATCACCAGGTGCAGCTCCTTTGGTTACAAACTGCTATGGCATAAATTATTTCAGAAACCTCCTCCATATTAATTCAGTAAGCAGTTTGCCTTTTTTCCCTTTTTGAATAATTGCACTAAGCTGTCAGACAATGTCTTAAAAATACTATCTTTAAATCTTATCTTTAAATAAGAAGTTACATTTACCTCTAGCAGAGCCTGGCGATTTACAGTTTTTATCAGGTCCTGTTTTGTTTGCTTTCTAATCTCTTCATTTTGTCTTTAGCATGTCTTATTGGTTTAATATGCTCTCTTTGTGAGCTAACGAAGATGAAATTAGACAGTTTGGAAATATTGTCATTCTATAGTGTAAGAATTCTTAAAGGCATTGTGTAAGCCTGCAACCCTCATCTTTTTCAGCAATCATTTGCTCGAGCCTCTGGTTTTTAAAAATAAAATCAATTAAAAGTGGCATCATTTAAAAGTTTGGGTTTAAGTTAGTAAGAGCTTGGAATTTCTCAAAAAGCACTGACCTAAGATTAGGGCACGCAAACTACTTAGCTAAAAATGGAAATCCTTATGCAAAAATGCTGTACCACTAGTCATCAGTAAAAACAAAGCCTTTTCAGGGATCAAAAAAAAAGAATACAGTGATATACATTTCACTTCGAACTGACCTTTAGCAGGCTTCAAAAGCTTCTTGCAGGGCCATTTCTCTTTTCTGATTCCTGGGCAAACTTGCAGTGGATATTCTATAAGGTGTGCTTCATGGTCCTCCAGAGTTCAGTAATGATTTCAGTTCTTTTATACCACTATTAGATTTTCCCATTCTGTCCACTGAGGTTTTTAAAAATCAGTTTATCTCAGAAGAGCTAATCAGTTTATCTCTTAGGCTCCTAAAAGCCTGTAAGCATGCCTTGTCAATGATGCATCTTTGCTTCTAAGCCTGGCCCCACTGTACTGCTGTAACTATCCTGGCAACAGTCTCCTTGCCTCTGTGTAGACAACAAGCACCCGAAGAATATGTAGAGGAATGTTGGAACCAAGAAATGCAAAAGTTAGAAGACAAGCATTGCTGATATTTATTAAAACTTCCAGACTTAGATAGTTTTAAGCCCTTGGCCTTTCTCTCATCAAGCTACAACAACCTTTTTTAAAACGTCAAAAATGTGAGCCCAAAGTGCCTGGTTTTGCACTTGGATAGGCATGTAACTCCTGATTCAACCAGTGAAAGCCACATCTTCAAAACAGTAGATTTTGGCCCTGTGTCATTTAGCGTGCTTTTCAACAGCATATAAATAGCCAAGTTATTAAAGCTGAAAATTGAGGTCTGCCTAAAGCGTCTCCTTCTCATAATATGTTAATATGCATAACCATATGCTTTTCAGATTGTATTAAAACCTGGACAGATGTATATGATAAGGTTGTAGTTCCTTTGAAAATACCATAGCAATGTGGGAGATGTTTTTAAGGACAGAACTAATCTTAGACACATAATTTCATACACATAAAATAAAAAGACCTAACTGTTGTTACAAAGGAGGGAGGACCATAGAAAAGTCTAACAAATGTCCAAAAAATGTATATGTTCATAGAAATTCTGTCTGTGATTTTGAAGTTCTTTGTTGCCAAAAATTTTGAAGGAATGAGCTTACTCACAGTTATGCCAGTAATTCCTGTCGTCAGGCTGACATTTCAAGAGCAGCCTTCTGCATTTGTACTCACCCTCCCCAGACGTATCAAAAACACAACCACACCCCCCCCTCCCTGAGCTGCAGGGACAGTAGAAGGGAGGCGATCGCATTAATAGAATATAGTCAGGGCCAGACCTTGGCGGGCACCTTTCGCTCCCTGTCTGTACGGCAGAGTAACAGCTTGGCATGAGTTGCTTTGCATTGCTCATGGAAGTTGTGTGTATTGCATACATGAGGGAGCTTCTTATCTCCTTATTCCTCTGGGTAAGCATCCTAGAGGGATTTGAGCGGAATCCATAAAGGAAACACACTGAAATTTGTGACAGCAGTTTGTGTGTGATTTTATTTATCACTAGCAGCCTTTTCTCCCTCCCTTCCCCACTGATATGTTGTCCGTTCATCCAGGAAGACTTGTGCTGAATCCTGACGGCACCAAAGGAAATGAGTGGTGGCTAATTTCAATACTACCTTCTGAAGCTCCAAATAGTTTCACGAGAGACAGAGAAAAATTTACATTCAGACCATGTTTTAAATAAAACCACTGTTCACACATGGGTGGTGAAAAATATAGCAATATTTTAGAAACAGAGAAATCCTACTGACAATGAAACAGCTAAACACTTTCTGCGCTAATTCTCCTCACAGGTAAGCGGGATTTGCCCAGTCCCTGAGCATCTCTGCAGGCTCAAAGATGCCCTGGACTTCCCTATTCCGAGCAGCTGTGGGTTTGTTTCTGTATACAGTCACATACTTACAGAAACATCACTTGTTTAATCCAGTCTAATCATAGTGTCTAAGAGGAGATGACTCTTCAAAACAGGCTAAGGCAAATCTCATGTACTTAAAGGTGTCCTGCAGGATCACTGCATCACAATCAACTTCTGAAATAGGCAAGCGCGTGCAAACCATACAAACTATTTAGTTGCGTGAAAATTAGTGCTAAGAAAAAAACATTTAAAACTAATAAAAAGGACATATCAGTGCCATCCAAAATAGTATGTGACTGGTATACCTCTTAATTATGTCTTAAGTCCTTTCCAACCTTAGTGATTCTATGATTCTATGATTCTAAGAAGAATCATTAGCTTCTTTCTACAAAAGTCTGGGAAATGTCAAGGTTTTCTATGTTCTTTTGGTGAAATCTTGGTTCCCTACTGACAGTCACCAGATGTAACTTAAGTATCTTACTTACTGTGGAGGAGAGGAGATTATGTGGCACTTGTATAATGGGTCATTGGGTCTTCATTTAAGTGCTGGAAATGCTTTGTTGGAGAGACATAGAGTTTATGTGAGACCTCAGTGGTATACAGAATTTGCAGTGACCTCTGCACTGCTGATTTTTTTCCTCTAAGAAGAACCCATTCCTCCTCTCGAGCTATTTAACACTTTTATGAACTTTTTACGAGCTTGCTGTCATAAATGGCCTCACTGTTTTATTTTGTTTGTTTAACACTTGGCCAACTTAACACCTATGTTTAACACCAATTTGTGCTTCTGAAGATTAATGGAAATGCAGAAAACAGAAAATTAACTTTTCAGCCCATCTGGAAAAAAAAAAAAAGAAAGAAAGAAACGAAGAAAGAAAAAAGGAAATAAATTGTCTGGTACAATGAGAAACTGAAAATTTGTTTATTTTTGGATTTCACATGTGTTTTGGTATCAGCACCAATTCAGTCAGTTGTATTTGGATTAGATACAAGAAGCAGATGATATCTGGCCTGAAAACATTCTATGCGTCTGAAAGATTCACCATTTTCTCACTGTATGTTGCTTACATCTTGTCACAGAACATTATGTTGTTTCATACCAGAGGCACGTTAGTGATGTGAGGTTATACGATGCCAAAAAGGAATTAGAGTGTCTTGTACTTTTGGATCATACTCTGTGGTGCCTGGTCAGGACTTCAGGGATTGATTTTCTAACACTCCAGCTGTAGAAGTGCATCTGTTGAACTGCTGTACACCTCTTTGTCAAGAGTAGATCTGCCTGTTGCTGGAGAGAATGTATGGAGTATTTTAGTGCACAGACTGATCTGCCACACTCACTGTCACAAGATCAAGGGGCACCCTTGTAGTCATTGATTGGTTCAGTCAAGGCAGAAATGTAGGACACCCTGAAAAGCCCCATCGCTCCTCTACACCCTTGATAGAGACCATCATCAAAAACCCTGGCACACGGGGACTGCAGTGTCTCACAGTGCTGGAGCAACCGCACAGACTGGCTGAGGAGTCCCCCGTAACTTTTGGGCCCCTCACCACAAGAAAGATATCGAGGCCCTGGAGCGTGTCCAGAGAAGGGCAACAAAACTGGTGAAGGGGCTGGAGCACAGGTCTTATGAGGAGTGGCTGAAGGAACTGGGCTTGTTTAGTCTGGAGAAGAGGAGGCTCAGGGCAGACCTTACTGCCCTCTACAACTACCTGAAAGGGAGTTGTGGTGAGCTGGGGGTTGGCCTCTTCTCGCAGATAACTAGTGACAGGACAAGGGGAAATGGCTGCAAGTTGCGCCAGGGAAGGTTCAGGTTGGAGATGAGGAGAAAATTCTTCTCTGAAAGGGTGGTCGGGCATTGGAACGGGTTGCCCAGGGAGGTGGTGGAGTCACCATCCCTGAGGGTGTTTAAGGAAAGGTTAGATATGGTACTTAGGGACGTGGTCTAGTGGGTAATAGGTGGTGGGTGGATGGTTGGACTGGATGATCCTTGAGGTCACTTCCAACCTTAATGATTCTATTCTATTCTAACAGATGAAATGTTTTCCCCAAGAAGATCACCTCTGCACGGCTGTAGGTGGATTTGCCTCGCTCCCACAGCTGTGAGATCAGAGCTAGCTGTGTGGATGCCACCCTTTGGCTGCTGTTGAGGCTGAAAGCCTTGCTTCTGTGCTGCCAGCACAGCGCCAAAGCCGAGGCTGGTAGGCTACCCAAATCTGCCTCACAGTCTGCCATCTCACAGCCTGCTTTGACAGTCGTTAATTACGATATTCCTGGAGAGCCTGAACGCAGCAAAGTGTATAAGCATAGCTGTTTTGCCCTCAGTAGCTGCTGCATTTGGATGCGCTCTATATATGTCCTCTCATTTGCCACCTGCCACCCCGCCATCTGGTGTCACCCACCTCCCTGTGTCCCCTATCTCCCCCCGCCTTTTTCTCTCGACCTGAGTTCCCATGTCAATAAACTGGACGCGGCCTGGCAGAGATGCCTGCCCTGCTGGCAGCTGTCTCGGGGAGCTTGGGCACCCTGGCTGCCGGAGCGCAAGCTCCTGCCTTGCAGGGCCTGCACCCCAGCTCTGCCCTGCCTCCAGTGCCCACCGCCTGTGCCCTCTCCAGCTGCCCGCTTCACTGGTGCCTCGTTTCTTAGAGTGGTTTTGTCCCTAACAGGTGCAATTTGGGAAAATACGGGGCACTGGGAGCAAGTAGGGCTGTTCCTGTCTTCCCTGGTGCTGCCAGGGGGCTGTGGTTATTTCCTGGGCCTTCAGCAGAGGGCTGTTCCCTTCCCCCAGCACGTCTTTCCAGGAGCAGTTATTTGAGGGCCGAGCAGCCGAAGCTGTTCTGGGATGACGTGCTTGGGTTCAGATTGTTTCGAGCTGGGAACAGAAGGCTGATGGACCTTCGGGATGACTGCACAACTTGTGAGCACCCAGATCTCGTTCCTCAGGTGCTGTCTGTAAGCCACAGGGCTGTGGGTCTGGAGAAAGGAAAATTGAAACGTCTGAGAAAAAAACCCCAACAATCTTCTTGTCTTTCTCCATGAATTGTCCTTTCTTCTGTTTCTTAACCCAGCAAACGGTCCTTCTTCTCTCCTGCCAATGAGCTATTTTACAGGTTTGCATAGCAGCGCTGCATGGATCTCCCCAAGGATGCCTGACACGTGAAGAACCCTACTGGCAATGTGACCAGGGCTTCCCACCCCTAAGGCCTCCCCTGTTCAGTCCCCAGAGTGGAGGTGACTCAGGGGCGCTCCTGGGCACGGGTGCAGGTGCCAGGGGACTCGAGGGATCCAAGGCGTCATTGCTAGAGCAGAGGCTGGCAAAACCATACAGCCGCCGGACCATCGTGCTTCTTGGTCAGCGCTGGCGGACGGAGCCAGTTGCTCTTGGCTGGTGAGGTCAAATAAACATCGTGTCATTGAACTATTTCTTCCAAGTTGCCTTCATGTAACTCTTCTTCAAGACCTTTCCTTATCAGCTAGGGAAACCTGGGAGAGAGGTGCTGTGGGAAGGAGGGTAGGGAGTTCTGATGTCGGAGTGAAAAGTATGTTAGAGTCAGTGCAAGAGTTTATTGTCAGTTTTGTGACAGTTGTGACAGTTTTGCTCTTTTAGGGCTTAGCTAACTCAGTATCTATGCTTTGTCCCAGTTTGCTTCAGTAGCTTAATGACAATTCAGAGAGGAGAAGATGAACTGTTCATTTTGCTCTTAATTAACAAGCAGTGATTTTAAGTGTTTTACAGTATCTCATGTTTTAAGGCTTATCACTTTGTCCTACTTGTATTTAGCTAGTTTTCCCTATCTTACAAGACCGCCCTTCTAAAGTTCGCTCTTTTATATTACCTCCGTGGGATCTATGCAAAGTGAACTAATAATTTGTTCTTTGCTTGTGCTAATCCAGATTTTACATTCATTTCCTGTGCTAGCACTGCCTGGATTCTCAGCATTAAGTCACCTTTTCACCCGCAGATACTACGGCAGCCTGTGGGAGAAGGCTTTTCAAACGTTTCATCCATCAGCATCAGATAGGCCTTTTAACATTGTGTGACTCAAACATTTATATTGTGTTAATCCTTGAGATTATGAACTCAATTGGAAATGCCTGCATGAGTATCTCACCTCGACCTTATCATTGGGAGAACTGTTCAAAATTACGATCTGATTTTTAAAAAAATTATTTCTATTAGTCTCAAATCCTACAGGCACTTGTGCTATGCGTTTAACTTCTCTGCTGTAAGTCTTTTAAAGCATCACTGTGAGTATTCAAGTCACCATCTGTGACAGCGTTTGCAGAACTGGGACTTCAGCTTAGGGGTGATTGGAAATATTTTGACTAAATGCTTTTTGGAAGGGGGATGTTACTGAAAAAATATTTATAAAGTTAGATTAAATTTTTTTGAAAATGCTGACTCTGTAAAAATGAAACACTTCTGTTTAGATACACTTTATTTTTTGCTTCTGCATTCCAGTTCTCTTTTCTTAGGACTTGTTTTTAAATTGTTAAAAAGTATCTTTTTGCTTCTTATCTCTAGCTTTCAGACTCAGTATCTAAACCTTTCTAGCTTGTTTTTTTCCTCTTTGTATCAATCCAAGAGGCAGAATTTTTTAATACATTATTCTGGGTTTCTTCCAGCTGTGCTAATATAATTGATTACAGATGAGTGGTCATAACAGTCAAAATCAAAAGTACGCTGTGAGTGAAGGTAGGTAATTCAGATAATATTTGATAATTATATTTATTTTCATCAAATTCTTTAATGGACTTGTAAGGAAAAGCAGCCACTGTCTGTCTTAAACGTGTTTAGATTAAAACACAATACTTTCTCAAATCACATATTTTTCTTCTGAATAATAAGATTACACTATCCAGGGATCTGATAAAACATACATCAAAAAGTCTATCTTCTCATTTTCAACAAAACCAAAAATTTTTTATTCATTTAGATGAACAGTTTCTCTGGTGATGGATAAGCTATGATTAGGTATAGTTTTTTAGACAGAAGACTAAGATTTATTACTTAGACGTTATTCCAAACCTGATATAATTCACATCTAGAGCTGTGGCTCACATAAACAGAAAGTATTGGTGTTTAAAACCCATTTATAAGCCAAAACTTCCCTAAAGGCCATGAATGTTCGGCTCTGGAGTTGTAGTTCAGGTCAGTAGCTTTTTGAATATTTGGTTCAATTATGTGTGTTAACAGCCAGTAAGGAATAAAATTTAATAGTTCATTTGGCCCTCTTAAAAATTAATAAACATTTGATAGTGTAGCCACTGAAATCAAGGACTTCAATGGGAATAGTTCCAAGCACTACCTTCTCTTTAATGAAAGAATGAGTAGAAAATATACTTCAGAAAGTAATCTCACTTCCAATATACTTTCCAGATACTGCCTAAAGCAGTTGATAATGTAGGTTATTGGAAAGTGTTCATAGTCTTGCTGACTCTTTATGGAGTATCTCATGATGTTTGGTCCTTTAAGTGCCAATCCATGGAAACATATAATTTGTGAGTATCAGATAGGATAGGTTCACAAAAATAAGAATAATTATTCCTATCTCTCAAAATTCTGGGGAAAGGTCAGAAACTGATTTCTCTGTGCCCTCAGGTTCAGAAACCAGATAACCAGTGGAAATATGTTTTTAAATGTCCATTCAATCCATTAGGTTCAAACCTTCATTCATAGGAAGGCACACGTGTGTGAGTTTTGATTGTTCAAGGTTAGCATCAATGTTTTAAATCTTGTGCTTCATTCTTCATTCCTTCTTTTTGAAATGTCTGCCCATATTAAAAAAAAAAAAAAGGAAAAGAGAATATTGTTTTCCTACCGCCCTGACTTTGGCCAGGATAGGGTTAATTTTCAGAAGGAGCTGGGCCAGGTGAGCCAAGCTGGCCGGGGCTATTCCATACCAGGTGCCCTCCTGCTCCCCATAAAAGGGGCTGGCCGGGAGGTGTAGGGTGGGTTGGTGCTGCTGCTCTGGGTGTAGACTGAGTGGCTGGTTGGTCCTTAGATAGGTAAGTTCTCTTTGTTATCACCTCTGTGTGCATTCCACTATAACTATTGCTGCTGCTGCTGTTTTCCTCTCCCTTTGCTGGCCCATGAAACAGTTGTTATCTCACCTTGGGGTGGCTTCCCCTTTGTTTTTCCTATTCTCCTCCCCATCCTACCAACAAGGGAATGAGTGTGGTGCCTAGCTGCTGGCTTGGGCTGAACTGGGACACCTACTTTGTCCCTTTATGGGTATTCTTTCTGTAGCTATTTTGTAAATAAATTTTCTGACTATAATATTCAATCAAGCTTTAAAAACCAGTAGAGGTTATTCATGGGAGAGTGTTGAAGCTATTCTTATGTTTACTTTCTCTGGTCTCATAAAAACCCAGAAAACATCTATGATCCATTGTTCAACCAATTTTTAATATGTTTTGAAGAAAACTGGAAGCTATTTACTTGTTCATGATAAGTCATGAGTGGAAAGACTAAGTTCAGCAAGTAAAATTGTTACAAGCACTATATGTTGACTAGGGTGGAGCTGAAACAATTCTATTAGAACATAAAGAAATCTCTAAAGCTCCTTGTTAGACACCTAATAAATAAGCACTGGGTGTAGTCTTTGAACACATTTAGGAAAAAAATTATTGGCATCAGGTCACATTCTGGCATGTCTTTTTTTAGGGAAGTGCCATTTAGGGCTAATACCCTCATTACTTTGGGAATGATTTCACCTGTGCTTGTACTTCTGACAAGAATATCAATTAGGTTTTCAAGATGATGCACCTGCCTCATGCAGGATGAAGGCTTAAATGTAACCACTGTATTCAGTAGCAGAGTTTTGCTTATGTTTGGGTCGTCTTTACTGAGATAATACAACACCATGGTGAGCTCTTGGCAGAACGTGTGTGCTTTGTAATTAATGACAGAAGGTAACCTTACGTTTATGAATATAATGCAGACTTCCTTAGCTGAAATATGGCTTCATCTCTCTGAAAGCTTGTCCTGTGATAGGGAAGCTACATTGTTTTATGGCAATACTAATCTCCTAACTCTGCCCTTTCATATTCTGTTTTTATTTTCTCTTATACTTAGTTTTACTTGACTTAGTAGTCCTAAAAGACTAGTCTGGCCTCAACAGCTCACTTTTTGCATTTCCGGAAGAGTCTTAAATTCTGAAGAAAATAGGTTGTAAGCACAGATGGCAGAGGTCTGAAATGTACTAAAGATGACTCCATTCATTCATTTAGCACATCCTTCTGGCTTTTGTCAGGCTAAAGCACAGTTGCTTTAAAATCTGTGGTGAACAGAGAAAACTTTACTAAGATAGTTTAAATGCACACAGAGCGTATACATGGCTATTTCAGTTTTTAATAATGAGTTGCCCTCTCCATAATTAAAGGACAGTGAGACCTCCACCCAACACAAAGTCTCTCTAGCACTGTCAAACAAAAATAACCAAGGAAATGTAAGGGAAATGCTGACTTCCAAAGAGCCCTGAGTTGGCCTGAGAGGCAGGCTGGTGGTGGTAAGATGGTCTGTGATACCTATGGGTGGTAGCAGGTTGAAAGGAACTTTAGAACTGAGGAGCGGGGTAGTGGGACCTTATTGAAGCAAGAGGGAGCAGTGAGCAATCCACCTGGCCTCCAGGAGAGGAATTCCTGCAGGGAGTATCTGTGATGTTCAACCTGTTTTAAACTGTCCTTAGGGGTCAGTGTTGGAAGGACTTGTTTCTCTCTTCTTTACAGCCGTCGTACTTAGAGAAAGTAAAATAACTACTTCAGCTTTCTTTGTAAAGCAGTTTGGTGTCTTTTTTGTTTTCTCCTTTATCTGCAAACTATTTAGAATAAAATAAGAGGCAGAGTTTTCCTTTTAAGCTTTGAAGTTAGAATGGGATTTTAGGTCTAGTGAAGGTTTTCTTTTGGCATTTTCTCCACTCTTTTGTCCTGACTGATATCAGAACTGGACCTCCCATCTATGGAGAATACTTCTTATTGTAAAGTGGCCAGGTCCTTTAGGGCTTTTAAAGTGCTCTCATAGCCAAACTCGCTGGCTTTGAAGTTGTCCCTTAAAAGAAACTGAGGTGGGATAAACTCAGTAAAGAAAGAAACGATGTTGAAAAAGCTATCTGAACTCTGAAAAGAGACTGTGCGGTAAAGGGCTTTCAGTGGCAAAGTGAAGAGGGTTCACTGAAAAAGCAAACAAGTCCTATTTGTAATAACTGCTAACTGGTAAAATGCAGCCCTTCTTGACGTCGGTGTGCTTTTCACCTTGAAAAAGATATTCAGTGTGGAAGTGTTTGATCTTTGCCCTTTCCACAGTGACAGAGAAGTCTGACAGAGGAGGGATAGTGTCAATGCAGCTGATTTCTATAGGTGTAGTAGTCATGCTTGAGTTATGCCTAAATAACACACACAGGCAGATCCATTTCCCCCATTCTTCATTTTTTGTCAGGGAATAAAGGTAGACTTTGGCTTTTGTTTTTAAGTCTCCCAAAGCAAGCTGTGGACAAATGGGTGTAAGTGGTTGCATTATTACAGTTTAGAAAGTGACTGCCTGTTATCCAAGATGCATTAACTGATGGTTGAACTTTTTAATTTCAGCTTGCAACGGACTAAGAGTATGCACATGATTATTTAATATGGTTCAACTGAGAAGAAATACATTACAATGAGAACTCAATTTTTATTAACTGACCCTATTCAAAGATGCCCTTCTGGCATAGAGAAACACAGGATGTTACAGGAGAGAAAACTGTCACCCTTTTTTTTGCCCCACCTTTTTTTTTAGTAGTCCAAAACCTTCCAGTCTTCTCAGACTTGTATTTGACCACTGTACAGGCACTGTCATATTAAATATTACCACTAGTTTTTACAAGTCAGTTATTGCAACATATCAGGAAGTAACTTAATAATCAGATCATGTCCTTGCTCTGCTCTATTTGCTTTTTCAGCAGAGAAGCTTTTGAGTGTTATTCCTTGCTGTTATGTCACGCAGTGCTCTTGTTCTCCTCTTATTTTCTCCCTGCCAAAAAAGCAGTTAATTAGGTGAGGAAAAGAGATATTTTTATAGTGAATCAATACCGAACATTGAAACTTTCTACCTCCAGCAATGTATCTACAAGTTTGGGAGAGGTGAACAAACAGATCATTATGTTAAGAGAGGAAAGAAGAGGACAGAGTAGTTTCTCACTTGTTATTTGTGAAAAGGGACACCTTGCAGTATGACTTGCCTCTGTAGTACCCTGCAGTGAAGCTAGATTTTGTGGTTGCCTTATTGGTGTGTTTCCTCTGTGTGTTTGCAGGGTATATATTTTTTTTCCACCTTTCATCTAGACTGTGGTTACTACTGCTGTTTAGTGGCATAAATACAGCAAATGAGCCTGAAATGGCAAAGAATAGGTGCCCTCACCGGAGGGTATTGCTCATAGTCTAGGTAGGTGAAGAAGGTCTTGTTCCCTACCTTTTGTTACTTAAGTGCATTGGAACATTCTTCCAGGCACAGTCCTCTGCTGTGGGTTTTTGTTTCTGTAGGTGGGTCTCTCAAAGAAGTAGTTGATATTTCTTACTGACACTGAAGCAGAGTGAGAGAGAACAGTTTCAGTCTTCCTCTTTAGCTCTGTGGTTTTCTTTAACATTTTTTAAACAGGCAGTAGCTTATATTTCAAGGGGATGTTCTCTGCAGCACAAATATTAATGATCAATAATTCCTTATGCTGCCCCACAAATAATCCCTATCTGTGAATGAAATTAGACATTGATTCATGAGGGACATGCTGTTTTGGTTATAAGCCTTCTGAAAACACAGCACTTTTATGTGGCTTGGGAAGACCCACACAGCCGTTCTATGCATCCCTCAAGAAGATGATCTTCAGAATTCTCATGAGCATCTCATTGCTGAGGCTACATTTCCACTTAATTTCAAAAATAAAAAAGAAATGGTTCTCCTGACAGAAAGAATGGGGGTAAATTTGCCAAACAGCTGTAATAAAAAGAAGAGTATAAACCTCTTAGATGGAGCTCAAGGGTTCTGTTCCCCACACTGCTGAAGTGTTAATAAGAGCAAATAGTGTTACTTCCAGTGTAGCTGTGCCACAAAAGCAATGCTTACTGTCTCACAGGAGTATTTATTAGGCTAAACTTTTGTTACTTTCTTCTTTTGTCTGTCTTCTGTTGATCAAGATAGCGTTTTTGATTTTTGCCAAGATATTTAATGCACGGAATGTAATGAGTGAGAATAATTCCCACTACATGTAGTTCTCATCAGCTTCAGATACATGGATCCCTCTCAGGAACGGCCTTATTGAGGATTTTTACAGTGGTGAAGCAAAGCTGTCTTTGGCACAGAGAGATGGTGTGAAAATCCTCTTAGTAAAATTGCAGCCATGATAGGGTTAGTATTTACCTTTGCATTGCTGTGCAGAGTCTGCTTGAAGCATACAAGGAAAATAGCTGGGCCTCTGAGCAGGGTACAAGTTGAACACAGCTAAAAGTAAGGAAAAAAATTTGTTAGAAATTAGGAGGGTATTGTGGGTTTCAAACTGTGTTACTGGCTCACCTAGTTCTGGGTGCAGGTCAGAACTGAAAATCAGTTGGTTGTAGCTTCACAATAATAAATGCTTTGGCTTTTCACAGCTGATTCTGGTTACACAAGACAGTTGCAGATAAAGTGGGATCTTTTCTTCAATGGCTTTTTCAAAGGAAAAGTAGCCCTCAGCCCATGGCCCTGCAGTAACTGTTCACTGACTACCATCTCCACAGATTTCTTTCCCCTCTCAGCTGTTCCACACATGTGGATTGACATGGATGTACCCAGCAAGCTAGTACAGATGGATATGTTCTTGCCTGTTGCACAGGATTAGTATTTTCTATCCTATGTATACCCTTACATTGTGCTTACCCCAGCAGCAGAGTGCATCGAAGAATGTATCTGGCATCCATCAGGTGTTCATTTTCTCCCTGAGCCTTTCCCCAGGGGGGTGAAGGTGTGCAGCATGCTGTCCCGCTTTGGGAGCGCAGCAAACGGACTTTGAGAGGGCCTCCTGGGTCATCAAGTCTTGTCTCTGGCAGTTGCAGACATCTGTGCTGTATAATGCTGTTGTGAGCTGAGCAAGCACCAGTCTAACATCAGATTTCTTTCATTGTGCGGCTATTGAAAAGCTGTTCCATAGCATCTTTCATGAGGCAGAGAGGTTTCATTTTTAGCTTTAGAATTGTTTCTGCCTTGTGGTTTTTTTGCTTATTTTATCATGTGTCAGTGGTGTTCTTGATCTTAATTAGCTTTTTTCCTTCTGGGGTCCTTATCACCCTTATTGGATTTATAGGTAACAATCTTGCTTCCCTTTAGCCTACATGTTGGTAGGCTGTTGTGCTGTTAGTACAGGTGTGATATGTTTGAGGTAATTGTTATTCCATCAAAATTAAAGCTGGGAAAAATCATCCCAAGTGGATTTAATTTTTCATTTGTTGAAATCATTAACTTGAATTACGCAGTAGAGTTAGTGCTGTACTGATGTGTGAGGACCCCATTTTATCTCAATATTTTTGTAGGAAACCTACTACATTTATTTTCTAATATGCATTGCCTAAATATCGAAGATAATTCAGTTTAGTCCCCTGGTTCACCTTAGGTAAGACTTTAAGAATAATCCTACTGATTTCGATTGAGTCTGTGTTGCATGAAATTGGGAAATCGATCCCAATTTCCTTTCAAAGCATAAGATGCTTGCTAATGGCAAGTCGTTGATGAGGCTGTCCTGCTTCACTCTGGAACTTGAGGCAAGTCATAAAAGCAGTATGGTTCAAACTGCCCAGACTCAGGTCCTAGACTAAATTCCTTGGCAACTGCATGCTATGGCCTATAAATCTATGGAAATGTCTCCACCTGTGTCCTTCGCAGCATATGACACGCTCTATATGAGGCCACACCATTTACCCAAGGGCAGAGTCATTGCAGGGTTGCAATGTTGAGCCTACAGTGGGGGCTGCTTGGTGGTGTGTTGCCAGTAGGCACAGCTCTTCCTCTCTGCAGCCATGCAGGGCCATGGCATTGCTCCCGCTCTGGAGTATGTCTGGCTCACAGACAAAAAAGCAGACTGACCTGCTTGCTGTTTCTGGCATTGAGTCAGATTGGAAAAGAGGCCATTCTGCTGTGCTGCAAACTTGTGAGAAACTGGGCCAGTTCAGTGCAAAAGGCTGTGGGACTTGAGCTTCGTTTGACCCTAGACCTGACAGGTTTGGCTGCATCCTAGTATGACTATGACTGTCATAGCATGTCTGATCTGCAGCAAGTGATCCATGTTTCTAGAAAAATGTACTTTTGCTGGATTTATAAAGAATGCCCGAACTGCCTGTTGCTGAATTTTCTCGCTGATGGCTACATATTTTGAGGAGTTGTGATTAATTTTTTGTAGAGGAAGTTAGGCTGATTCAGAAGTCTTCCTCATTGCAATTTGTTATTTCAAACTGTCACTGCAAAGGGGCAAGATGAACATCTTCAGTCACCCCTGGCTTGAAAAGGTTTGGGTCTAGAAGTGAACAGCACATCTGATGTTACTCCTTCAATAAATTAAGCAAATATTACAAATGTGGATACCATGAAACTTATGTTTTTCTTTTTGAACCATTTCTTGTTATGGTTAATGGACAAATTTTTTTAATCCATCTCCTCCTCCTGGCTGGTAGATGTTCATCTTAAATCCTGTGCTCGTGGCAGGCATAAAATATTCAAAGAAAACTTGATATTTCACCTGTATCCATAGCTGAAGGCAATTTGAGTTTTGTAAAGCTGTTGATTTAGCTTCCAAAATGTATAAATAGAAAAATGAAGGGAATTTGAGATTCAGCTTTTCTATTGTCCAGACCACAAAGTTAAAATATTTCTATATTAGGAAGAGTTATTTCCAGAGCTCTTCTGTTCCAAGAGAAACATTCAGCCTAAATTTTGACTGTCACTAACACTGGTCAGGCAGATTAGCGTAAGTGGCTTTCAAAATGCTACCAAATCAGTGTATTTTAAGTTTGCATCTATCTTTCATTCACTTTTATGAGCATGAACTGCAAGTGGTACAGAACAGCTTGGGATGAAAACCTTTTCTCTTTACTGTGACTGTTTTCTTGGATTAGTAGAATTGTGATTTTTGCTATGGAAATCTTCATAAAACTTTATCCTTACTGTCTGAGCTGTCCTTGTCCCCTTTTCTACCTATCCATCCCTTGTTTGCCTCTAATATCCACTAGTAAATCAATGTAAGAAAATAAACTTGCAGTCTCCAGGTTAATTAAGACTTACTGAAATGTGAATATCTTGTTGCTCCACTGAACTCTGAGTATGTTTGCCTTGGTGGACCTGCTCTTTCATCTGCTAATGTTAGTTGATTAACTCTTTTTCCCTGAGAAAAGCTATCCCTTTCCCATCACAGCTAGCCCTTAATTGATTAAATGCAGGCTATAATATCAACTTTTTTTTTAAACAGGAAATTATGGGGAAAGTGGCATGGAAGCCTTCAAAGAGCTGGCTGCCCAAGAGGGCCTCTGCATTGCTCACTCTGACAAGATCTACAGCAATGCTGGGGAAAAGAGCTTTGATCGCCTGCTCCGCAAGCTGCGAGAAAGGTTACCCAAGGCTAGAGTGGTGGTTTGCTTCTGCGAGGGAATGACAGTGAGGGGGATCCTCATCGCCATGAGGCGCCTGGGAGTGCTTGGGGAGTTCCTGCTAATTGGAAGGTAAGGCTTGGAGGGTGATTTTTCTGCTCGTCCTCTCCCTCTTGTCCTGCAGGCAGTCCTTTCATTTCAGAACTGTGCAACTCGGGCTACCTTGAGTAATGAGTGAAAAGTGGCAACAAGGTAGAGCAGATCTGATGAAGGGGATATGAAGATGTATGCCAGCGTAATCTGTGGTGTTAACTTTTGCTGAAGTTTTACTGATTGTTTTATATGGATATGAGGCCATGTGGTTTGTGCTTTTGCATGCTCAAGGGGAGTGTTTCATACATTGACTTTTAGAACCAATATAGGGAGTGAAGAATTCTGGTTTCACAATGTGATCTGGAAGTATGACATATGACCATTTCATGTGTTCCACTAAGGATGTACCCTGATAATCAGAAACACCAAATTATTGAATGGTTTTGTTTACCTGGACTTTTTTTCTAATCTTGCAACCTGGCATTCTCAGTTGTACGCTTTGTTCTGATTTTTGCCGTTGAAAGCCCGGGTGCTGATATTATGCAGGCTGTTGGTTCTTTTAAAATGTCAGACTTGCTGATGGCCAGATCAGTATGTACGTGTGTGTTTATTACCAGAGTAACAGTGTAGATGTGTATTGGACAGGCAAAGGTTGTCATTATCAAAATGAAAATGGTTGCCTTTTTCTTCTAGAGTTTATCTTCATAGATATTCACTGAAATATGGTCACTTTAGAAATGTGGATAGACTACATCACTGATCTATTTTTGTGATAGTTCTTATTTGAAGGCTTTTTTGATTTTCACCTTGATTTTTGCAATGTCTTTGTCTAGTTTTCTGTTTTGATTATCTTGTTCAAGTGATGAGGACTGACATTTTCTGTCTTCTCTGTTTGACAGATGTCTTTTTTAATCCTTTTATTTACTCTGTTTCTTATCTGGTGTTTAAACACCATTCCTTCAAGGCCTCTGACAGTTGTCTCCATACCTGCTTAGCTTCTGTTGCCTCCTTATTCTGTTGTCATTCTGATCTATTAGACTTCTTTTTGTCCCTTTCTTTCCCTAAAGTCTATTAGACTTCTTTTTGTCCCTTTCTTTCCCTAAAGTCTTTGTCAGTCATTGTTGTGACTGGGATATCATCCTTTAGCCCTGTGCTACAGCATTGGTCTTTCCATGACTATATCGCTCCTCAAAACCCACAATTATGATTTCTACAAGTCGGATAGCTAATTTGGCCTAAGTAATCATCTGAAATCAATCAATGGCTCTCCTTTTGTTGTTTTTTTATTGCGGTCTTTGATTGCAATCTATTTGGAACAGAGACTGTACCTCTAGAAGTGTGTGTAGGTAAGTACAGCACATTAGAAAAGAAATTAGCATTAAAATGAAAAAGACAAAGGTGGTATTGAAAATGGTGTTATGTTTTAGATTTGTGCATGTGCTTTTCATCTGCATCATCCAATACACATAATTTTAAATGAATAATGGAGTGTTTCAAGACTGACATGTTTCCAGTGAACAAAAGGAACTAACTACAATAGAATTAGTCTAGGTGACAGCTTCTCTGGTCATTTTGTGAATGCCTTGCAGCTTCAGGCAATGTTGTTCTTTCTTCATTAATTGTCACTCTGGTGGTGGTGTCTTATTATTCACCTGATTTTGGTTCTCCCTTGATGGTAGCCATACAGAGATCCAAACAAAATCAGTCTCCTACATTAAGTACCAAAACTAGGTACTTTGGCACAAACTGTAGTTTCCTATTATGTGGGTGGTTTACTTGATCCCCACTCCATAGATGTGTGGAACATTTCAGCTTGAAATTTTGATTAAAAGCCTTTACCAAGGATTATCCTACTCTATCTAGCTAATTGCTTGTCTTAAAATCTGCCCAATAGCATTGCTGTGAGCTTTTCACCTATTAAATGCTAATAATGGGATGTCTTTGGAAATCACAATGTGTTTTTCAGGTAGGTTTTCACACAGTTGTCTTTTATACTGGCAGTTGAGTATGGGAGAGTCCTTTTTAGAGCTGGGTGGACTGGTCCAATTGTAAAACAGGCTGGCTATTGCTTTGCATAGTATGGGTTGTGCCTAACAGCTGGTTGGAATAAAAAAAATATTATAGGGCTTGCACATGTTTTGTATGTGCTTGCAGAACTAAAAGAAAAGGCATTTTATTTGAATTGTCCTAATTGAGTGATTTTTAAAAAATGGCAAAGCTAGCAAGTAAGTTGCAGTGAAACTGCAGTGTTGTGAATTTGGTCATCAGTATACAAACAGGAACAGAGGCATGCATTAACGTTGCTCTGACATGCTCTTTAGTCTTTTTTATTCAAGTATCCAACTAAGCAAAAGACCAAAAGCCTTTTAAGAACATTCTTTTGAGGGAAGTGGGAGTGAATGTGAAACCAAGACTTTCTGCAATAATGAGCTAAACAAAGCTTTTAATTTACCCACAGGTTTATTATCAGCCACACTGTATCAACCTCGTACTCTGTTCTGACTCACTGTAAAGAGGAAGCATTTACAAAGGGACACCTGGCTAAATAGCTCTCTTGCTGCTCTGTCTTCAGTGTTGCTATTGATCAAAGCAGACAGGCATACTTTAGTTTAACTAAATTCAAGGTATTGGAAAGAGAACTGGAAACTAAATTTGACTTGAGTTTAATCTGGGAATGATACACTGGGAATTAATAAGGGGTTACACTGAATCAGGACTAGGTTATCAGATACTGAAGACTTTTCCAGGACTGGCTGACTCCTCTCAGGTATGGGGTTAGGACCCTGTTTGTACAAGTGTTCCAAAATTCAGCTTGGACATCGAACTAGAATTTCAGTCTCCTTTTGCTATTGGAAGTGGGAGTCTGTTGTATTAGTGAGAAGAGAGGGAATTCCTATTTCTGAATCTGAAAAGAAGCTGGGATTAAGACAGGACAGGAGAAGAGGTTACAACCCTGACTGAGGGAGAATGGAAGATGTTTTGAAATTCATACAGTGTCCAAATGTAGTGGAGAATTCAGTGAGAAAATTTATTAACCTTTGAAATTAAGGATGATAAAGGTTTAAAAAGTGGCTGATAATCAAAGGGAAAGGAGAAGGGAAAAATTGATCATGACTTTGTATAAAAATAATTGGAATAGTATTGGAGTAACTAAAGGCAAAAATCACACTAAGAAAATAAACTGTACTCTTAAGGGAATTCATGTGATAGCTCTTTGAACAGAAATTAGTTTTGATGTCAAGAGACTGTGTATAAAGATAGTCAACATCACATGTCTAATCATGTTTATGCAGGCAACTGGGGCTTATATTACTTAATAAGCATCAATTAGGTTTTGTGAGAATCTTGCAAGATGGATGAATCCCCTGTATATCCCCAGGATAATGCATCAAGACAAGGCATGTAACTGACTTTGCAGCAAGCAATCTCCCAATTCAAAGCAAGTGAAAGACTCAGTGAAATCCCCAATTTTAAGAGTTACTCTGAGATCATTGGAGAAGAGATGCATTAGATGAATAGTTGGAAATGAAAATACTCTTGCAATGTGATGATCTTTAACTCCTACACACAATAGCTTGTGTAAACATATGAGGAACTTTAGGAAGGAAGGAATACATTAGTGCACATGCTGTTTTCCAACGTAACACTTAGAAATGGACTACAGACTGTTTCTGTAGGCTTTCCAGTGTTTTATGGTCTTCATTAATGTTGCTCTCTGGACTGCTGTAGAACTATAAATTAAGTGTTGATAGGGTGACCTCTCCTGAAAGTTTGGGCAATTGACAGTGAAGATATGGTTGGATTCTCTGCTGTGAACCCAGTGCATAACAGAGGGCAAGTCAGGTTCTTTTTCTATATCTAATAAAGTCCTTTTAGCATATGGTAACAGAGCTTTCAGGATGCATAGTATGATGAAATTTTTCCTGACTGCTCTCCCTTCTCAAACCAATATTAATGATGGTGTTTTAATTTGTGTATTTGTTTCTCACTAGCCAAATCTATTTCAGTTAGCAATAAATTGAATTAATTTACCCCAAGTTGAGCTGCTTTTGCCTGTGATGGTAACTGGTAAGCAATCTCCCTGTCTTTATTTTGACCCATGAGATCTTTGATCTTATTTTCTACTCTTGTCCTGTTTTATGGGGATAGGGCAAGCAGCTGGGTGGGTATTTGGCTGCTGACTAAGGGTAACTCACCACAGATGACATAAGCTGCACTGCCAACAGTATGATGACAGGTATTTCTTTCTCTTTCATTCAGATCTGATATCACAAATATCATGAATAAAAGTATCACAAATACCACCTTCCATATCTGGTTGAAAAGATGACTTGCCTCTTCCTCCCAGATATGTCCTTGGTGCCAGTGGCTCACACATCAGCAGAATATTCTCAGCCGATTTGTAGGTAGATTGGGATGTTTTTCATAAAGAAGATAACCATCAAAGGATGTCACTGTTGTTTTAAGTTAGATTAGCTGAAAGAAAGATGTTATACTCATCTCCAATGCACAGTGTCTTCATTTACTACAGAGGCTGCCCCACATTTAGGAAAATCAGTGAGAAATGTCCACATTCTTTCAAAGGAGCAGAAGGGTTTTGCAGGGCCAATGTGTTTAACTTGATTTAAAAAAAAATAATTATCAGCTGTTTTTAAGTGTATAAGATTTTATAAAGCAATCAGTAAGAGCTGACAGTATGTTGTCAATGGGGAAAAAATGTGCCTTGTGTCAGCCTAGATTATCTAGGATAGGTTTGAGTCTTGTAAATCTGGCAAAAGGAGTAGGTATTCCCACGGTATTTCTCATTATAGTGTTTTATGCCAACTTGCTGTGGGTGGAAATGTGGTGTTAAGAGCACTGACAGTAATCCAGCATTGCCAAACAGATATGATAGAACCCAAACCACTAGCATACCATACCATGTGATGTTTTTTTGGGAGGGTAGTCTGAATGATAAAACTCAAAGTAGTTCAAAAGCCTAAAGTAAAGATAACACAAGTGGCACACTGAAGAATAGGAAGATAGCAGTTTAAGCAGAAAAAGATTTCTTTTTCATGCTATTTACAGCAGGAAGACAGCTGTCTTATCTGTCTGGTGCTTCCATGCTCAAAGATGTTCAGAATGACTGTTAGTAATGAGTTTGCTGTTGACACTTCAAGTTAGTGGAAGACTCTCTATTTAAATAGGTGTTTAGATGTAATCAGAGGTTTAGCTGGGTTTGGATTAAAATTCAGGTAAATTATCTGAAATGCTGAAACCATTCATGATCAGTATTCAAATACTTTCAAAGCCTAGCTGAAGCTGGCAGTTAAGTAAAATATTGTCAGTGAAGATAGTCCTGCCTGGCAACATCATCCTGATGTTTTCCTGAACATTATCAAGGTTGTTAATGGGGTCCACTGCTAACTTTAAAGTCTGGAACCTCAGCACGTGTCAGTCCCTACAAATTCCTTATTCATTCATGGTTCAATTTGTAGTTGCAGTCTAGCACCTGTTAACTATGATGAGACTTTATAGTCAGTGTGGATGAAAACAGCATTACATGGTACAGAAGACTATGAACAAGCATGTTGTGTTTACCCTCTAACCTAAAATAACATCAATCCATGTTAAAATGGGGTTACATGCCAAGTTCCAATTAAATAAGCATACATTAGAGCAAAACTGCATTTGATTTGAGTTTCTCTGCAGTTTGCATTTAGAGCTCACCAATAGCCATTCCATGGCTGCTGTTTGTTGATAGTGATAATGAATTAGATATAAGATTAAAGTTTGCTTAACTGGGATTTTGGAGAGCACTTCTGTGCTGATGTTAACCAACAGGAACAATGTTCACTTACTCAGACAAAAACAAGAAAATATGAGAAATGTACCTATTATCTTTGATAAAATGGGGTTTAAGTATTGCAGTGGGCAAGTATTAAATTTTTTTTCATTTCCTTCTCCCTTCGATGTGATCTGAGCTAAACTAGGTTTTGGATATAATCGAACTATCTTTCACATGAGCATCTAGAATTAGTTTCAAAAACATGTATTAACTCTTAGATATTTCTGTGGATATACTCAGTGTTTTTAATGAGGATGACATTTTCAAAAGTCATAGGTGAGATATCAAGGCTTTTGTAAATGTTATTCAATTTTTAAAAAAAAAACAACCAAACCCACAACCAAACCCCTCTTTTGTAACTCAAAATGAGATATTTTTATTGCATAAAGGAAAAAACTAGGTACAAAATAGTAAATTTCAGCCATGGTCTGTCTGTTATTCCTAGTTCTTCACAGAAGACTAACACAGAATTTTCAGTACGGTGCTTGCTAAAGTGAATCCTCCTTAGAGGAAACAGATCACATCACTGACAAGTGTAAGACTGTTCTAGCAGTCCATGAAAATTCCTGCCCCAGATTGTCCTAGAGAGGTGCCATACTGACAAGCATGAAATAATTGGTCTCCAGTAGCTTGAAGCCATAGGAGAAAGCCCAAACCCTTCATCACAATCTTCCTTCCAGGCTGATTTTCCCATATGATCTTTAGAATTGTCTGTCCTTACATGCCTATGTATCCAAAGAAGTCCTGAAAGGACTGAGTTTATAGGGATTTAAGGTTGTAGACCACCTATAGTATGTTTAAACTGTACTTGAGTGCTTGCAGACTGTCTGTGGTAAGAAATAGACAGAAGATAAACTAGATGCAGCTTTGACTATCTTTTCTTCTCAGACAGCTGTTACAGATCACTTCTTTCATTTCTATACAGGAATTTAAAAGAAAAACAATATCCAGGCTGTTACTCAGAAGAGCAATAGATGTCTTTGTATGGACTGTTAATAAAAACATAACACTTCACCAAAACTTGAATACATGTGTAAGACTAATTAAAGTGGAACCAGTGTTGATTACTAAAACACAAATATATGTTGAGATACTTTAGTCAAGTAAATACTAAACAACTTTTTAAAGTGATATGAAATGTTGCTGAAACAGGACATGTGAAAACTTGTTTGAAGGCCAAGTATGCTTCTTAATGGTAGTTGTTAATGTACCTTTTCCATAAATGTTGATTGTATGGAGGGAAGGAAAGGGGGCTGGGATTTTCCAGTTTCTGAATGTGTAACGTAATTTGTTATGAAGGCCAAGTAATGCTACCTCTCAGTTGCTTAAGTTACTGGAATAGGAGAGGAGACAAAAACATACAACTAAGTATCTGACCCTTTGGTTCAGGACAGGGAACTGCTAGAGAGAGTCCAGTGCAGAACCACAAAGATGATCAAGGGAGTGGAACATCTCCCTTATGAGGAAAGGCTGAGGGAGCTGGGTCTCTTTAGCTTGGAGAAGAGGAGGCTGAGGGGTGACCTCATCAATGTTTATAAATATGTTAAGGGTGAGTGTCGGGAAGATGGAGCCAGGCTCCTCTCAATGTCATGAAGTGATAACACAAGGGGCAACGGGTGCAAGCTGGAGCATAGGAGGTTCCATGTTAATATAAGAAAGAACTTTTTCACTGTGAGAGTGACAGAGCACTGTAACAGGCTGCCCAGAGAGGTTGTGGAGTCTCCTTCTCTGGAGACATTCAAAACCCAACTGGACATGTTACTGTGTGATGTGCTCTAGGTGGTCCTGCATTGGCAGGGGGTTGGACTAGATGATCTTTCAAAGTCCCTTCCAACCTATAATATTCTGTGAAAACACAATGCGAAATGTGACACTTCAACCTCGTGATGGTTGTGGGGACAAAACCCTCTTGTTTCTGGATTTCTGGTTAAAACTGTAATTCTAAGGTAGTTTATCCTTCTTACTCAGCAAAGGAAAGCTAAGACCTGGTTCGGTGTTCTGAATTGTCTTGGTGTGGATTCTGTGGGAAGAGCTGCCTAAGCTAGTAACATTCAACATAATGCAAGGAAGGAACAACCCTGGCAGAAATATCTTACGTTTAAATTTTCTGCAAAGTCTTCCAACACTGAAAAAGTGCAAGAGTTCAATGTCTGCTTGTTGTCTATGAATTAATATGGATGTTAGAATCACTGAGTTACTACATAGTGCTATGTGTTATTGATGGATTATTTATTAGGCAGTATATGTTTTATCATGCCTCTAGAAACTAGTAGCTGGACGGCTCACCTGTAGGAATATGCTGTACTTCTGTGTGAATGAATCATATTGAATGATGCTACATTGAGGATCTTTGCACAATTTACTTAGGGCCAGACTTTTTCAGGCATGTCTATGTGAGGCTGGGATTCTTTATAAATGGTTAGGAAACTAAGCAGTTTATATTTCTACTGACAACAGTTAAAATAATACCCTAATACTGTGGATTTCTGAATTTCTGCGGTTTATTTGTGGCACTTTTGAGTACTCAAATAAAAATGTAATTTAATGTAGTTCTAGTAAAAACATGAGCAAAACCCTCCCTCAAAATATAAAGCACCATATTTTTTACATTTGATTTCTTAATTAATCAAATTAAGCAAATAATCACCTATTTTTTCAAAAAACCAGAAATTAAAGATGACCCTTTCCTGGAATACTTCACTCATTATTATTTAAGAATAATTATTTTCATGTTTCCTGCCAAGTCTTGGCATAAAAAATAATTTTTCCTGCTCCAGGATGGAAATATTTATCATCACTCTTAATAGCAGTTCCAGTCCTTCTATCACTAGAAAACGTTGCCAGTAGGGGTAAGATTACTGAAGGTAATCAGAATTGTGTGAGCTTTGCTCACACAGACAACACATGTTTTGACAGGGACAAGCACATCATGGAAAAAAATAATTTAGGTTGCAATTTAAACACCTTTCTCCTGAATCCTGGAAAGCAGTGACTGAAAAGCTTTAGGGCTACTGTGAATAATCAGATGGCTACATTTTCAGTGTGGTATTTTACTGCTTGTAAATTATCTTTGGCTCATTGACCAGCGAAGGTAAAATAAGGGCAGGGTATAATGCTGTGGAAAAAGACCATATATTTTCATATACTACCTGATTTTAATTCATTTTTCCATTTCCTTTCATAAATGCTCTCAACCTAATGGCCTTACTGGAGAACCCCTGGTATCTTTCCAAGGTTGAAAAATGTGTCCAGCATTTAGCAGTTGAATTCAGCTCGTTAATCTGACCAGAGGCTAACCCTGGAACATCCGTATGAACGTATGGTGTGGAGGTTTTAGATCATGCAAAGGTTGAATCTGACAGCCAAATACGTAATATGTCTAAACTTGAATTTAAACTGGGATCAAGGCAACTGGCCTATGGTAGTAGGTCCTTAGTCTGTTGCTTTTCTGCTGAAATTTTCAGCCAAGACAAATCCTTTCCTTTTCTGAGGCACAGTAGTGTTTTAGGACCTGACATGATGTCAAGACCTTGTTTCACAAAGTCAGAGCTGGCTCTTTCATGCTACTGTTGCCTCTTCAGCACTACCAGCCTGTTTTGATGTAGGACTGAAAGACTGCAGAACTGGCCAGCTTCTACCCACTCTCCACTTCAGTCATTACTCTCTGCATGTTAGTTCAGTTATTTGTACCTCTGAGAGGGAGAATCAAACCAAGAATTTTGTTTCAAAGCCTTGCAAATTCACTGCTGCCTGGTAACTGACCTGGCACTTATTTTAACTGACTTTAAACCATATGCATTATTCACTATGTGCTATTTGTGGGTAGGCTTTGGTACCTAGGGCTCATACAGTTATTTTCCATGCTGGTGATTTGGCTGTATTTATTCACTCTGTGGGGGGAGTAAGCTTAAATTTTTTCTCCTGGCCCTCTTTTCCTCAAAGACTGGAGGGGTGCAATACAAGTCAGAGTTGGAAAGAAAAATACACTATTGTGGTTTAGTTTAATAGAAATGGAATGTGTTATTTTTCTGCTTTACAGACGGAAACTGAATTCTTTGGTTTCAATCCAAAAAAAGGCATTACTAAGAAGTTGAATATCAGCTCTTGCATGTTAACATGAGGATTAGGAAAGCTGCATAATAGGTCAGATTTGAGAACTTCTGTATGCGGAAATTACAACCTGATGTGACTCCAGTTATGGTTTCTGCTGATTTCTCACAGCAGGTTGAATCATTGTAAGTTGCTATTTCTAATGGGAGATCTCTAAATTTTCTGCACTTTTCCTGTACTGTTGGCATAATTTACTTTCTGAGAAGTCAAGAGGAGTTTCAACATTTTCTTAATCAGAAATGGAGATAAGCAAAATGTGCTCTTAAAAATCCTACTCATATTATAGAAGTGCTTGAGGAACAGGTTAGTTTACAACTCTTCTGCCTTATCTGTTTTATTCTATTGTGTTAGGCAGATTGGTTCTCTACACTCCTTTTTGGAAGTCTCACCCAAAGCTGTAATTAAATAAATCTAGCAATTTAGGAATGATGTATCATCTTGTTTGTGGATGTGCAATAGCAGTCAAAAAAAAAAAAAACCAGAAAGAGGACA
>VWZZ01000192.1:918930-940654 GCA_013399095.1 Psophia crepitans
AAAGAAGATATGTGGCTATGTAAGACTGGTGCTTTTATTGTTTTCAACTGTTCTTGATGGGACTTTGCATCACTGTTGCCATTAAAAAATGCAGTATGAAGCATTTGTTGCCATATTGACCACTATTGCCTGAAATTCTGTAAGGTGATTGACTTGACTCTGGTCTGCCATGTTATCATCAAAATCTTAAAATTAAATTCTGAGGATAGGCAATAGTATAAAGAAAAAAACTAGGTGGGTATTCTGTCTTTGAAGGGTGGTGGTTGATCATTTTCAGAGTTGCAAACTGAGTAAATGTGAGGACTCACTAAGAGTAACACGATGTAAGTAAATGAACCAGATGCTGAAGTCTGGAAGTATCACTGCTAAGGCCAGTGCCCAGACTGATGTATAATGGAACACCTAGAGTACAAAATTAGACGTGTTGATCTGCCCATCTTCAAATGAATTTGTCTCAGCAGTGTGATTACAATGTATGTTAAGTGAACCCAGAACAGGAACGGAGAGTTTAAAGTCTTCACAAGAAACTCAGCACTGTCTCTCTGGTAAGCATGGGAATAGAAATACAGGATGACAGAGCACAGTAATGTCTCTCAAAAGCTCTGTTGTGCAAGTATAACCGATTTCTTTCTTCTGCTTGACATTTTGTGCGAAAAATTCTCAGATGGGAAGACTTAACTCAAGTAATTGCACAACCTGCTACTCCAGCAGAGTAAGAGGTAAGTTGTACAGAAATGTAGACAGAAAAGGAAAGCCAAAGCCCTGACAGAATTAAACCTGGCCAGGGATGTTAAAGGCAACAAGAAAAGTTTCTATAAATATGTAAGTGATAAATGGAATACTAGGGAAAATGTGGGTCCCCTCTGAAATCAAACAGGTGACCTAGTCACCCAGGATATGGAGAAGGCTGAGGTACTCAATGACTTTTTTACCTCAGCCTTCACTGGCAAGTGCTCTAGCCATATTGGCCAAGTTGCACAAGGTAAATGCAGGAACTGGGAGAATGAAGAACTGCCAACTGTAGGAGAAGATCAGGTTTGAGAATGCCTAAGGAACCTGAAGGTACACAAGTAAACGGGACCTGGTGGGCTGTATCCATGGGCCATGAGGGAGCTGGCGGATGAAGTGGCCAAACCACTCTCCATCATACCTGAGAAGCTGTGGCAGACTGATGAGGTCCCCACTGACTTGGAAAAGGAGAAACATAACCCCTGTTTTCAGAAAGGGAAAGAAGGAAGACTTGAGGAACTCTAGGCCAGTCAGCCTCACCTCCGTGCCAGGCAAGATCATGGAGCAGATCCTCCTGCAAACTATGCTCAGGTACGTGAAAAATGAGGTGATTAGTGACAGCCAAAATGGCTTCACTAAGGGCAATTGGTGCCTGACAAATTTGGTGGCCTTCTAGGACAGGGTTACAGCATCGGTGGATAAGGGAAGAGTGTCTGCTGTCATCTACCTGGACTTATGTAAAGCATTTGACGCTGTCCTGCACGACATCCTTGTGTCTAAACTGGAGAGACATGGATTCAATGGATGGACCACTCAGTGGATGAGGAATTGGCTGGATGGCTGCACTCAGAGTTGTGGTCAATGGCTTGATGTCCAAGTGGACATCAGTGGTGAGTGGTGTTCCTCAGGGGTTGATACTGGGATGGGCACTGTGTAACATCTTTGTCGGTGACATGGACAGTGGGATCGAGTGCACCCTCAACAAGTTTGCCAACGACACCAAGCTGTGTAGTGCTGGAGGGAAGGGATGCCATCCAGAGGGACTTGGACAGGCTTGAGAGTTGGGCCTGTGTGAACCGCATGAAGTTTGATAAGGCAAAGTGCAAGGTCCTACGTGTGGGTCAGTGCAATCCCAAGCACAACTATAGGCTGGGCAGAGAATGGATTGAGAGCAGCCCTGAGGAGAAGGACTTCACCAACAGTGTCCTGGGCTGCATCAGAAATAGTGTGGCCAGAAGGTTGAGGGAGGTGATTCTCCCCCTCTACTCCACTCTTGTGAGACCCCACCCTGAAGTACTGCATCCAACTTTGGAATCCTCAGTACAGAAAAGACATGGTACTGCTGGAGCAAGTCCAGAGGAGGGCCACAAAGTTGATCAGAGGGCTGGAGCACCTCTTCTACGAGGATGAGCTAAGGGAGCTGGCTTGTTTAGCCTGGAGAAGAGAAGGCTCCAGGGAGACCTAATTGCATCCTTCCAGTACCTAAAGAGGGCCTACAGGAAAACCGGTGAGGGGTTGTTTACAAGGATAGGGAGTGATAGACAGGGGGGAATGTCTTAAAGAGGGGGGATTTAGATTGGATGTTAGGAGGAAATTCTTTACTGTGAGAATGGTGAGACACTGGAACAGGTTGCCCAGAGAAGCTGTGGAGGTCCCTCCCCTGGCAGTATTCAAGGCCAGGTTGGATGGGGCTTTGGGCAACCTTGTCTAGTGGAAGGTGTCCCTGCCCATGGCAGCGGGGTTGGAACTAGATTATCTTTGAGGTCCCTTCCAACCCTAACCACCCTAGGATTCTAAGAATTAATAAGCAGGAAAGGTAAAATGCTAAGAAAGAAGTAATGATGCTATAATGTGAGAGAATAGAATAGAAGGTTGGAAGAGACCTCCAGGATCATCCAGTCCAACCGACCCCCCCCACCTATTACTCACTAAACCACGTCCTTCAGTACCGCGTCTAACCTTTCCTTAAATACCCGCAGGGACAGTGACTCCACCGCCTCCCTGGGCAACCTGTTCCAATGCCTGACCACCCTTTCAAAGAAGAAATTTCTCCTAATCTCCAACCTGAACTTCCCCTGGCGCAACTTGCAGCCGTTCCCCCTAGTCCTGTTGCTAGTTATCTGTGAGAAGAGGCCGACCCCCAGCTCACCACAACTTCCTTTCAGGTAGTTGTAGAGGGCAATAAGGTCTGCCCTGAGCCTCCTCTTCTCCAGACTAAACAAGCCCAATTCCTTCAGCCGCTCCTCAGGCAAATAGAATGGGCAAGTGGGAGAGGATGAGTTGTAGAGAGTCTGTAAGTAGAAAGAGATGGTGTGTGGTAAGAGTTTTGGTTTCAGGTTATGATTATTTAGTCTGATCCAGGCTGAGATGTGTTAAGATACATGAAACAACCTGGGCCTCTATAATTTGCACAAATGGAAGCAGAATCATAACTCTGAAGTGGAGCAAGTGGTGAACTGCTAGGCCATCAGGACTCAATAGAAGAATGCTTCTGTCGATACTGAAGCTCTCCAGTAAATCACCAAGGGCTTAATTCTGCTTTTCATGGTGCTGTGAATCATAAATAACCCTCTGGACAACAGTGCTGTTCAAGTGACTCTGAAATGAGAATAACGTCCTGATACAAAGTGCTTACCTGTTAGAACAGAAAAGTGTCCTGTGTTCTAGGATTGTGTTTCTGTCAGTGGCGAACATCCAGTGTTTGTGATTCAAAGGAAGATCTTTCAATTCTTTTTGTTTTTCCTCTTGTGTGAAGAAACATATTTCCTGGGAGTATCTGCTGACTGGCTGATTTGTTTCAAGCTAGATGATTGATGTTTCTTGTAATTTTCATCGTTGGTATGGAAATTATAGATGTTGTGCTTGTTTGTCAATGTCTGATTCTTGTTTAAAGCTTCCCAAGCTATTTAGTTCCGCAAAACCTCAGTGGTGTCCGTGAGTTCTACACATTAGTCTGAATATAAGATGTCTTCCGTATACTTTACATGTGCTAGCTTTTAATTGAATCAAGTCTTCCTAGTAGAAAAGGGAACAGGAGTCTACCTGGATTTGTTTTTGTTTACATTAGATGTAACATTATGCTTGTCCTCATGTCTCTTTCTAACTGAATGATCAGTTTTTAAGGTTGCGGACTACAGATGCTTTGGGGAAGGGACAATCTTTTATGTCTGGTGTTCTACATGGAGTGGGACCTTGGCTCATAACTAGGTTTGCTGGTCACTACTGCAACCCATGCAAATAGTAATATTCTAAAACTGTACAAAAATTATTTAGGAAAGGATGTACAAGAAAGACCAAACATAAGGTGTGTTTTTCTGGTTATAAAAAGAGACTTGGTGCAGTGTTAGGATAAATTATTTGACCTTGCATGGGCGCCATGGCCTGGAGGCATTCAGAATCGGGATGAACAGCTATGCCAAGTGTCCTGATGACTGTGGAAAAAGATTGGCTGGGGTCTGTATGGACACACTGAGTCAAGCTTCAGTTTCTCTGACAGAGCTCCAAAACCAGATACTGCAAAGCAATGGGGACCTAGTTCAAGTTGTGCTCCTCCTTTTCCTGGCTTGAGCCAATGAAAGTTGCAGCAAAGAATCTAGCCCTTCATCTTTTAAAAACTTAAGTTTTCCTTAAGCCGAAGCCCTTGGATTAGAGAACTATTTTTGTGAGCCACTTGTAGTATCCAAGGCTTTATGTAATCTATCTTTGAGATTGCAATTCCCACTGCAGAACAAGGCTTTACAGTTTAAAAATTGCTATTTCATTGCCAGGTACTTTACTGGATTCAAATTTATTTTTCCTGTTAACCCCAAATCACTTTTTATGTCTCCAGGCAAGCAAAGCTTCATGTACCTGTCCCTTACCTGTCCAGATTCTCCAGCTTTCTGCTTCTGGCAGCCTCTAAAATAAACTTCATACATTCTTAATGCCTAAGTCTGCAGCAGAGTAAAAGCTGAAATAGTGGAGACATTGTAAGAATAAATTTAATTTAACATAAAAACAAGACCTGAACTGTTGTATTGACTGCATTATTCCATGTTGTATGTAACAATATTAAGCTCTGTGATTAAATGAAACTGCCACAAATTTTCAGACTGAGAAGCAGAAGGCGTCTTGCTGTGTAACTGAAATCCCCTACGAGATAGGCAGTGATTTATATCTCGCTTGAAGGAGCCAGCATCTATTGACCAGTATGGACTATATGGGGAGCTAAATGACAGGGGCAGATGTACAGAGGGAGGAACAGCTGTACAGTGCTCTAGGTGATATGTATCTGTGTACCTTGGGTTTGCAACACAGGAACTCAGTTTCTGCTGCAGTGGGATAGTAGTCAAGGAAAAACAAACCTCAGAACCAGGATCTTCGAAAGATAAGCATCTCCAGTTGCTTTTCTCCCTACTCTTTATCCAAAGAGCTGTAGGAATGATACATTTCATCACCTTTTTGAAAGTTTAGTGGCTAAACTAAACATTCTAGAAGCAACGCTTATAACAAGCTGAAACAACTTTTAATGAGTTTAATAGTTTGTTTTCCTTTCTCAGCAGGCCAAAAAATTTTATTCTTTGCCAACCTGAAACATTTTTGTTAAATCCAGAACAATGTTGTGTCCATTTCAAAACAAATATGCTATTTCAAAATAGCAAATCAAAATGTTTGTTATGAAAATACTGAAACTATTTCTTCTAGAGAATGTAAAAATAAATTGTCATACTATTTAACCCTCCATGCTTTTCAAATTGGTGAATAATTTTGATCTCCCCACAAGTATGATTTCCAGCAGAGGTATTATTCATCCATTTCTTTGTAGCTTTAGTAATGCTTTTGAAATCCTTGCTGATAGTGACTCCGCAAACTAAAATCTCCCACCATTTTCAGTAGTCTGAGACACTATCCTGTTCTCATGGATAATGATAGTAACGCAAACCATTTTTTTCTTTGTGAACTACACCAACACAATAATTATACAGATCGAAGTCCTTAGGAACATGGGACACTGCAACACACTTTCTCAGCAAGATGGGATACCTGAAGAACATCAAATCTGTCAGCTGTTAGGATTTGCTCCCCACAGAATAGTGACTTGGCTTCAAAATCCATAGTCAAGGTCAGCTTTCCCTTTATCCTTAAGGAACTTGTTGGTCTTTGACAAAGCTATCCACAAGACGTGAAGTCTTTGGGGTCAAAACTATGACCAGTGCCTTGGCTGAAATGACAAAAGGGAGATTTCTGTAGTAGCTTGAAGCAGTTCTGTGCAAAATACAAAGCTTCTCTCTGGCCTTAGCATGTAGAGTATAAGGTATGTGACTTTAAGTGCTGGCTTCTCTCATCAATGCTCATAAAAATATATGCATGAGGCGAACGTAGAATGAATGCTCCCTCAACAAACAACTCCCTAGCGAGCAGCTGCAAACACGCATTACAATAGAAAAGCTCTGTGATATATACAATGCCCTAACAGTGAGAGGAGGTCGTTCAGGCTCACAGTTCTCCTGTTAGAGGTTAGGGTCTTTCTGCAGTACCTGAGAAAGGAGAGCAGTCACCCTGAGCTCTCCACAGATGGCTGAGCTGCCCTCTGAAGGCACCTGTCTGTCCACCCCTCTGTCTCCCTGCTCCCCTGTGCCACTGGCTACAGGGGCAACATGTATCCACAGTCATGCAAGAGAAATCCAGACCTCCAATGCCAGCATCAGACATGGAGGTTTGGAAACATTTATATGTAGAGAAAGAAACATATTTCTTGTGAAATACTTCTGCCTTTCAAGGCAGGAAAGTACCCTATGCTGACAGCATTGGTTGTGCTGCTGAGGAAGGGGGGAATTTTGTCAGTAAAGATGCAACGCCATTTCTCTTACTCCCAGTAACAGAGGTGTCTCTGGCAAAGTAGATGAGAGCTGAAGGTCATCTTTTGATGTAGTTTCATTTATCCTGGATCACTTCAGTCTTCTGGGAAATGTGGTGATTCCTCCCACGTGGGCTTCCTGCTTCTGTCCTTGCATTTCTTATTGGGGTTGTACAGGCCAGGACAGTGAAAATGTTCATGTTCTGCATAGATTTGTTTAAAAAAGGCAGCAAAGAATGAGAAGTCAGGTTAGGAGTTCTGTAAAAGGGCCTGCACACCTTCCCACTTACAGTGTGCTCAGTCTTTCCTGAATCTCCACATGCTGCCTTTTTCTTACTTTTGGCTGTGAGCGTGTGTGTGGCTCCTTTGATTTGGTCATTTTCACATTATGCTTACTGACTTAATTCTCCTTCACTAACTTATTTCTTTTCTCAGATTCATGTGTTTTGCCTCCTCTGTTTATAGCTGCCTTTTATCCTCTCTGGCTTCACTCTACTTCACAAAATCCAGCCTACTGAATCTGTACCTTGCGTACTTCAGCCTTCTGTTGATTCACAGTTCAGTTCTGAGACGATTACAGCTACCACAGTACAAATACCTGTGGAGATCGTCAATAGGCAAAGCTAGCATCCCTGTTGGTATATTTCTTGCTGTTTTATTCTAGTGATGTATAAATGAAGTCAGACTGTATCTGGCATGAAATCAGGTATAGAACGCTTCTTTCCTTGAGACTCTGGTACTGTGAAATAACTATTTAATTCAAAAATGTTTAATCAGAAAAAAATTCTTAAATCTGAACTTGAGTTGGGCTCTTTTTAATGATTATTCCAATACTTGACATTTATGTTTGGACAGGCATTATACTTGAGACATAACAGGAAAAGGTAAAGATTTTCCTGTTACTAGATCTTTATAATAAGTAATAAATTTAAGTTGATATTGTCCCTCAGTTCTGAAGGGGGAAAAAAATCAGAAACAAGAAATAAGCTGAGAGTTGCAAGTCACAAAAATCAGAAAATCAGCTTGATCAAAAAGCCAGTAAGTGTATTTGTAAGTATTGTATAGAGTAAAACTGTGTTAGATATGTTTGTTAATCTATGTTTTCAAGGATAGCTAAGTATTCATGCTGTGCAGTAGTTGTGGAGGAGAGTGACACAGTTTTATATCAGTGATAAAATGTTAAGAGGTCTTTGAAAACAGTATTCCTCAGGCTCTGAAGCTGCATTTGTGCCTTGATTCCTGTCTGTGGATACATCAAGATTTATTTGTAATTTTGTTTCTGAATTCAGGTAATTGAGGTAACGTGCCTTTGTAACAAGTAGTCTTTTCGGTTCTGTGATTTTCAAGACAGAAATTTTTTTTGTCTTTTCTTTTTCTTTCTTTTATAGTGTCCATATAACCACATATTTCATACTGCTGATATATGCGATCTCCTTGTAAGAGGCTGTTATATCTCATTGTTCTTTATTTACTCATTCTATGCTATGTTCAAGGTTTTATTTAAATTCTTTTGTCTCATGCTGTAAGAACTAATCTTTTTGAAGGGTAAATTAATTGAACTTCCACAGTTTCTCTTATCATTTCCAGAGTATATCTTGTGGTCAAAAAAGCTGATGGTGGTTTGAGGAGAGAAGGGCATGTCTGTACACCAAAATAGTTGTTAGCCAGCAGATACATTTGTGACAATAGACTACCCGGCCAAATCTTCAGATGTGAGCAGGTGGCCATTTAGCGTGTCATTTCTCCAGTCTTATACATCGTAGTGTCTACATTTTCATGCTCCTTCACAAAATAAGTTTAATGTTGCAAAAGATGAACATGTATAATTTACATATCTTCTGTGTGAGAAGCAGCACACAGGCTCTTTACTGACACAGAAATAGAAGGTAGATTTGTGATGTTGAGACCCTATTGTTCTGGATAACTTTAGATTTAGTGGAGATAGGAATATTTTGTTTCCGAAGACACAAGAGTCTCTAAGAAATGAAGTTGTACTTGACAATTCCTGAAAAAAGCTGAAGATGGGATTCACAGGGAGAGGCAAGCCTGAAGTGATCTCCAGAGAGTTTGTTTCTTGGCACTGTTGGGGTGGGGACTATTGGCCCAAGGGCGGTGATTCAGGAAGCTATGGTTCGTACCTATGGCCAACAGTGTTTGAGGCTTTTCTGTCCTCCAGAAGCTCAAAAGTAGAATCTTTTGAGAACTTGGTGTATCTCTGGGACCTTGGGAAACTACTTTGATACCTCTGGACTCCTTTTTTGTGGTTTCTGTTGAGTGGCCCAGAACAACTGAGTTCTCTCATGTTAAAAGCTAGAGTGCTTCTGAAGTTTACAAGCCTGCGGAGATAGTATCTGTTGCTGATGTGGTGCAGGAAACTTTTCCTCCAATTCAATTTTTTTTACTTGAAAAGTGTTAGGTGTTTTATACTGGCTTCTAAAACTTAGTGTTTGAAGTTTCTCAAAGGAAATGAATATTAGAATTAATCTTGGGGCTATTATAGAAAGACAACAGGACCTAGATTTATGATTAGGTTTTTATCTGCATCGAAGTTAAGGACTGGTTTCATATTTGTGGGAATAAAAAAGTAATTTGGCTTCATGCTGACAACCAGCTGTGGTATGAATACACATTGCAAATTATTAAGCAGAACAGTGTTCTAACTTTTCAATTTAAAATATGACTAATTTCCTGAATCTATTGTTTGTATTAGAAAATTAGATGATGTGCTTTTCATTTACACCCGCATGAAGACTGTGCATACTTCATGCAATTAATATATCTAGATGAAAAGCAGATACATTTTGATACAAAAGCAAATGTGAATCAGTGATTTTATGTCATAAAAGTATGTAATTAAGTAATCTTCTGCTCTGACCTACAGGAGAAACTGAACCTTGGCTGCAACAAACATGTAAATAGCAGCCCTGTATTTTGAGGAACAAAGGGTGATATTTACAGCAAAGACAGCATATTATCAGTGTCATCATCTCTCTATAGTTAGCAGCAACTGTTTCTGAAGGGTCCCCCAATGTTACAGTTTCACCAATCAAAATCTGAAAAACACTGAACATTTGCTTTTGTTTTGGGTTTTATTTGGATTTGTTTTTTTGGGGTGGTGTTTGGTGGTTTTCTTTTCTGTAGAAAGACTCTTGGGGCACAATCTTATATTTCAGGCTGCCATTTGCAGAAAATCTGCTGATAACATTTTAAATATCAGTGGCTTAGGTGGTGTTGGCCGGGTAGAGCCTGTCCAGGTCCCATATCCCCAGGCAAGGTCTCCTTGCCCCAATATTGGGATTACCTGCAGGGTGCAATGCACAGTTCCCTTTGATGTACTGCTGGAGCCAAAAGATGCATTTGGTAGGCCCATATGGCTGGCTCACAACTGCTTCTGAATAATTCTCTCCTACTTTAAGAAAGAAAGCCATCACTACTTCTTTCTCTTTCCATTTAACCAGTGACATGCTGATCAGGATTTTAGCCATGCAGGAGAGATTTCAGAACTGCTTGGCATCCCTAGGGCTAGGTTTTTTCTTTACATGCTTAGCTCGGGCTTCTGATGTACTGATCAGCAAGAATTTCCTTTCTTCCATCTTCTTTCTTGGTTTGTCTCTCATCAGACACTTCCCATCTTTGCTGGAATTCAATGCAAGTAAGTAAATCTTGCTAAGCACTTTCTTGATTACCAGCTGACACTTTCCAGAGCTGTATCAAAATGAAAAACTGTTCATCAATATGTTATGACTGTGATATTTGATACAAGCTTCTTATTTAATATAGCTATGAGGCTAGGGTTTGGTGTTTTAAGTGTTATGAAGTTAGTCAAACAACACTTTCCCGTTGTGTACGTGTTAATTTATAAGGTGAATTAACACTTTTTAACATTTTTTTTCCATGTGCCAAGAAGAGTAGCAGAGAGAAAATCGGAACGCATATACTAATTAACATGTTCTAATAATGGAGTGAGCCTGTCAGAGTCTCAAGCACGGAGGTTTAGATAACTATCAGTTTCTTCTGCAGTTGTGATTATTCCACATCAATTGCTCCCTAACTTTCCCTTTTCACCAGACCATCCTGTAGAAGCAGGACCTGATGCAAGATTTGCGGAGCACAGGGAACGTATTTGGTGTGTCAGTGTATGTGGGAAGGGAGGGATTGCAGTGCTGTGCTGGGGGTACTGATGCAGAGTTGTAATTGTGGTTGGTTATGGCAAGGGAAGGACTGTTTACTGTGCTTTGCTGATCACAATTCAGAAACAACTGCTGGCGATGATCAGAGCTGGCTAAACACGTTTGCTTCGTAAAAAAGAATATTTATCTTGCAGTGTGGCAAGTGTTTCATTTACGGCAGCATAGAGTGCTTACGTATGTAATGGGAAACACATGTAATCAAATGACTTAAAAAAAATATTTTAATACCTAATAATACACATACCTTAGACTGTTTTTTGTAGTACATTAACAATCTGTGGCTTCTACTTGCTTAAAAGCTTAAAAAAACCTGTGGCAAACATGGTTTCTATTATTTCAGATAAGACTGAGTCCTGAGACTGTCTTAATTCTGAATTTTGTGTTTGTGATCAGCTGCTACTGCATTAACAGTGAATGTTTATTGAATCACTGCTTGACATTTCTAGCACAGCTGACTTAATGACCCTCTATGTTCTGAAAGATTGGACACCAAAAATCATGGAGTAGGGGTTACTAAGTGAACAGACAGAAACAAATGTTGGATGTCAGCCTTATTCCCATCAGCACAAACACCTGTTCTTTGGGTTTTTTCCAGCATCTTTTGAAGCAATCACCTTCAATGACTTTAGCTGTATCAGACTGTGGGCTACATTAATGGCCTATTTTTCCTCAGAGGTTTTAGGACTGTATTGCTACTTCTCTTTGACTAATTTTTCTGAGTGCAGGCTGGGGACTATATGTTGTTTTCAGCTTAGACAAGGGAGATGGACATGTTTAGCTAAGCTTGATAGAAAGACAATGCTCATTTATCATTATTTCTACTTTGTGGCCTTGAGCAAGCCACTCCTGCAAATGCCTTGTCTTTTTGAAGTCTGTGAAATGGGCATATGTCCTGGTTTCAGCTGAGAGAGTTAATTTCCTTCACAGTACCCAGTATGGGGCTGTGTTTTGTGTTGGTGCTGGAAGCAGCGCTGATAGTGGAGAGATGTTTTTGCTGTTGCTGAGCGATGCTCACACAGAGCCAAGGCCTTTGCTGCTTCTTGCACCGCCCCGCCGGCGGGATGACTGGGGGTGTGCGGGGAGTTGGGAGGGGACAGACAGGGCAGCTGACCCCAACTGACCAAAGGGACATTCCATACCATATGGCGTCATGCTCGGTTTGTAAGGGGCTTGGGGGAAGAAGGGGGGGCAGCGACGTTTGGAGCGATGGCGTTTGTCTTCCCAAGTCACCAATTACGCGTGACGGAGCCCTGCTGTCCTGGGGATGGCTGAACCCCTGCCTGCCATGGGCAGTGGGGAATGAAGTCCTTGTGCTTTGCTTGTGCACGTGGCTTTTGCTTCACTCATTAAACTCTAGTATCTGAACCCATGAGTTTTCTCACTTTTTACTCTTCTGATTCTCTTCCCCTTCCTGATGAGGGGGACTGAGAGAGCATCTGCGTGGTGCCCAGCTACTAGCTGGGGTGAAACCACAACAGCATAGTAATGCTTAATTGTCTTTGCTTCTCTGGAGGAGTGTTGTGAGAATTAACATGTTAATGCTTTGCTGTCGTGTTGTAGATTAGAAGATCTCTGTATTCAGCTGTTTATCTAGGAATACTGATTGCATCTGTATATTTCCCTCAGTCATCCTGAAGTAAAAACATGCTGAAAGTCAAAAGATACTTTGATTATATAAGGAACATCACAGGACATAAATGTGTGTTATCTAGCTGGAATATATTAATCCATTTTCAACTTCACTGTAGTTTTCACGTAGCATACTGGAGGGAAAGCAGCAGAAATCTATGACCTTCGTGGACCGAAAAGATAGTGTAACACCGAACAATGTAATGCTTCCAATGAAAGGGGACAACCATTCTTGGCCTCCTGAATAGTGATACTAGATGATATTTCAACTACACTTGTGTTCAGGTGGCACTACTTTTGTTTCACAAGGAATTGGACTCACATCAATAAACATTCAATAACAGACATTCATTGGTATGGTGATCTACTCAATAAGTTTCTGCTTTCAGTAGTAAGACTGGACCTGAATACTGATAGCAGTCTTCACATCCCATCACCAGTTCTATATCCTATCCAGTTCTTATGCATATTGATTTTTAAAAAATAAATTATTTGAAAGCACTAAGATTACTTTGTCTCTTACATCAATGTTTAAGGATTTCCCAGTCATTATATGTTTGTTTTTAATTAAAAAACTCTTTATAATTGATGAAAAGATGATGGGGAGAGACGACAAAAATACAGATATACTTAAATTCAGAACCAAGTTGTATCTGGTATTGACAAGAAATGTACCATCAGTCAGTAATAAATACTATTTAAAATAATTCTGTAAAAGGTTACAGTTCTGGATGATGGTGAGAGATATGCAAATAGGAAAATAGACATCTAGCATCCATTTGTCCTTAAAAATAAAAAATAATAATAATAAAAAAGCAATTGACTGTGTCCTGGGAAAGCTTAAGAATCTGGGACATTAAGCAAGAATGATTGCATTTATAAGTTTGCTGAAGTTCTTTTTTCAGTTTTGCTGGAATGCCCTTAAACTTACACACAGTTCTCTTCACAAGGAAAAGGAAAAAAAAAAAAAGAAAAACTTCAGAGTACAGTCTTTAATAATGTAGTATAACTTTTACTTTATGGACAATCAGTTTCTGCTGGCAAAGCTAGATCCAAAAGAGATGAGCATCTGAATATTTAGTTATTAAAATTTTAAATGTGAAAGGGAATAAATTCAGCTGAAATTGATCCTTTTTCTCACCCTAGCCTCTACAGGGAAAGAACACCTTATATGATCAGGCCATCTGCCTGCCTACCAGGCAGCCTAAAATAAGTATTAAGCCTCTTGGCCAGTTTCAAAGAGATTTGGCAGACAAGTAAAATTCTTCAGGGTTAAAGTTCCTACTAGTCTTACCACCATCAGTGTCTGTGCAGGGAGGAGACCCCAAAACAGTGTCCCTAGCTCAGTGAGTAAGAGCTAGTTACCTCTTCTGGCTCACCAAGCAGCACCTCTTCCATGGCCAGGCTGTCAGCATGGATGGGGCTAGAGGTACTTCTGAGTCTGAGGTCAAAGAGAAGAAAGGACTAGCAGAGGATTTGTGGTTATTCATTGGTGGGTTGTGTAGAAATGCAGAAATGAATGAGATAGGGAATCTATACTTTTTTAGTTGCGGTGCTTCTGGAATTGATTTGTTATTGAAATAAATTGGTGTAAATTACTTAGTACCTTAGGAGAAGAGTTCATTACTGAATTGTCTGAAAAAATGCAGTGAATTCTGATGTAATGAGGATATAAGAAAAGATAAGTGATATTGTTTTTTAATGTACCACAATTAGCATTGCAAATAGTTTACTGTTTCTTCAGCTTTCCAACACTGTATTTGCACTGAAGCAAAATGGATACTGATCGTTGTTGGAAACACTTTTAACTATAAAAAGATCAGAGATTTCTTTCTTTTTAGTTATTTAAAGACTTTCGTAAGGACTATTAAATCTGAAGGAGATTCATTGCTGTACATACAGACTAAGTGAAGTCAAATACAGTAACAACATTGGCCAAAGTTAGGTGACAGATGGATTTGCTTCAAAATACAAAATATGACCTTGGCCACAAATGAGATTTGCTGAATGCTCAGAAGTGGTATCTAATGACTATGGCATAATGAAGCTAAAGCATGTTTTAATGAAACAAACATTCTCGTGTCATAGAACTCTAGTTAAGTATTCGGCTGAATTGCAGAGTATAGTGTCAACTGACGCTTAAAGCAGAATCTATCAGAAAGCTTGCTGGAACACACACACGCATGCATATCCATGGCTATACTCAACCTATACAGGGACTGGAATTAAATTCCTTTGAGCTAATGAATTCTGAAAGTGATGAAATGGCTGTTGTTGATTTGTTTGTTTTCTCTGAAGATGTGTTGCCTTTGCATACTGTGTTATCTTGCCAAGTACCACAAACTACATCTTTTGCCAGTTTTCTTGGAGTGTTTCCATTACTAGAGTAGGCTACGAAGCAAATTCACATTGACTGCTTGATCTAATGTGCTTTAGTAACATATCAGTGGAGTAAGAACTCTTTACATTGAACGAAAATGAGCTAGACATTGAATGGTGATGTGTCATAAGCACGAAGTTACCTTTCATGGCACTGATAATGCTCTCAGGAAAGGTAGCTTGATTAACATATGTTAAGAGCAACACTAGGGTGTTTACTTGCTTCTGTAAAGCATGAAGATGGCAATTTGGGGATTCCTTTTACAGCATACAAGGACATGATAGATGCAGCTCACAGGTTTAGTCATCTGGCCATGCTTACTTTCTCTCAGTAGGACTCAGATGTTGGATTTTATATTTTACACTTACTGCTGCTCCCGTGCCTCAAGAACAAAAGATACTGACCCAGATGGCACCAGCCTTTTGGACCATCCTTAAAAACGGCACCATATAATTGCAGCCAAGCAGGGTGCTGGAGGCCCTCTGCTCAGGACTGATGGATGGTGTTGTCTGAGATCATCATGTGGAGTGCATTAGAGACACATACCTTTTAATTTTGTCTGGTGGAAACAAGCACAATTTCCAAACCCTCTGTTAGTATGTGTTCTTGGTACAGCTACAAGCATAAAATGCTTAGTGTTCTTCTGTGTGAGAGGGCTAAATGGTACCTTGATGACATTTTTGACATCTTCTGGTTCAGCACATTCAGGACATGAATGAGTAAGCTATTCATCTATCAGATGAATATCTATCATTCATCTATCAGATGAATGAAATACGAAGGAGATGACTCTCTCGTGTGCACCATGTATCTCAGAACATCTAGATGAGCCTGTTGCTTTACTGTATCAGAAGGACTTTGCATGTCAGCCTATAACTGATGCTAATTTGAGGTGAGGGCTGGTTTTCATAAATAACATTATTATTTGATACCTTGTAGGTGCTAATATATAATTTTAAGTATCTGTGTTTGTGTTGTATCTGATAATTTTTCACTTTAATGTCAGATTACCCTGCAGTGAAATTTCAGAAACTGTGCCAAATAGAGAAGCAAAACCAATATATAAATTCTGTTCACAAACATGAGCGACTGGAATTATGTGAGACTGGTCAGAAAACTATGGATGTTTTAATGATTTTGGGGGAGTGGTAATTATGCCATTTCTTGGCATAATTTTAGTGGATCTATTTGGCTTGGTGTGTATATACACACACCAAGGAGTATCTATCTTTAATTAAATAACAGATGCTTCACAGTGTATTTTTGAATGTGAATACTCACAATTGTGTGAGTATGCAAGGTATACCACAATCACTTCTACCTTTGAATTTTGAATATTTTTTGTTGCCATACCAACACTTAGTTTGAAAGTTCAAATACACTAGACATGACTGTCTTGGATGTGAAGGACTTTTCCTTTCAATATTTTGGCTTCCTATTCACTTTCCATAAGATCACCTTCCGTGAAATCCCGTATAATAAAGAACAATACCACAATGTGCAAAATAAATGGACTCTTTCATGTAGTATGAATAGAGTGAGGAACAATTTGATATATACGTTGGCGCCTTTGTCAGTGGATACTTTTTTTTAACCAGGCAGCTTCTGCATTTAAACAGAAAGCTTTCGTGTAACCTAGAGTAAGTTATTCGTACTGGATGACCTATGGGTTTCCTTTCTATAGGGATTGCATCTTCCATAAAGCTTTCCTGCGGTTATGTAGCCTGCAGTGGAAAAGATGCTTCTTTGCTTAGCAACTTGGTGGATATACAAATCACAACTTCCCTTTTTTAGTTCCCATGGTATCTATGCAACATTCATAAATATTTTAAACATAGATCTAGCTTTGTATGGGCTTGTTTAAAATTTTATATGTAAACAAGGAAAATAGAGGTGGATGTAGATTGAAGGTGATGGAAACAGCAGGAAGGAAGTACCCATATATGGGAGAAGTCACACGATAGTGTCAACAACATATAGTGATCAAGATAAAAGACTTGAACAAAAAATTGTAGATCTTACCTGTCATACTGTAGAATGAAAAATTTTACATCATTCAGATGGTATCTTGCAGTTGTTTTTGGCTTGTGGTGACTATATAGGACCAAATAGAAGATTAGAAGAACCAGTTGTCTTTGAGATTTCTGAAGCCAGGGTTCAATACCCCTGTTTAGACATTTCCTTGGGGATTTGGTCTGTTGGATTGTTCAGCTGAGCAGGCAGGCCAGGAAGGGTTAGGCATAGACTGGTGTGTGGTTGTGAATATTATACACATGCAGCTTGTTACTTTGAAGTATAATATAGACAACTAGGCATACAAATATGTTCTTGAGTGTATATCAGTAAGCAGGCTTGACTCTTACCTCATTTTCTTGATCTTACATGAATGCATAACTCAACTTCAGTAGACTTCAAGCATGTGATTCTGTCAGCTTCATCTCACATATGACGTTCAGAGGTAGTTTCCAGATCTACTTTTGCTATAGAAATCCATCACTGAAATTTTTTTCTATCTTAGAAATCACCAGCTATGTTTATTTTGTCCTTTCAGATGACATATGTAACCATGTAGCCCAGTAAAAATTTGGTGGTGGTATTGCTTGTCACAGGCCACAGGCTTTCTGCTAGGCTTTGTCTTGGCCTTTCTGGTGATTTCTTTTAGCTTGCAGCACCAATTATCTAATGACCAGGTGTCTATTACCTACTTTATTTTTCTACGATTGTGTGGTTTTGAGGTTTATTGTTATTTCTGTAACTAATAGTTATTAAAAAGTGCTTACTGCATGTGGAATGAGCTACCTTCTAAGTCTGGAATAAACTGCAGCACAGAGCAGTAAAGGCATGGGGTTACAGCAGAGGTCTTAAAAGCACAGATGTTGATTGATACTGGAGACTCCAGGGATATAAGCAACTGCCAGTGGCCAACAAAGGAACGTAACCTGGGGAACCTGGTAAAACCTGTTTCAGGAGTAACAAAGAGAACAAAGAACAATACCTATTTTTATATTTTTTTAATATACAGCGAATTTACTTGTAATGTGGTCTTGCTGGCCAATGAAGAAAAAGCAAGGTGTAGAACATGTTAGCAAAAGTAAAAACTACTCTGAGTAAGGAGGAAGAAACCATCAGCATCACTCTGGAAAAGTTCTCTGAATGCTGAAGACTCCTTTTCTTTCCCTTCCCCTGCATTCCCTCATTCTGCCCCAAGCTTTTGACCTTAAGAAGGTGTACAAAACATCAAAAGCAGGCATGACATTTTGTATATATACAATTTAAACTGTATATAATGATATATATCTGTAATAATACATTCTACACTTTACACTATATGTATGCAATAAAATTTTAGTATCATTGTGACTAGGTTAAAAATAATGGATCAGGCTGTTAAGGCTAATTAAACTGGCAATAAATTCTTAGGTTTGTATATAAGTTGTTTCTTTTGTCTATAGTATTTTTATTGTAAGTGATAGGAATTAACAAATCTTTAACTTGGAAACAACAAATGGGCAACACACATCTATGGTGAACATGGTATTACTGGTGGCACCCTCTGCATCTGAACACCCTTTTAAACCTCTTTTAAAAGGAAAAGCTAAGTGCCATGACGAAGGTCACAGCTCAACATGATGAAGGTTACAGCTCAAAGATTCATTGCATTTGAGTGGGATTCAGGTGACTGAGTTCTCTACAGACACAGGAGATCTCATGCACAATTCACTCCTGGTTCAGTTAAATAACCTCTGTTATAAATAAATTACCTGCACAACCCTGTATAAATAAAATATTTCAGTGTTAAATAAATCATGTGAACAAATGTAAAAAAGGAAATACTGGAATTCAGATGGTTTTAATTAAACTGGAGAAAAAACAGGTATTGCAAAAGGATTTTGAACAGAGAATGAATTATTTTTCACTGTGTTCTGCTAAGCCATTCTGTGCTATTCATTTTGGGAAGTTGCATTGCTTGAATGCCATAGTAGATGCATGTGTACACAGGGTTGCTATCATGTATGAGTTGGCATTTTCTCTAAATCCTTCTTTGGCAGGCACTTAGAATTTCCAAAACTGTCTTCCATATGACAAAATTTCTCACCTTTGGTGTCTAACCAAAACTACTGATATTGTTAATTTTTATCGTAGGAAAGTCTGATAGAATATTAACCAGCAGGCTTTACCTGTATTAATGTTAAAAAAAGAAAATTAAATTGCACAGTGTAACTTATCAACCTGAACAATTCATTTCTGAAGTTGGCATGAGGACTTCAGCGGAAATGTTCATGTAAATGTTCACCAGTGTAAATTACACATCATAACTGACAGAATATAGGGTATTTTTCTTTGCCTTTATTTGACTAAAAATTCATATATAATCACCTTAAGCAAGGAAAATAATTACCTGATTTGTTTTGCAGAATGGCTTAAAGCTTTGTAGTCTTTAATAAACTGTTAAGGACTACTACACATGCATGCAAATCATACTGTAATACACTTTTTCCATTTGAAAATACTGATAAGCTGCTTTCTAGTAGCTCAGAGAATGAAGAAATGTGATGCTGCTTGCTCGTTTTCAGACTTGAGTGTTTAAACCTGGTGATACAAGAGGAAATGTAGCCTTCCCTTTCAACATTTCTAAGCTAAATAAAGATAGTGCAAATGTGCTTGATTATTGCTTTTAATTACTGAATGTTTCCTGTGGGTTTAGGATCCATTTCTGGAACAGACAAAAACCAGTCTGCACTGGAATTGTATTCCTTCCTCAGAAAAGAAACATGCACTTGGCAAATCTGTTTAACATTTGTTTTAGGAAAGTAGTGAGTTTGAATATTGTCACGGTGTAGAAGTTTGAAACTCAGTGCTTGATTTTGTACTGTTCCTTTTTAAACTAAATTGAGCTGTGGAGGTATATAAATGTGCTTGAGATTGAATTAAGCTGGTCAGAGCTGTTAGAGTGGTGTAAGGATAGGAAGGCTCTTCTGCAGCTCATTCATTGTATGACAAAAGTTTAAGTGCACAGTTGAGTTAGGCACTTTGACCAGTAAAGCCACCCCGACATTAAGTTCCCTCGTCTGTAGGAGGCTGTGGCAAGGCCCCCCCTTTTTTCTTTTAACAGGTGTGTATGAGCACAGACCTGGAGTTTCATATACTCAAATCCAAGTTTTGCTTTTCCAGATGAAAACATAATGCATTACTGCATGAGGAAGGAATAATACCCAAGCGTAGCACCAGTGTTTGCCCCTACTGCCTTTGCAACTGCCTCCTTTATTGTGTTATTTTAATATGGAATGATGAAACCCTATTTTTCAGATCTATGGTGGAGAGGTATCTACAGATTAAGGCATCTAAACTGATGTATCTCATAGTAGTATCCAGAGCACTGTAACAGGCTGCGCAGAGAGGTTGTGGAGTCTCCTTCTCTGGAGACATTCAAAACCCAACTGGACACGCTCCTGTGTGATGTGCTCAAGGTGGTCCTGCCTTGGCAGGGGGCTTGGACTAGATGGTCTTTCAAGGTCCCTTCCAACCTCTAAGATTCTGTGATAGGTGTCTTCATGTATGTCATATTACCAAGATCCCATTATAGTTACTAGAGAACAAGTGAACACTACTGAAAAACCAGTCCAGTCTCCCTAAAGTGGACATATGCTGCCTGGCCATCTGAACCACTGTCTAGTCTCTGCCTGCATTTGATTAATTTTTCTTTGACGGTAATGGCAACTTTTATACCTAGTTCACACATAGGCTCATGTGTAGTCATGTAAGTAAACACGTCTCCATGTACACACATAAATTAAAGTTTTATGCTGTGAGACTGAATCATAACTAGTATATCTATTCTGAGATTGTGTAGCATCCAGTACAACACGTGGAATTTAAGTTGCATTGGTTTTAATGAAAGTGTTTCTGAAATATTTTTGGAGAGACTGACAATGGTGAAATGACACTTTTAGACTTTCTGTGAGATCATGGAGTCTTAGTTGCTCTTTTCAAAACAACTTTAAAAAATTTAATAACTGTTTACTAAAAAATACTAAACCAAAATAAAACAATTACTTTTGCATAACACTATTTTCCTCAAAAGATATATTTTAAATTTTTTTTCCCTGGAGAACTTTTATGTTTCTAAGTTTCAAACCTATACAGTTCCAAACTAAATTCTGAACTCCTCTGTATAATTGCCTTCTCTAAGTGTGGTGACAATTTATATATCAAAATTATACAAGTATAAAAGTGTGCTTTCATCTATGAACATATTTTAAAAGGTGCCAACATAGGTCTTGCACTTTCTTTATTGTATCTTCTCTCCTGAACTGCAAATATCAAATGTTGCATACTCAAAAAATGTGTCACGCTCAGGGAGTATAGACCCAGAGAATATGCAATGTGAGCTTTACAGAAATTCAGGGTGTAGTGGCAGAGTCAGCCCCACGAGGGTCTCAGGAATTTTCACTTTCATGTGACATGTAAACACGAATGTTTGTCTGAATGCTCACTTTTTGGCTTGGCGTTTTGTTTTGGTTTTGTAAGTAATAGGAAAGCATGCATGCAGCCAATAATGTCTAAATGTAAATGCAATGGAGAAGTGTAAAAATCATGTCTTGGACTTTCTCATTTAGAATAGAATAGAATCATTAAGGTTGGAAGTGACCTCAAGGATCATCTAGTCCAACCATCCCCCCCACCACCTATTACCCACTAAACCATGTCCCTAAGTACCACATCTAACCTTTCCTTAAACGCCCTCAGGGATGGTGACTCCACCACCTCCCTGGGCAACCTGTTCCAATGCCCGACCACCCTTTCCGAGAAGAAATTTCTCCTCATCTCCAACCTGAACCTTCCCTGGCGCAACTTGCAGCCATTCCCCCTAGTCCTGTTGCTAGTTATCTGCGAGAAGAGGCCGACCCCCAGCTCGCCACAACTTCCACTGGATCCACTGGCTTTCACTCCATTCACCAC
>VWZZ01000193.1:0-17992 GCA_013399095.1 Psophia crepitans
TTAGTCCCTTCCAACCCAAACCACCTATGACTCTTTGAATGAGTGAGGTTATAAAATCTCATCCATGAAGCAGCACAGAGAGACAATGGCAGGGGTGAAACTCAAATAATATGCTGCCCCAGCTACCCTCAGCCCCACCCAGGAGCCATCAGTCCACCCAAGACCCAACTCCACAAGCCCAGAGGAGCACAGGGGCACACAATTGCAGATGGAAACCCAAACCACAGACTTCTGAGGAAGGAACTCCCTGTCTGGGCCCCTCCCAGAGCTGACCAAGGAGAGCCTCAGCCCCCGTGTCCAGGAGTGAAACCCACCAAGATGAATCATTGAGAGCAGTCCTCTAGAACACTTTTCCAACTAAGTGGGGCTGCTGTCCAGGGGTTTTGGACACATTATGGGGTGCAACGGAAGAGCATTTGGGGATTGCGCAGGACTTACCACAGGAAGTTTAGGGGAGGAATGAAAGACAGTAAAAGGGATGGATTTAGGTGATTTGGTGAGGAACGAGTGTGGGAAGATAAGAGAAGGAGATAAAAAGGGCTGGTTGCACACAGACAGCACTCTGGTTGGTACACTTGTCTGGCTATGGCCTGTGCCTGACCAGCACAGTCTGTCCCGTTTTCTTGTTAAATGCTTTTCTAACTCACTCCCATGTGAGTGAGGGGCTGTCTACTCAATGTGAGTGTGTGCATGGGTGTCTGAGTGCAGCAGGTGCAGTCAGAGCACCGGCTGCAGGGCCTGCCTGTGTGTCCATGGCACCGGCACTGCTGTGTATGCAAGTGAGTGTGTGATCACGAGCTGAGATGAAGCTGGACTAGCTGGTGAGCAGGGGAAGAGTACCAGGAGATAAGGGCAGTGGGGCCTCTAGCAGCCAGCCCTGGGTGGGAGAGATCCTGTGGGTCTACAAGGGCGAGCGCACAACAGGTCCTGTGTGTGCATGTGTGTGTGCACATCTGTGCGTGTGTGTGCAGTGTGCACGTGCAAGTGACATGTTCAGTACCAGTAACTGGAGTACGGCTGTGGTCTAGGGCTCATGTGCCCTAATCCCAGCAACTGGGACCCAGTGGCAGCTACAGGGCAGACTGAATGACCCCAGCTGCTGACAGGATCCACACTTCCCGTATCACGGAACCACAGAATCAGAGAATACCACGCTGGAAGGGACGTCAAGGATCATCTGGTCCAACCTTTCTTGGCAAAGCTCTGTCTAGACAAAAGCATGGTCTAGATAAGGTGGCCCAGCACCCTGTCCAGCTGAATCGCAAAAGTGTCCAGTGTTGGGGAATCCACCACTTCCCTGGGAAGATAATTCCAATGGCAGTTTGTTCTCATTGTGAAAAACTTTTCTCCTGTGTTCCACCGGAATCTCCCCAGGAGTAACTTGCACCCACTACCCCTTGTCTTTTCCATGTGGCTCTCTGTAAAAATGGAGGCTCCATCTTCCTTGTATCCACCCTTTAAGTACTCAAACATGGTGATAAGGTCCCCTAAGCCTTCTTTTCACAAGGCTGAACAAACCCAGTTCTCTCAACCTTTCCTCACATGGCAGGCTTCCCAGTCTTTTGATCATGCTTGTGCCCCTTCTCCGCACCCTCCTCAGCATGTCTGCAAGCTGTGTTGTATAGCAGGGACCAAAACTGAACACTATTCCAGATGCGGCCTGACAAGCACTCAGTGGGATAAAGACTTCTTTATCTCTGCTGGTGCAACCCATCATCCTGTTGGCTTCTTTACTGCTGCAGCACACTGTTTACTCATACTGAGCTGCTTGTCCCTCAGGACCCCCAGGTCCCTTTCCACAGAGCTCCTGCAAGGCCAGCTGGATCCCAACCTGTGCTGCACTCCTGGATTGTGTTTTCTCAAGGTGAAGACCTTACACTTTTCCTTGTTGAACTTCATAAGGTTCTTCTTAACCCACTCTTCCAGCCTATCCAGGTCTTCCTGCAGGGTGGCTCTCCCTTCCGAAGCGTCTACTTCCCTACTCAGTTTGGTATCACCAGCAAAATTCATCAGGGTACACTTGATCGCATCATCCAGATCATTTATAAAGACATTAAACAGCACTGGGCCCAATATATGTGGGACTTATTAGGGGACCCAGTTCTTCCCTGCAAGGGAGGAGCAGGCTGAGGCCCCTGGCGCTGTCTCTGCTTGTATGAGCACTGCGTGTGTCCGTCTGATGTGGCTGTGCGTCTAGGTGTCTGTGTGATGTTCACGTGTACTGCGTACGTGTGCCTACTGGGAACGCAGGCTCAGCCTTGCTACCGGATGGACATGGGGCCACGGATCAGCAGCACCCTCACCTCCCTCAAGCTGCCAGATCCAGCATGATCTGTTTTCCTCTAACACTGTAGTATTAAACTAAATACAGACAAGACTGTACTTGCGCCATAAACCTGATGTGCAAGTAATGCACCATACTCCTACCAACCTAAATCAAGATCTATTTGATTTATATTATTATGGGTTAAAAAATTATTAAATAAAAGTGGTATTAACAAATATGGACTATTTCTACCAATCATCATAAGAAAAGTGTTTTTGAAGAAACATTCTAAGAGTTCAATTTTCTCTATTAAGACTAACAAATAAACAGGTGGCTGCAATGCTCAAGCAATTTCTATGATAAACTTGTGCCACTGCTTCAAGTTTGTAATATTTTGGTTATTTTTGTACTGAAACAGAAAGGAATGCACCAAGAACACAGCCAGCAGTGAGAAATTCTTGATTTCTATCTAATCCCTTCCTGACAGTGAGCAAGTCACACAGAATCTCTCCTTCAGTTTCCCTATCTGTAACAAGCAGATAGCATGACACAAAAATTTATCAGGCCACTTAGACTGCAGTGAAAATTAATCAGCACTTATTTGTAGTGAATTCTGGAAGTTGAAAGGACAATTTCTATCAGCAAAGAGTCCTAAAAGGACACAGCACTGGCAACATGAAATACAGTCAGGAAGAGGAACAAATTTTTTTTAAATACAGTTGCTATAAGCATAGGGAGCAGTTACACCCTATTTCCTTCATCTGGTTTATTTTTGTAGCAGGGACAAAAATAAAGCTTAAAACAAGGCCAGCCTACTTAAAACACTCAGTTTATAAATACAGAAACAATGCCATCCTGAAACAAACCTCCTGAAGATAATCATCTGGGAGAATTTATGAGAGGTGTGTATTTGGTACCTAAGCACATGCAACAGCAGTAATTAAATCAAACATATCTCAAGCACATTAATTATATGTGAATTTTTCACTGCAAGTTAAATCAGGCATACTGCAGCTGACAGAGATTTAAATATCTATAAATAAGGACTGTGAATTTAACTGTAAAATGTATTACCAAATTCTCTGTACATCCTGACACAAATGTAGGAGGTTAGGAATAGGATTATTTTATTTTCTTTAAATCAAACTGGACAGCACTTGAAATCAGGTACACTTATAATATAGTGAAGAGGTGTCACAAATGGAATGAGTTGAGTTGCATTTCATGATGCAAGATCACAAGGTCCTCCAAGTATTAAATAGCTGGCAGCAAGCTGCAGCGGTACAGCTTTTTGTTTGAAATTTATGCTAAATTTTTCAGCAAGAGTACAGAATTTCTCGGTTTATATGGTGTAGGACTGCTTGTGCAGTCCTACTTGCTGTAGCCTTGCTGAGGCAAATGGGCAGGAAGAGGTCAGATTCCTTGTAAATGTCTCTACATATTAGGGGGAACACTTCTAAACACCTCTTAGGGCAGAAAGCAATTCAGCAGTTTCACATCATGGCAGTTCCACTGCAGGGCAGACCCGGATTCTCTTCACAAGTGTCACAGGCCAAGACACACTGATCCCCTTAATCCACGTATGCTGCCTATCTAATCTTGAAAGTACTTTGCAAGGAAAACTGCCAGTGGTTTCAGTGAGACCTCTAGGAGTGGCTGCGGGCTTTGTCACCTGCTACAAAATATTTAAAATCCCAGTTCTTTTTTCTCTAAAAAATTGCTTGAAAAACAATGACATGAAAATGGCAAATCCTTCTGGCAGAATTCAATAATGGCATTTTATTAAGACCACTCAACTCAGCAGAGTAGGGTGACAAAGGCTGAAAAACCTTCCAAACCTAAGTTTTGCACTAACAATGCCACTTTACAACCTATTAAAAAAAACCTGAACAAACACACTTAGTTTTCAAGACATAGGATTTAAAAACCTATAATCTCACAGATACCGGCCCCAAAATAATAGCCCCATTCAACTTTGTTGCATTTTATCAGGGATTAACGTCACCTGCTTTAAGCAATTTATTTTCTAATTCCATGGACAGTGGGGGAGGCAAGCTTAAGAGTTTGTTCCTGGAAAAAAGGACCAAATCTTTCTTTCCAAACAGTAATCACAGTCCCAGCTTCTCAGCTAACTATGTAATCCCAAGGGACTGGACTGGTGGAACCGTAATGGGCAGCATACCACTTGGCTTCCTGAAACACAGACTGCTATTTCACAAGGCAAACTTGTGGGCTGTCCCCAGTGATGGCACAGGACTATTCAAGGTAAAAACAACAGGTTGCCATCCACATGTTAGCTTTTTCAGCAGACAGCCCTAGAGCTGAATGCACAGGGAGGTATGGAAAACATATTATCATTATTTAGGATCGAAAGTTGCAGGCACGCTAGCAGGCTGAATGAGTGCAGGGTATAGACAATGGTGCTGTATGGAAAAACTTACAAGGTCAAGCCTATCCATTTCACATTTCTTAAATGCAGTAGAGTGACTAAATAACCTCAGTCTGCAAATTTGAGCCCCAACGACATCGAATCGTGCATGTGGACCCCTCAGCCCATGCTACAAACAAGCAAATCTCCATGTATGCATAGAAGGATCTTGTAGTCTTCCCTTTGATTCAAGACCCCAACAAGGTACAAACCCTACCCCGCGCGCACAGGGCTCTACACGAGGCAGATACAAACACATTGGCAAAAACAAATTCTACTTTTTTCCCAGCTAATTTTAAGTATGCATTCACAACGTACTTTTGAGAGGTGCCCTGGGAAGACTGAAAAGATACTTTAACACCAGGGGTTTAGGCTGAAATACTTCTAATGTGAAGCAGCTTAAATACAGCTTTGTGAAAATTGCTGTTAAAGTTTCTTGAACTCTATTTTCAAGTAATTTCAGAGTTCCTTGGCTCTAATTTCAGAAATGTTTTTCCGGGTGCAAGTGTTATTTTGCCATTCTGTACGATATTTTATGTACAAGTTCAGCATTGAACAAAAACCCCCAAAAGATCAAAGTTTAAATTTCAGATAAAGGTTACAAGGCACAAAGAGGAGTACAGAATTTGACCAAAAAAAACCCCAAAACAAAACAAAAACCAACCAAACAAAAACCCCACAACCCTGTAAGGACCTTTATGGCCAGAATAATCAAGGTAAAGATACAATTTAGAGGAATTAAATATCTAATTGTATTTATTTCGTCATTTAGACTGCTTGTTTTTGCATACTTTAAAATACTTCTAATGTCCTCTGAACTAGTGCATCTTAAGACTGATTTACTGCTTGAAAACTGGGCATCAGTTTTAAATGCTGTAAACACATCTTCATGGACCAAGAGGGCAGTAAATACACTCCCTCATATATTAGCCAAAGGAAAATAGTTACATATATTCAATACAGAGGGCTCTCTTGGTCTGTGGAGCCCAGGATTGCTTCTGTTTGGAGTCCCCAGGAATCAAGATCAGAATTCAAGCAGCAAACCAAACAAACTCACAACTGAACCAAAGGACCTCATTCAGACTTCAGCTGGAATCTCAGTCAGAAACAACAAACAGGCACAGTGGTAATGCACAAGGATATAATTAGGACAAGCTTCCTCATTCAAGAAGAGTCTAGAAGAGCTGAACAAAATAATGACCTGAGAAAATTCTCAGTAAAAAAATCCTACATTTGCAAACTGACAGAAAATGTTGCTAAAAGGACAAAGAGGCATAAATAAAGTCTAGACAGGAAATAAGAATTTGGTTCTGCACCGACTTAGAAATGGGAGTTCTAGCGGAAACAGCAAAAAAATCTGCAAGCCTAGCTGTTCACCAAAATTTTGTACGGGATTATCTGAGACATAAGAAAATGGGAAAAACACCCCAAATTGCTGTAGCGTGGTATTTCTATAAAAGTTTCCCTCTCCTTTTGTTTTGAAAAGATAAGTCTGTACTTGTGAATGAGGAAATTCTTGAAATGCTGTGAGGTTGAGAAAGCATCACAACAACTTTCTCTGGTTTTGTACTTTTTCCTAAGCATTCATGGCTAAAACCAAGACATTTAGTTAATGGACTTTACTAACACTGTAGAACTACTCTTGTGGGCTTTTTAAAATCAATGCAGTTTTGTTAGATTTTTGCAAACATGCAACAGTAATGCAGTGCAATTGTATATAGCTTACACTTAACTGTCCGTCATTTAGCTGATCAACATTTTCACAACATGCAACTTAGTTCTGCGCTAATAAAAGGCATAACACAAACTGGCTTTTCAGCAGCTGCACCACACAACAGCTATGGCACCGCTGCTGGCAAAACAATCTTGACTCAGGGAATTTTACTTCATTTCACCTACTGACGATTAACAGAAACTTCTGATTATTGATTTGGGTATTGAGAAACAAAGAAACAAGAACAAATAAACACTTAGGGAAATACTTTTCTTTTCCCTTCTCCAGGCTCAACTTCTCTTGTTCATTGTGTTACACTTAGACCCTCCCAATTCCTATGGTCAAGCAACAGGCAATGCAGGAGGTTGGGGCCAGGGTTGTATGGTTTCTTTCTGCTGTTTCTTGCTTCCTACTCACTGTTCTCCACTGCTGCTTGCTTCTCACTCATTTCTTCCACTGCAGCTTGAGCTCCTCCATGGGCTTCAGTCTGTCAGGGGTGTCCCTGCACTGGTGTGGGTCCACCAAGACCTGTAATTCTTAGGGCAACCTGCCCCAGTCTGAGGTGCTTGGGAGCTGCAGTCCCTTGGGAATGATGTTGGTCCAGTGCAGGTCATCTCCTTTCAACAGTGCACCCTCACCCACGTCTCCTTCATTTCGTTTCCCCTCCAGCAGTTTCCATTTCGTTTCTCTTCCAGACTTCCTTTAAAGTCTGAGCAGCACTGCTATGTGCTTCCCTAACTGGCTGAGGTTTTGGTGCACAACAGGTTGCTTTCGTGAGTTTTAGACCCGGCTGGAAGTGGCCATGACTGGCTGTATTGGGTTTACACAGCCAGGTTTTGGTAGCAGGGGGGCTGCAGGGCTGACCTCTGTGGGAAAGGACTCGGGGCTGCCCCATGCCGTGAAACTGAGCCATTCACGAAGGACTGTATCTCATGGGAGGGACCCCATGCTGGAGGAGGGAAAGAAGACTAACTGCAACTCCTCCCCTTCCCCCATTCCTATCCCCCTGCACTGCACAGTGTGGGGAGAAGGTAGAGGAGTAATGAATGAAGTAGCAGAGTTGAGCCTAGGAAGAAGGGAGTAGGGGAAAAGTGGTTTTGTTTAGCCTTTGTTTCTCATCATCCTGCTCTATTTTAAATTGGTTACAAATTAAATTAATTTTCCTCAAGTCAAGTCTGGTTTGCCTGTGACAGTAACTGGTGATTCTTGTATTCTTTATCTCAGCCCGTGAGCTTTTTCATCTTATTTTCCCTCCCTGTCCTGTTGAGGAGGGGGAACACGAGAGCAGCTGGGGGGGCAGCGGGCAGCGAGCCAGCATCAAACCCACATCGACAGTTCATAGTCTTTGTAGAGCTGCTCTCCGCCTCCTTTTGTCCAATCCTGTGTCAATGCCAGGGGCTCTACCACCCCTGCAGCAGGGCTCAGCTTTTGTCCTTTTAAAATTTCATCAGGTCCCTGTTGTTCAGTTCCTCGGAACCGAAGCTCTGCCCTCCAACATAGCAACTGGTCCTCTTCATATGGTGTCATTTGCTAAAATTTATGAGAGTGCTTTTTGCCCTCTCCACTGTGTCAGTGAAAGAGATATTGGACAGCACAGGTCCCAGGACACACCTCCCTGATACTGGCCTCTGGACAGCACATGACCCATTAACCACGACCTCTGAGCCCAACCATCCAAACAGATCTGGTTGTCCTCCCTCCCGGACTGTAATGTCCCAGTTGGATATAAGAATATCATAGGAGGCAGGGTCAAAACCTTGCTAGAGTCATGCTAAGATGCTAAGTAACATCCACTGCTCTCCCAATTTCTGCAAACCTGGTCATTTTATCACAGAGAACAATCAAGCGGGTCAGGCATGATCTAGCCTTGGCGAATCCATGCTGACAGCTCTTGATGACTGCCTCCTCCCTCCTGTGCAGAGAAATGCATTCCAACAGGACTCACTCCAACATTTCTCCAGGGATAGCACTGAGGCTAATCAGACTGTAGTTTTCATGACTGACATTTTCTTTTGAAGATGGGTCCAATGTTTGCTGTTCAAGTTGAGGGGGACCTTTCCTGATCCACATAACCTTTCAAAGATGGCACAATGGCTGTGCAAATCCTTCCAGATTAAAACTTGATTTCTGGAACACAGATAGTACAAATGACTTCTGCATAGTCACTAACCACTCAAAACTAAAAAAAAAGATGGAAAACAGTTGTATTTGAACCAGAACGATTCCTGATTGCTCATTTTTACCACTTGTTTACTTTGTTCTGATTTGACATATTATCGTTTTGCTTTTGTACTGTCAAAGAAACTTAATTCCAATTTGAAACACTTTCATAAATTTAACCATTTCCCTCTGAAAGCTCTAGAAACTTTACACCACACCAGACAGCAGATGTGCCAAGGTTCAGTTTGGATGGAAATGCAACACACAGAAATGCTGAGATCAACTAATTAAGTAACCCATTCATTTACACTGAGGCCCCCTGTAATACCACAGCGGCAGGCATAGCGTAGGAATCTGAGCAGAACGGATTTGTGGATTGCATTTGCCACGTAGTAGCCAACATATTGCAGTTCACTCTCTCTTCCTGCATAAGCAATTTCCATTTGTGTTCTCTCAGGCATACTGTTCTATTTGTGACATGAACCAAATTATATTGTTATTCTCAGTTACTTAGAGATATGACAGTATTTCACACCAAATCAATCTCCTTCAAATTTCTTCATTTCCTCTGGGAATTACCTTGGACATTTTCCCTAATGTAGAATCACTCAGTAAGCAAAAAGAGAGAGCAGAGCTCATTTTAGAGACATTCAAGAAAATTGAGGAACAGCAACATCAGCCTGCAGAACTGACCACTCCAGGCTTAAGCTGTGGCCTTGACATTATTAATTTGCACACATCTACTCTCCTTTTAAATTGCATCACAGAACATTCAAATGAAACAAGGAAACAGGCAGGAAACAAGCCATAATCACAGCTCATGTGTCCTAACCCAATCCATGCTCCACCATAAACCAAAGCTTCTTGTCAGACTACTGACCACACAGGATCCGTGCCAGGTGAAAATACTTCCCATGTATAGACAAGTGTAGAGCCTTCAGATTCTGACAGAGAGAGGCTCAGCCCATCTGAGCTTCCCGGGATTTCACAGCTACTTGAAAAGCAAGAAAGCCAGACTCCTTCCACTCCGCCTACAGATTACCTGTGTAAAAAGGATGCTCAGATGCATTACAATTTCTAACCAACATGGGAGACAGCTAGATGTGTTCCTGTTATTATACTGGGTTTACAGACCTCACATAAAACCATGAACTGTAAATACACCTCCTTCTCAGATGCCTCCTGGGTATATGTCGTAAGATTTCAGCTCAGCATCTAAATTATATATTGGAAATCACCAGTTACAATTTTGACAAAGTCACTGATATTCCCTCGAACGCATACATGGTTCTTATCTTGCCTGCTACAGCTTACATATAAAATCTAATCAGTACAAAGGAAAAAATAATGGATGGAGTCAAGAGCTATAAAGGTAGTCATAAAATGATATATATGGGTATTGTGATGGAGGTACTCTTTCTGTGAACACTTGGGATTGCTGCTTCATAAATTAAAACAATTCTGTTGCTCAGACAACTCAAAAGAAGCTCAAATCCCTATGGCTTTCTATTTGTTGTTTTCTAAACCATCTCCTACTGTTACTATAAGAAAGTTAATGCTAACACTCAAAGAAATCCATATCAGACAAGAAATAGAACAATCCACACTGAGTCCAGAGCTACACAAGCAATGGTTGTCCAATACACACAACTGCCCAGCCAACAGGTGACTGTCAAATTTATATATGTGTGTGTTCAGTCTGTCACCTTCTCAGAGGAGAAAGTCAATGATTTTTCCCATTATCTGATCATCAGTTTTATTAAAAATGAATGGTTTTACTTATTTTTGAGGTCTTTATTCTTCTTCCAAATTTGGCTGTACTGCTGGGAGATAAAAGGAAAATGGAGGCTTGTGCAAATTTCTCTACTTCTTTACTATAGAAACTTGGGGGGACGGGTGTGGGGTGGGAGGGCAGGGTATGTTTAAACCCCCTCCAGTGGACAGTGGATTGATTTTACCTGTGTCTACAAAAACAATCAAATGACACAGCCATGTGACAGCATATCAAAAACTCTGCCATCACTGAGACATACCTTGAGGTATTGTCTGACACAATCATTTCAAAGTCCCTGTCCCTGAAGTCAGCATCAGTGACACTGATGACATTTTTGACGTGTGTGTTTAACCCATTCCCAAAGGCCTCCAGGCTTCCCTGGTTACTTGGTCAGATTTGAGTGCTGCAGTATTCTTACTGTTGGTAAAGTTCTCCCAAGATAACATCTGACTCTTCGCTATTTTGGTGGAAGCTGGATAGTTACATCCAGTCCTGTCAAGCCAGCAGACTGCCCGCTGCATCTTTATCGCAGCTATTTTCAGTGCCCTGTATGGACCCTCTCTTTGGCCCAAACAGTCCCCACTTGATGGGGATTCACTCTTCATAGACTTCCAGTACCCTCCTTCAAACTCTCTCCAACACTGCATGCCAAAACGAACCCTCACCGGGCACCTTCCATCCTCTCCTAAGTCTTTAGCCCTGTTCTCCCAGTACAGCAACTGCCTTTCCATAACAATACACCACTGACAACCTGTATTACGCTGTCAGTAGCTGCAGCCTCCACAGAGGCTTCTGCAGACCTGCTACTTAGCCAGCTGCTCCCTCACCACAGTACCATGCACCTTGCTCTGGTCTCTGCTGAAAAGCACCTCCCTCTCCAAAGACTCATCGTGATTGTTTTTCTGTCCTCCAACACCCTGGTGGGTCCTCTCAAACTGCCACCTCCCTACTCTTGTTTTCACACCCTTAATGAAAATGTTGAGTACTACTGACAAAATCTGGCAAAATCCACCTTAATGCAGGTTTGCATTTCAAAAATTAGTTACTAGATTCCTCTGTGGTTTGCCTAAGTTGTCTTACAATGAATCTCACAGGAAGCATGAAGTGGAATTCACCCAGCCTCTTCCCATTGCCACTGAAACGAATAAACAAACTGGGTCAATGAATAAACAAACTAGAAGCATAGGAGGAAACCTTCTGCAAAGGCAAGAAAAATACTAAATTTAAAATTTAAAAAAAAAAATTACCCCCAAAAAGTTGACTCAACTTGTAGGACAAGAATTCCTTTGTGCCTCACACTTACCAGCAAAAAAAAAAAAAAAAACCAAACAAAAACCAACAAAAACCCCCAACATTGCCAAAATAATAAACCATCGAAACATTCACACTCTTTGAACAATTCTCCCTTAGGGAGCAGGATTAGAAAGGTTGATAGAATAAAAATCAATCTTTAAAATTCTATAAAAGGAAAAAAAGAGCAAGTCACTACAATTAGATTCCTTCTTACACCTTTAACCTGCTTTTCGAAGTAAATCACTTGATTCAGCGTTGACAACGACCGCTTACATCTCCTTAAGCTACTTGACCTTGTTGCACAGTTCACAGCCTCTGACAGCAGCACTGTGCAGTACCAACGCAAGGCCCATGCAGTCCTGCACAACGCTAAACGTGATGCATGCGATGCATCCCGTTCTAAAACGCCTACAGACTGAATCACTCGTTCACTGTAACACCCCACAGAGCTCCCATTACTTTAGCATGCCAGCACTTCACAGGAGAACACATACTAATTCGCAATACCTAGCAGCAGGCTAAAAATGTCTCCTTCCGCGACTAACCAACAAGTTTTCACCCACGAAAGATGGAAAGATGGAAACGGACAAAATGCCTCAGTTCAGGTCCAGGCCCGCCACAGCATACATACCTGGATTTGTGCTCCAGCGGTAAAGACCCCAGTACTTAGAGAGCGCTAGCGTGTGATACCACCAAAGGGTTTTCCTGACTTCCGAGATGTAATGAAGTACCACCTCCTCCATGAACCACACTGAACAGCGTCTTCCTGAGAGGCATCGGAGAAACCAGCGAGTCATTCTTCAAATCAGACAGGGACTGCAACGCTAACAGCAACAGAAGGGGGTATGCTTTTGAAGGCAGACGGTTACCTGTTCCTACAAAGATGTAGTGGGACTATTGTTTGGCACTCATGTCTCCTGCTTACGTGGAATTAATAGTGATTAACATCTGAATAGAAATTTTATCAGCTGGAAAAGAATAATGGGAAATTGAGTGGAAGGTCAAAGAACAGACTAGAAAATTAAAGAAACTAAAATCTTTTGAGATCCAAACAAGCTTGGTATTCAATCTAAAGTTTAACATTAAACTCCTAACAAAAAAAAAAACCAAACCACAAATAACCGAAAACTGCACACTCAAAAAAAAGTAACTAGGCTCCATAGCAACTGCATACTTTCTAATATGGCAGAGCTCTTTCCTGCTCTGTCTACCTGAGTTACCAGACACAGAGTGAAAACACCACGGTATTGTAGGAAAAGGATAACTATTGAGAAACTGCACTGGCTTATTGTTGTAAGGTGGATAAAAATGCTGGGGAGAGATATACCCAGTTATCATCATATCGCTGAGAATAAAAAATGTCCACTGTGTTTTTATCTGTCAATTCAGATAATATTCAAGATAAAAACCAAAATACAAAGAAAAGTCGAAATGCTATCTCTTTCCACTAAGTATTGCTAATACATTAATTTTGATGGCTTAAATTCTACTGTCCATCAAACCTATTTCTAACTGATGAGTTTTCCTCTTCCTAACCCACTGTTTTTCATTGTACAGCAGTAGTGGCACAACCGCTACTGATGGCAGTGATTCAAAATTATTTCACATATTCACTGAAAAATGTCAAAAGAAAATACTATAAAAAAACAAAAATCTGATTATCACAAATTTCTGTTTCTTCTAAAGTAACAGAAAACACTCTCCTGAAGAGCTTATTTATTTGTAAAAAATTGTTTGTGCAAATAAAAATATTACTATTAACTCCACAATCTTTTTATGAAAGATAACTACAGCTGCAAAATGACAAGTGCTGAAACTAAGAAAAGCCATATAAGCTTTCTAATAAAGTCCTTCAGTAAATGCTCATTCAATTAATCATGATGCAAGTGTCTGCGAGAAAGAAAAAGAAAAAAGAAGTAGTCGTGTACTCGGAATTACAAAATAAATTTTCTTTTTTAAAAGCAGAGCATTTAAAATCTATTTTTAAATACATGAATCCAAATTCTATACTTCATATAGCATCAACTCTTTAAGGACCCATACAGAACCCAAACACACGAGTGTTCACCAATGCCACAACCAAGAAAGAACTTCTTATAAAATAAAAAACAGATGAATGTGATTTTCTCTGTACGTAAGCAGTCTTGTGGAAAGCCTATCACGTATGTGAAGTATACATCATGTTTTTACACAAGTTGTTATTACTCAAACAAAAATGCATAGACATAATTAAAGCTTCATTAAAGATTTAATACATTATATTGCTGATTTTCAATTACCATTTACGAAAAAGAAAACAAAGGACCACACAAGCTTATAAGATTTACAACCTATACATAATACTACACTGAAAAAAAAACCCTATGATTAAACAGCCTGGAAGGTTGGCTCTTTTATTAGGTTAATAATCCACAAACAATACTTTAAAGTGATTAAACATGTGTTTGTTTCTCATCCTTATATTTTTTAGCCACCAGCCAACTTTAAATTTATGTTATAAGAGTCTCAGCTATAATGGACTTCCTTTAAGCTTCACCCTCTTCTGCTTCTCAACCTATTCCCTGGCTTTCTTGGGAGGTGTGTAGTAAGGATATAGGGAGCAGAACAGGAAAGCAACAGAGCAGTGAAAGAAAGGCAGACTTACGAAAGCCTTTGGATCCTATGGAAATCATGTTCCACGTGTCCTTGTGCTTGCGTAATTCTTTATGGGTTTCCTTCTGCAAAGCACTGGGGGAATGACAATCCTGTGGCTGTCCGTAGGGCATCGCACAGATCCCCAGTGCTAGGCTCCCTTCACTTCAGCAGTCCGGGCTTCAGAGCAGAGCCAGCTCCCAGATTCTCTCATGGGAGCAGTTCCCAATAGCAGCACTGTCACATCCATGATTAAAACCTTGCACCCACCTGTCACTTACAGGGTGGCGCTGATGCCGGCCATAAGACCTGCCCATCCCTTCCGCAGCCTCTCCGTGACACCACACAATAAACCTGCTACAGATTACAAGGTACGCCCCAAAACCCCATGGGGAAAGCCGCGAGGAAGCCATATTCAAAAGCCACACAAGGGTTCTGCACAGGACATGCACAGGACACAGAAAGGCCATTCGGACTCTGGTGGGGGAAGAGATCGTGCCCATTCCATGAGAAAAGCTGTGCCAGCCACTCCTGTGACAGGTTTTCTAAATTCACTTTCAAGCATCTCCAAATATAAACTAACTGTATTGTGAAAGTGAGAAGTCCAGAGAGCCTGCTGCTTTGAATTATACGAGAAACTGAAAAGGCTTTAAATTTTAAAACGCAGTTTTGTACCAGTGTAGCAGTGATCAGAAGGCGTCCCACCTTCTCCCACCAGGTGCTGATGCCTGGGCAGTAGAGGAGGCGTGCAATGCCTTTACAAGTCATACACTGGAAGATAATCCATTTGTCTGTTGTAACCTTATCAACTGCAAGTTTAATATAAGGGATTCTGCAAAAACACCCGAACATCATACTACCCAAAAGTTTAGCTCCTTCCCAGTGTACAGAATCCATCTACTTAGCAATCATTTCTTTGATAAATGATGCTCCTGCCTGGTTTTACTCCAGGACTGGTTTCTTCTAAGTTTTGCACCCTGCCTATTGAACTTTGCTGAGTTCTGACAAGACCATCAAATAAGCACAAACTGTGGCAGAAAGCAAACGATTAAGCACAGGGATAACAGTGCAAGAGCACTTCTCAAATACAGAAACATAGATCTACTAGCGGCAATTCCTTGAAAGGGCATTTTCCCACCCACTTAATTGTTTCAAGGAGGAGTTAAAAATATAGCGAGAAAACAAGGCTGAACGGTGCCTTACCCTCCCAAAAGGATGTGCTTGATTTCATTACTGGCTTTTTGTATTAATCTATACGTTTTGTCACCATGGACAAACAACTGAAGAATCCTGCACCAGAAACTCTCACAATGCTCATTAATGCCAGAAACACTGACTAAATTGTGTGGAAACTTGGAAATAAACAAACAAAACAATAATTTAAAGCTTTTCGAAGGTTCTGTGCATCATCTAAAGAAATGCATCTGCATTGTTAAAGGTAGGCAATTTTAAAAACCTGTCTTTAATGTGGAAACTACAATATAACTATTGATTTAGAATACTTTTTTCAACCTATATACATTCCCATAAATACGATCTGGCTAGAAAACAATTTACCTTTTTTTTTTAAATTTCCTCAAGCTTCATAAACCCATACATTAGAGGAGACCAATTTTTAGTTTCTCATAACAAAAAAAAAACCCAAAACCTTATTGACACCAAAATTGGCTTAAAACAGCTGCCCACAGTTCGAATTGACTAGTTTCAGGGTTTGGGGTGTGGGTTTTTTTGTGGTGGTGAGTTTTTTTTCTTTGTTTGTTTTTACTATATTGTCTGACAGGTCTCCTAATATTAAAAAAAAAAAAAAAAAAACCAAAAAAACCCCACCCAACCAAAACCAAAGAAGCAAATTCTTCCAGCAAGAACAGAATGAAAATGATCAACATGAGGGAAAGAGAAGAGTAATAACATCATTTTGACTGAAGAAAGATTTGGATAAGAGCACTATATAGGAAACAGTCTACTTATTCAGCACGTTTGTTCTGCTACAGATGTTTTTTGGGTGTATGCTTTCCCCAGCTACAAGCAAGTGCACAAAACTTTACAAAGTTATCTCTGCTTTGGAGCTCATCAAAAAGTTCAAAAGGCCATTAATCAAGTGAGCCATTTTGAATATACAAGACTGCAAGCCTGACCAGAGTATGGTCTACAGCTTACAGTGAGAAAAGAAGGGGGAAAAAAGTTACTTAAACAGATCTTGTTTGAGAGCAGTATTAAAAAAAAAAAAAAAAAGAAAATAAATACGGAAAGTTACATTGCAAAATTGCTTGCAAATAGCATACAGGCATACCCTCCAGAGGTGTCCACAATGCCTCAGTGCCACTTCAGCTCAGTTTTCAAGTAAGCCTTTGACAGTAACAAACAAATGCATTAAATACTAAGGATAGAGCTCCAGTTGATTCTAAATAAACATAACTCCACAAAATTGAATACAGCTTTGTGTCACTGACAGGATTATAGTAGAGCTACAGAGATTTAAATCAGATGCCTCTAGACTGTTTTTTCCTCATTAAAAATATTGTTTCTTCTACATTTCTGGAGCAAGTGAAAATCAGTGTTTGGGACTTGGCTAATTATGCCAGAAGCAGATCAGTGAGACCCGGTAAGTCAAAGGATCATTGAGTCTGTCAGGTATTTTCTATTTCCTATTCGTGTACTACTACAAATTCCTAAGGATCTGCAAGCCGGGGATCCCCAGGAAGAAAATCCCACTTAGCGAAGATACAGATAAATTCAGAAAGAACACTGTTGATAACACCCTTCACTTTCACTAATTTCCACTTCAGAGATTTTGGATGTCGTGGTTCAAAAGCAAAGCCTCAGCTGCTCTCCAGGGCTTCCACAATGCCACGCTCTGGTGGCCTATTCATTGCCTGGAAAACACCATGCTCATCTCTATGGGGCATTTCTACGAGCTGTTCTAGCAAGCAGTTAGTGAAAAATGTAGAAGCAGAAGCATGCAAGGTAATAACTACTATCAAAATAAACCAGGTGCTACTTTAAGCAAAAAAAGGTCATCTGCCACACGTAGAGAGGATTATCAATTCATTATTTCTACCCTTACTCCCCCTACATTGAAGTAGCAATGTCACCTTAATTATTTTTGGGGTTTTTGTTTGGGTGGGGGTTTTGGGGGTTGGTTGGTTTGGTGCTTTTTTTTTGTAGCTCTATTTACAAAGAAACAAGTAGAAGGGCACTGGGAAGTACTTTTCATTTCCAGGTATTTGTAGCACTTTCCACATGATACATGCACCTTAAGTCTTTCCACAAGCTTCAGTGAATTTAGCCAAAAGTCACGGAAGACCGTGAATTACCTTAATAACAAGTCCAAGGCATCAGGCAGTAGTTGTTTAATTAAATATTTTGTATTTATTGAAAAGATAATGTTACTCTAAAACTTAGCAGGTTCCTGAAAGTCACAGACTCTACATGTGAGCTGCCCTACCATTCCACCACTCTCTCAATGAATTCTGATCTAGGTTACACACACAGCAACATCAGCAGCAGCAATTTATCATCAAACTTAGAAACAGAAAACAAAAAACAGATGCTCAGAATTCCCTGGCAGTTTTTCTGGTGTGTCTTCAAACTTCTCAAACTACTAATACAACACAGGAAAGGCATAGCTCAACAGTTGTGAAGCTCAACTGACAGGCGGACCACCAGTACAGCCCGTAAATTCTCTGTTTCACCGAACAGGCTTCCACAGGCCTGTCAGCCTGACCT
>VWZZ01000194.1:336-34432 GCA_013399095.1 Psophia crepitans
GCTTGTTTCTCGCAGGAGCGGAAACTCAGCCTGTTTCACGGTTGCAGTAATCTCCGTTCTTAGATTTTTTTTCTGTTCCATGCTGTCTAAGTGCCTCTCGACTTGCCCTGCTCTGCAGAGGCAGTTTTCTGGCTGTAAGGCAAGTCTGGACGGGCGGGGAAAAACCGCTTCCATTAAAAATGTGCGCAGAAATCCCATGGAATGACGCGTAATCGCAACAATGGGTCAAATTTAATGCTTGACGATTTTTGAGCAAAACTAATCAATCCTTTGAAAAGCAATAATATTTCTTGAAGTTTAATTAAACAATCGTTAAGAAACAGGGCATCCTCTTCCTAATTCTTCAAGCCGGTAAGCAGCCCAGCTGCCTTTGCCAAAACAGTTACCCACTGGCGTGGCTCCGGTCGGCACATTTGCCGTGCTCTGTTCGCAGCAGCACTTGGATGTGGAACAGCCTGAGCCTCCTCAGTGAGTTCTTTGCAGTGGTTGCTCAAACTTGCTGCAGTCTTTCCAGTCCAGTCAATGTGCAGTAATGAATTTAATAGTATTTTTCTTGCCCTGTAATAGCTAGCTTCATGAAGAGGGACTTACTAAATATTTGTATTGGGAATGTTTTTAATATAAAATTGTTGATTGTGATTTTTTTTCACTGAGCTTTTCACCAGGTTGCAGTCAATACCTTGAGTGCAACCTCCATTCACACAGGTCACACTAGGAAGTTATTTTGGGTAATAAGACTAGGGACTTGGCGAAAGGAAGCTTAGATAAAACATCGCGTCACTTTGTTTTTTCTGCTCCTACTAAAAAGCTGTATCCTTACTTCACTTTCCTTTCGATAAGTGTCTTCATATTTTCCTCTGTTGTTACTAGCAGAAAATATTGCTTCATTCACAAAATAGCAAAAGGCTCCCGGGACTTAGGGCAGCAGATGTTTAATTACATTGCCAGTTAATAACGTACCACAGCATTCGCGAGAACCTTGTTCTCGCGCACCAACTTCGTTATTTGCTCAATTTGTGTAATTACATTAACCCATAAACTTTATGCATGAAAAGTTAGCCTGCTTACTAGTAGCACGTCCTAAGAGACACAAATCTGAGTAATAACTACCCATTCGTGGATTTTTAAGAAAGTATATGTGCCTGTTTGAAGCAGGAACAAATAACCAGCATGATGGTTTCCGTGGAGAGGGGTGCTGAGCCCTTTGTGTCCTTTGATGCAGTAGCTAACCCAGAGCGTGCTCAGATACACGTTTCTTCCACCAGCACACAGTCAGACCTGTATTCAAAAAGGATTTGTAAAAATTCGGTAATGTTTTAGCATAGTCATTTTCCTCGCTACGACGTGTTACCTGATTTCACTGAGGTTTTTGCCAGTACAGCGCTGTAACGCACGCACTGCTTACACGCAGATAGTTTAATATTCACGTTATAAAACTGAGTAGGCGTGCAGGAAGGTGCTAGGATTCGTATTACTTTGGTTCTTGTTCATACTGGAAATTATTAACCATGATCACATACTTTACTTTTCCATAGGAGATGCGCTTCATTCAGTGTATGAGTGCGTGTTAGTGACTTCTGTCTTTTGAAGCTGTGGATTTCTGGATATTTATGTTCCATCTGTAACAACGTGCTTAGAAAAAAAATAAGTCAAAATCAAAATTGAAAACGTGGCAAAACAGTAATATTTCATGTTAGAATTACTTAAACCCGGAATGCTTTGTGCTAAAGCAATTAAATCTAAGTGGAATATAGATTTTTGTAAAAAAAAATAAAAAAAAAATTTGGGATTTCCGATTGAGACAGAGATAAATAGATTTTTGCTGACAGCCAGAGGTATTCATCTTACACCGTTGTGTGAAAAATTCCAAGAAATACCGTAGTGACCCACATCCCTGGCTAGGTGCATGGACTTTGGTACTGCTCGTGGTTGGTGCTGAAACTGCTTGCGCTCCTTGCTCCTCTCTGGCAAAGTTGCCAGTTCCAACAAGCATTCTGGTGTGACTTACACCCGCTGCAGCAGGTTGCTGCTAAGGGCCTGGTGTGTCCAGATAAAGGTCTGAAATTTTACATATTTGGGCATAAGCAAGGGGTTCTTAAAAAGGTGCCTGCACATCAGCTGGCAAGCTTTACAGGCTGCTGAAAGAGTTTTTGCTGTCTTGGTCAGTGCCTGTTTTCACTGCAGGTGAATTTGCTTGGTACAAAGTAAAACCAAACCAACAAAACCGAACCACCAAACCACAGAAGTAATCTGTTTAGTTTTAATCTTCAAGTTTTTAACTTATAGCTTTGACTTTGTTACACTTCATTTTATCCACTGAATTTCCAGAGCTGAATTAAAGCACTGGAGTGATACAGTCTTTTCAGATAATGTGCTGTTTACAGACTTTTAACTTCCAAATCATCTTTCCACGGAAGGATATGCTACAGAGTTGTATCCCTCAAGTTAATGTGTCTGTTTACCTCCACGCTGCCTATGCTAGGTGTCGGTAAAGCACGGTTTGTGTAGGAGCTATTCCTTTTACAAACTTGCTTTCAGCTTTAGGTAGTTGCTTCTGTGTGCTGCAAAGTGGACAAAATAACTGAGAGAATAAGGTGTTTGTCTCTTAGGATCGTGCTGAGAGGAAACAGGACTTCTGTTATTTCCACAAATGTATATTCTGTTTCTTCAGCAGAGCAATGAATAAAAATGGTAACTATCATTTGAGCTAATTTTTTTCTGTTTCAGAGGTTGGAGAATAGTTTAACTGCTTATGTTCTGCTATGTGCTACTAAACAAGAACATGTACATTCTCGAGATCTTTTTCCTATGCAGTTTAGGAAGCCTCATTTCAGAGGTTTTAAACTTAGAGGTAGCTCAAGAATATGTTTCAGAGTACTGGAGCCCATTTAGAGTCCACTGCTGTCACTTTTCTTGCCCATAAATTAGGAGTAAGGCTCTCACAAGATAAGCACTGTGTCAACACAAAGGAAGGTGCGATCCAAAACTGAAAATAGAAAAGGTAAAGCTTTTAAATCGCACTAAAACGTCTGTGTTTTGGTAACTGTGTAATCTTACTGAGCCTGTCAGGAGAAGGGATGAGGTATGTACGCAGCATGTGATGACAGACAGTGTCGTGGTGTAGTAGTTGAGCGAAGCAAGGGGAAGCGCTATGAAGGGTAATTGAGTTTGTGTTAATCATGCTGCTCCCTTTCGCCCTCTCCAATCCCCACCAGCAAACAAAAAGCCCACGGAATAACAAACCTGAGTCTGTAAGCCTGCGCATAGCCAGTCACTGGGGTTGCTCAGTGAGCAGGTACTCCAGGCGTGGCTGGAGAAGGTGGCAGGAGTCTGGAGCTGTGGCTCCGGTGCAGGGGCTGCTGCTGAAATCCTGGGGTAAAACCCTGAGGATTTGGTTTTAGCGCTGGTATCGTAAACCGTGGAGCTCCATCGTGTGGCGAAAGCTGCGTGCAGGCTGGAGCCTTGGCTGCGGTAGGCAGCTTCGGTGAGGTCATGCTTGGCAGCGAATGCCTTCCTCCGTGCCGGTGCCGCGTGAAAGACAGTTGCACAATTACAGCGTCGCTTCCTTCACTTTCACTGCTTTGGGGATTTAAACATACAAACACATGGTGACTGGAAAGAGCACTTCGGACTCAGGAAAGCAGATTAATCATTTACTTATTAGAAGCTGAAAGTGTCATCGCAGTGTAAGTGTTGTTGAAGGAGAGAACATGCAAGTAGATAATCCAGAAGCTCCTGTGCTATACTAAGGTGTGATATCATCAGCACAGTGACTTCAGCGACAGGGATGTATGCAATAGCAAATTCGCTTGATGAGAACATACCAAATCAGTAAAGGCTGTGCCAGGAGCATAATTTATCAAGCATGCTGTACATCAGGCTGTTCTGCTGCTGTGTGTGCCAGAAAACCACAGCGCATGATATCAGAGGAGCAGTGTACAGCGGGCCTCCAAGGAGACCTGGCAGATCTCATTCTGTAAAAGGCCATCCCAACGCAGGTGATACCGTTTTTAAGAACTATTAGAAATAACCCACAAGTTGGAAACCCTGAAAACTGCAGGATGGATGTAAAGTGGAACAGTAGTTTTCTAGACTTTGCAGGAATATGCAGTAAAACCAAAATGAACAAACCAACAAAAAAAGCTAACCTGAACTTTTTCCACAAGATTTTGACTAGAATTTTAATTCTATACCCTTCTGTGTTGAACTGAATAGTAAATAAATAAAAAAAAAGATACCCAAGTGATGTAACATCAATAAAATTGCTTTTCTGCAAGAGAAGACAGGGTACCCGATGATCTTTCCTCAGGTGTGTTTATTAAAGGAGGAGATTTTCCTGATCTCCTGTGTACCCTTTATGATCTCAAGCCAGGCTGCTGTATATAGGCACAGGGTAACAACTAGAAGTCAGTCAGTCAACCACATTTTTGCAAGGGCATTGTTTTTTACCTTAAGTAACAGCCCATCCAGACCTGTGTTGGATGAAAAGCTCTTGTTTGGGGAAACTGAAAGGAGACATTGTTAAGGATTGAGGAGTAGCAAGTACTTAACAGGAAAACCTTTCCCATAACAGAATTTGTTTGGGAAGGCCTACAGTCAATGGAAATAAAAAAATAGAAGCTGCTTGACAGATCTTCTCAAGTTTGTCAAGTTTATAGCTAATTTTTGCCTAAAGGTGGTGAAACGCATCAGCTCAGGTCCTAGTTCATTATGATCCTAGTGTCCTTCAGGCTTCACTTAAAAAAACCAAACCAACACAGAAATGTTGTCTTACCTGTTTTGCACATTCTACATTTTTGATATAAGCTTTTGCTATGGTGACACCTATGCAGTTTTTCAAAGCGCTTAAACCATTTTCAGTACATCAGAGGCTCATCAGCTTCATCTTAAAGTTCCTTCTCAAATTAAACATCGGGGACTTCGTTAACTTCATGGAATCGCTAAGTAACAAACCGAAGACACTGGCGCTCTCTGCAGAGGAGCCTCAGCAGGCTGCCTCTCTCCTTGAGAAATGGGGTTTTTGCATGAATTCTGCTCTGCTGTTGAGGGTTTGGATGCGGAAGGAGGGAACTGAAAGGACTGTCGGCTTCCCTACTGAATATCTGCATGACAGCAGGACCACTGTCTGAGCTAATTGGAAAGGAGGCGATGCGTGCCAGTGCTTCATAATGCTCTGACTTTGTCCCGGTGCTACCGTTCCAATTTATTTCTGTTCTGGGCATTAGGACCAACTGCTTGTGTCCATCTGTGCATGCTAAAATATACGTTCTGGTAGGCACCTAAGTTAGCAGAAGCAAATAGTGGGATTTGTACCAATTACAAGCAAGATTTTAAGAGTGTTTCACCAAAATTTGTCATCAATATTTGTGTAAGGGATTCTGAAGTAAAGCGTTGAGGGGATTGGAAAATCCTTTTTTTCTTCTCTGTTCAAGGAATAACGTCATCCCTTTGTATATTAATGCATTGGATCACGCGTTGTGTTTTTTGGCAAGGACATTAACACACATTAGGGCACTCTTGTTCTATCAAGGCTTTGTTTGAAGAGTGGTCTGAAAACCTCCGTTTCGAATTGGGATGAAGTACTAGTAAAACATGTATTTAATGTTTTTAAAACTGCATTTATGTAAACATTTTCAACTATCTTCTAAATTACATTAACAAAACAATTCGTTTTCCTCTCCAGCTCTGTTCTCAAGATGTCCTCGCTAAGAAGGAGATCGTAAGTCACACATCTGTCTGGCAAGTATTTTGATTTCAGTATTCTAAGACTTTTTACTTCAAGGTCATGTTGGGCTGAGTTAATGTAGAAATTGCCTTTCAGGTTCTCTCAGGAGCAGTTAGAGAAACCCACTGGTTTCTGATTGAAAACAATGTCTATTTTAAGTGGCCTTTTGGTCAGGCAGTTTAACAGTTAAATGTAAGGGTATAGGCCGTAATCAGGTTTCTTTTTTATAATGAAAGAATCCCATTGCACAGGATTGTACATAACTTAAGACTGACAGAAGCAGCACAAACTACTACTACTGACGGTACGTGATTTTGAGCTAGTAACTGTTCTGATAGCTGAAAAGAGTCACTATATGTAATATTAAATATTTCATCAGGAATAGAAACATCAGGGCCTCATGTAGATGGTCCTAGATGTTATTACTTTTAAGTTCTAAAGAGAAAGAAATGCGGGTCTGCATATGATGTTTCTAATAGACTTTTCTTCTACTTTCAGATGAGAGGTTACATCTGTGGAACACAAATAGTACTTTAACAGAGAAGTTTAATGACTGTAGTTGCTATGACTACTACAACTTGCTAACTGTTCAAAGATGAAATGTGTTAAGACCCAAGCAATCGGTAAAATTTGGCAATTAAGGAATCTGATCTGTAAAGTGACTTAATTGCATGACTAGGGGGGAGTAAGGTGAATGTTTTTTTCTGTGATCAGTGTTTTCTGCCATGGATGCTGCCTGCAGCTAGCCTAACTTGTCTTCACTTAAGCGACACTCTTTCCACATCAGCTCAGAAGATGCCTGCACTGTGGGATGAGGTAGTAGGTTGTATAGTTTTAGGGTCATACCCGCAACTGGGAGATAACTATACAATCTACTGTCTTTCCTAAAGCAGCAGAAAATCAACAATGGAAACTGGGCAGTTTTAAGCTCAATGTCAGATTCTACTGAACTCTTCTGTATTTATAACGCATATTATAGGAGAAAATACTGCTGTAACACCTATGGGTAAGTGTGGTTAGATTTTTCTAATTCTTGGGAAAGATAGAGAAGAAAAGTTAATGCAGAATGCTAACCTAACGAGTAAAAGACTGAAGACTAGATTGATTCCTGTATGTGCATGGTGGGGTAATCAAATACAAATTATTGGTGTTCCAGTTGATGTGGTGTTTAACATTGCTAACTGAGCTATCAGATATCCTTCAGAGCGAAGCTACGGTTATTGCATAAGCTCTTTGCTGAAGTATATGCTTCTGTCAGAGTGAGGTAGTAGATTGTATAGTTGTAGGGTAGTTATTTTACCCTGTTCAGGAGATAACTATACAATCTATTGCCTTCCCTGAGGAGTAAACCAAACTGCGGTCCTTTGCAGTCATTCATGTCATTGAATAACAAATAGATCCGGTCAGATAAATTTAGGGTTGTAAAGGATCTGATTAATCAGTGACAGGATTTGCAGAATTAATAATCAGTGTGAATGGTACAACCCCCAAGTGATATATTTGACTAATACGACTTTTCTTTCAAGGTGAGCGGCGCAGTGCTGACTGGATGTCCAAAATGCTTATGTCTGTGTGATACAGAGTGGAATACCCTGTAGGGTGGAAATTATTCTAAACCAATTTGGCTTTGAATGTAAAGCTAGAGGCAGCTCAAACTTGTACGTTGTGACCTAAACTGTTTTGAGACCTCAATTTCTGTCATGCATTAAAGCTCCATGATTCCAACCACTTAGTGAAGGTTGGAGGGAAGACTCACAATTATACTTTACAAAGAAACCTGTTTATTTTTCTCCAGCTTTTCTAGCAGGTGAGACAAAATGCAATAGAAAATTGAAGCGTTGAATGGCCAAAGCTGACCCCTCACCCTTTTGGGGGAACATAGAAGTACAAAGTTTGAGCATCCCAAGATTCAGAACAGTAATGTTTCTCTGAGGTGGTTATTGTTTTATAAAAAGACATTTTAAGCTTACTGCATTCTTTTTCCTCCTGATGTCCTAGGTGTACCCAGTCTAACTGCTTCTGCACTAGAGTGAGCAGCTGGCATCTTGCTATAGTAACAAAGAAAAGCATAAAAAAATGCTTTTTGGGTCTGAAAGTTTAGCACAGGAGGTCAGTGAAAACAAAGCCGTTCACGAGTATTTAATCCCGGAGCGTTAAAACTGGCAACCCACTTACCAGGCAGTGCTAACAGCGTATGCTTGCAGGCATTCCCAGACCTGAAAGGCAGAAGACCAAAAGCAGCTGGTAAGTTAAACTGACTTCACAGAGCTGCTGCTCAGTAAGAAGAACTGCAAAAAAGAAGCATTGGGCTCCTAGGAAGAGGTAGTAGGTTGCATAGTTTTAGGGCAGGGATTTTGCTCACAAGGAGGTAACTATACAACCTGCTGCCTTTCTTAGGGCTTTATTTTAACACCGGGACCATTTTGGCTCCATCCTAACCTCTGCAGCTTTGGTACGTGAAGAGAATTGACAAGCTGTTTCTAAGCATATAGAGGCTTAACAAAACGGGTATTTGGTACCAGACTCGAGCGTAGTGCTGCCGGCTGGAATGCAGCGCCGTGAAACGCTGCATCTGAGCGCATGCGTGCTGTTTTGGTGATGTCGGGTTGCCGCTTTGGTGATGTCCCCCCCTTGGTGGGGGGGGGTTGGACTAGATCTTTCGAGATCCCTTCCAACTCTTGTGATTCTGTGATATCCTGCGAGTAGGAGGCTGTGTTTGGCAGGCAGCTGACTCCTTCAAGGGTAAGATGGAGTTCCCTGCAATTAGAATGGAGGTGATATACCCTTCTGAATGTTTGCTTGGGGCACTAACGCTACGTACTTAAGCGGGTAGCTGTAATACATCTTCCTTCAACTTTGGGCATTTCAAGCGGAGAAGCTAGTTTTCCTGCCCCAAAAGGATCAGTTGAAAGCTGGTGGTTTCTCAGGAGGTATGGACACTCCTAATAAACCCAGCTCTCAGTCCTGGATTATTTGCAGACTTTCTTGCAGGAGGGAGGTTTTCAGTCAGTCAAGTCACATGGTTTGTGACTGGCTGAAGCAGGCTGTGCACGTTTATGTCATTACGCTGTGCAACAGCAGAAGTTCTGATAGGGCTGCAGCTGGACACCCTATGCCCTGCGACACAATTTTTTAGCTGCTGAGCATCTTGGAACATTAACATGTTCTGTTCATGCCAGCGGCTCTTTAAACTTTTGACAATAAGACAGAATCATAGGTATCATAAACATGTTAACTATGCTTATATTGGACATCCTGTATGGATTTAATTGTACACGTTTGATTTAGTTAATAAAACACAGTATTTTGTGCAACTCTTATAGTGAATGGACTTTACTTTCTCAAAAATAAGTGAATTTTACAAGAAAACAGTGCCCACATTATTGATCAAGTGAAAACCAGGTTACAAAAATTATCATGTTCACTGGAATTAGTGTTAACCAATTATTCTAGTGTTAACTAAAAAATATTCTAGCGTTAACTATGACTTCTGTTAAAGAGTTTTGGTACAAGACTTCACTGGATGAAATCCTTATTTACAGCACTGCTGATGAGCATGCCAGAACTCTGCTTGCTCCAGAGCTGGTTTCTCAACCTAAGTTTAAAATGCTGCATGTAAAACTGGACTTTAGGAAGGTGGGCTCTGCTAGTCTTAACTCCACCCTGCCATTTGCAGAAATGCAGATGGTAAGGCATCAACAGATAAGATTCAGGCAGAGAAACACAGCAATAAATTTGATTTTAGCAGTACAAAATGCCTTAAAAGCTTTAATATACTTAATATTTTATAAGTGTAGGGAGTATTCTTATAAAAGGCTTAAGTAATCGGCGTTAGCCACTCCAGCTGTGCTACTGCCATTGTACCTGCCACATTTGTAAAGCCCCTTTTGTGAAAGAAGGAAGGAGAACTCAGGTCCTGGCTGGAAACGAGTAGCTGGTTTATGTTAAGCTTGGAGTGACACGCAAGCTTTAGGCTTGGCTGCCTGGTTCTGCCCTTCTCTTAGTGGCACCCTTGATACTGGCTCTCAGTGTTGCTGGGTTTCTTTAACTTCAGAAAACAAGAAATAGATGAAGCTTGTCATTTCTTGGTCTCTGACTGAAGTTATATACACCTCCAAATTACTATCAGAGCCAGATTTTGTAATTTTTATTTTTCAGCTGTTGCAAGCAGAACCCCTCTTCACAGAGCCCTAAGTGTTTCTTATGCAAAAGCACCTGAATTTTGGGATCAACATCTCCGTATGCTGTCAGTGCATTGTGAGAAGCTGGTATTGCAGAGACCTACTGCAGTATTGGTTCTGGCACATCACATCTAGCCCTTCGTGTGCAAGTGGCCTTCATCGTGTCTTCACAGAAGGCAGCCGTACTGCTCAGTTAATCCTAATCCTGGCTGGTATCAAGAATAGTGTAGCCAGCAGGACCAGGGCAGTGAAAAATCCCCCTGCACTGGGCTCTGGTGAGGCTGCACCTCAAGTGCTGGGTTGAGTTCTGGGCCCCTCAGCACCAGAAGAACGTGGAGGTGCTGGAGCGTGTCCAGAGAAGGGCAGCAGGGTGGGGAAGGGTCTGGCACACCAGTCTGATGGGAGCAGCTGAGGGAACTGGGGGGTTCAGTCTGGAGAAGAGGAGGCTGAGGGGAGACCTGATGACTCTCTGCAGCTCCCTGACAGGAGGGGGGGGGAAGGTGGGGTTGGTCTCTTCTGCCAAGCAAGAAGTGATAGGACAGGAGGAAACAGCCTCAAATTGCTCCAGGGGAGGGTTAGGTTGGGCATTAGGAGAAACTTCTTCCCTGACAGAGTGGTCAGGCCTTGGGACAGGCTGCCCAGGGAGGGGGGGAAGTCACTGTCCCTGGAGGTGTTAAAAAAGTGTGTCGCTGTGGGACTTTGGGACATCGTCTAGTAGACATGGTGGGGTTGGGTTGATGGTTGAACCTGATGATTTCAGAGGTATTTTCCAACTTTAATGATTCTCTGATTCTATGAATTAGTTCTGCTTTTTAACAAAGGATGCCAACCCTTCACCCCCACCTTTCTACTACTCATTCTGTCCTACCTGTAACAGGTACAGGCATTTATTTCCTTGTAATTGGAGGCAGCTTGATTAAGTGATATGGCTCAAACTGTGGTTTAGCAGTCTTGTCTCATCAGATTATTTCTTACCTTGACTTATCTGGGGGCTCCACCTGGTAAATGGTATCTGCTCAGCAAAGCACAGGATTTGTTTGCCTTTTTCCACATCTGTATTCAGAGAGGAGTCCAAGGATCAGCCAACAACATGGCAAGAATCATTCCAATAAAGAAACAGTGGTTAAAGAACGCACAGCAAACAGTGCAGAGAAGTTTGCAGTAACAGTAGAGACACGTTTACCACCCATATTGAGGCAATTGTGTCATGGTGGTCTTGGAAGTGTTCCAGCAGAGCTCCAAAAATAGCATACAGCTTCAGTGCAGATCCACATCCCAGGAGAGTTATTTCTGTTCCATGCAGGAAGGTGTGCTCTGAAATCTGGCAGTGTGGAGCCTGAGACCTGCAGAGCTTTTTCTGTAAGAGAAAACACTGCTAACAAACATCCTCGTGCTTCCGAAGGGCACTGGGCACTCGTGCCATGTTCACAGCACGCAAGAGTTACGCATTAAGAGTTCTCTCCCCTACGCTGCCTTGTGCTGAGAGCTGAGGTTGTGGCAGACAAGAGTTGCTGTGGTTATTTTCTATACTTTGTGCTAAGATGACAGAGCTCCTGGAGAACAGCTGCCACCAGGCACGTACTGCAGTTTTACCTGACCTCAGCAGGGTGTTCTCTGCTGGGCTGTCCCAGCTTGGGAGGGGGATTTGCATTCCTCACCGTCAGTTTTCCTTTGTGCATCTGTACCCACCTCCTCCCAACCTGTGAGAACAGATGCAAGGAAGTTAACCTTCAGCTATCAAACGTATATAAAAAGATGTTGGCAGTCACAGAATCTCAGCATGAAAGTTGTAGGTGCGTGTTGCTAGATTCAATACTGCCGCCATTTGAAAGGCCATGCCATCCTTACACCAAAAAGCTCTTGCTCTTTCTTTTGGTAACCAGCAGGCTGGACCCAGCAATAGGTGCATCCAGGTGGTTCATCTTTTGGCTTTACCACGCAAACTATAAAATACCTGATATATGCTGGGGCGGGGGGGGAGAAGAGCAGAGAAAGTCTCAGACACACTGGTCAAAACAGACGAGCATGACAAGTTCAGCTGAGACTCCCAATTCTAGAGGCATCAGTGTGGCCTTCAGAGCTCTGCTGAGTTATAAGGAGCCCAGCAGATGAGATAATTGGATTGAGGCAAGAAAGCAGACTTCATAGAATCACAGAACAGTTTGGGTGGGAAGGGACCTCCCAGCCCACCCAGCCCCACCCCCTGCCATGGGCAGGGACACCCCCCACCAGCCCAGGCTGCTCAAAGCCCCATCCAGCCTGGTCTTGGGCACTGCCAGGGATCCAGGGGCAGCCACAGCTTCTCCAGGCACCCTGTGCCAAGGCCTCAGCACCCTCCCAGGGAAGGATTTCTTTCTGATTTCACCTAACCAGCTTAGTTGTCTGTTTACTGACCGAGTTCTGTGAAGTTGAGCCATGGCAGGAGCTACTGGGCATATCGGATGTCAACGTATGTTTTGTTGCAATGCAAGAAATGAGATTTGTTCTTGCTGCACAGGCAGGCTTACTGGAATTTTATTTTTGTATGAGTTTGGTTCAGACACTTAAAACCACTACAGTGAAGAGGGCTTACATGCATTGGAAAACAGGACACTGTTCTATGTAAGCAATCTTCAAAATACAGCCATTACAAGTCATATAATGCTACTAAGGAGTGTATTTTTGGTGACTGAAAAGGCCCTTTCTGAAATAGGAGAATGTTACTAAAAAAAATACTTCCTTTGACATTAAAACTCCTATAGAAACGATGTTGAGCTGATTACTTAAACCCAGCACAGCATAAAACCAGAGAGAAGGATCAAATCATGCAAGTCCCAGTTCTGCAAGGGAGTTAAATACTCCCTGTGTGCAGTACCTTAACACGTTACCTTTGGAGATACCTGTGGTCTCAGAACTCCCACCAGCTCCCCATAAATTGCTAGGTGAAAGTAGTAAGGAGTGATAAGTCAGTCCCAGCATCCCAAAACACTGCTGCATGGGAAACCTGATTCACATCTGGAATCTGTAGTGTGTAAGTGGCTCCTCCTGCAGCAGCTCCCTAAAATGAAGAGAGGTAAAGGAGAAAAAGAGAGAGGTGTACTTTGAACTTCCCAGCTCCTACAAAAATACTTACATACAATGTCAAAGAGCTGATACTTGTGACTAACAGTCTTATTGCAGACTGGCTTGGGTTGGAAGGGACCTCCCAGCCCACCCAGTGCCACCCCCTGCCATGGGCAGGGACACCCCCCACCAGCCCAGGCTGCCCAAAGCCCCATCCAACCTGGCCTTGGGCCCTGCCAGGGATCCAGGGGCAGCCACAGCTTCTCCAGGCACCCTGTGCCAGGGCCTCAGCACCCTCCCAGGGAAGGATTGCTGTCTCACACCTCAGCTCCAGCTCCCCTCTCTTAGTTTAAACCCATTCCCCTTGTCCTGTCCCTGCACCCCCTGATAACCAGCCCCCTCCAGCTTTCCTGGAGCCCCTGCAAGGACTGGAACATGCTCTAAGGTCTCCCCGGAGCCTTCTCTCCTCCAGGCTGAACAAGCCCAACTCCCTCAGCCTGTCCTTGTAGCAGACCGGCTCTGGTGTAATTCTGCCCAATGAAGCTGCGACTGATGCTATTAAGACCTGGTACATAAAACTGAAGCATATCCTATGCCAAAACAAGCGCAGTCAAAGACTTTCCTCGACACTTTTTTTGTAAAATAGGTATGCCTGGAGCTGTTTTTAGAGACTGATGTAATACTGTCCTGATTGTTTCTTCATCAGCTGGCATGTACTGCCCCAACCGCGTTACAGCACATGCTGTAATGACAGAGGTGATGCATAGTTGCAGAAAACAACGGATAGACAGACAGTACAAAGCAAGTTTTGCTCAGTTTTGAGCAAATGCAGTGTATTTCCTTATTCTATTACTGTTTCAAGTCGAATACAGCTACTGTAGAGAGCACAGGAGAGCCGGCAGTGAACGCTGCCACTGCAGTGCAAATAACCAAAGTCAACACGCCCGACTCGTCTCCCTCTGTTCCCGTGGTGAACAGAACAGTATTGCTCCTGTTCCCTGCCCCACACCATCCCGCTGCCGCACGTACCCACTGAACACCGCCAATGCTGTTCCGGCACAGCTGGCCAGCACCGATTCCTATCGGGTATTTCTGATGCTTTACCAGGTGAGAGGTAGGTCAAACCTCATCAGACCAACAGACAAAGCCTAAAGGTAAGTGCAACAGTCAACACGTTAGGCATGAGAATAACTAATGAATAAACTGTGTGAAATAACTAGAGCATATGAGTATCCGAAGGATGCAAATGCAGGAAATGCGAGTCTTGTTAGGATGCTGGTAAAAATGTCCGCTCACCGTCAAACATTTGCAACAAAGTAGGTGAAACTATTGTGGCGATACTGTAAAGGGATGAAGCGCCAACTAGCGGCGCTGGAAAGCTGTCCTCTGGCGGGACCAGACACTTTTAAACCCTGTTTCAGCTGTAGTCAATGGAAATCCTTCCTTTCATCTCAGGGCAGGATTTCACTTTCAGCCCAAGTAGATTTTTTTACACAAGTGCTTGAAATAAGGTGAACAGCTAACTCACTGTTGTGTGAACCAACATATCAGTAGAATTATTAGATAAGAGATTAATAAGCATTAGTCATTTTTTTAAAAAATTAAACCTACTCACAGCTAGGCAAGGCTGGTTGTTTACTGAGTGGGGAGCCAAGCTGCTTGAAGGAGGTGATGTGGAAGAGGCAGGAAGTTTTTTATCCAGAGCCATCGCCCCACCAGGTCTGCATCACTCAGCGGGCAGCACTGCTCACCTGTGCTGCAACACTGCGACGGCTTCAAGAAGTGGCACTTCCTTCGAAGACCTCAACCATTCTGCTTACCCTAACTAAGAAAAGCAAGATGCCAGTTAATAACCATCTAATAGAGTTAGTTATTACAATATTGCTAGTTTATTTGTATTGAAGTGAATCAGACCATACACAATTCTCAAAGACATTTAAAAATATTTCTCGGGTGCATGATAAAGTTTTTGATCTTAATAAAATACCCGTTTGCTGTTTCACATTTCAACCCTGGTTGGACCTGTGTCCCCACTGGATTACAATGACTCAGCACACTCCATTGTGTTTCAGAAGTTCTGAAATGCGGCCAATAAGTTCCTTCCAAAGATTACCTTGTTAAAGAAAAAAATATCTGCTGTATTGCTTGTCCTTCAGGTCTCATTCAGTGACCGCCGGTTATATTTCAAGTAGGGGCAACGCAGGAGTTTTCCTGTCAACCTCTCGTAAAATACAGAAACTAAAATGCCCTCCCCAATCTCCCTCTACTCCCTTTCCTTTGGTTTTTGGAGCAACATCATGGTCCTATGAAATTCAGAGCCCGTTTCTGGATCCACATGTAGCACAGCTGTACCCAAAGCTTTCTAACTTCCCTACCAACTTCCTTCCCTCTCAACTCGTACACAGATATCCCAGGTATTTTAAAACTGCATTTATACACAAATGTGACAGCAGTCAAATCTAAGTGGCTCTTGAATAGTGTTTATTGGGTTTAGGGTGACTAGTGTGAGTGCCGGTGGTGGAGAACTGATTTCCAACAATAAAAAGAAAAAAGTCTAAAGTGCTGATCAGTAAATTGGAACTTGAACGGCTATCCACCGAGTGAAACGCTGTACCGGGTTGATCACTGTGTGGTCCCCCTCCAAGCCAAACAGTTTCCTCCAGCAAAATTAGCAATGGAAAATAATCAGCTGCTGCCCTTAGATCCAGCGCAAATTCTGTGACTAGATGACTGCCAAACCTCTCCTGTGCAAAGAGCCTTCAACGGCAGAGGAAAAGTGCAAGTTGTCCAACAAACTGCCACATTTCTTTGTTCTTTTCTGTCTTTATTCTGAGATGGATCAAGAAGCAATGAAACACTCATACACCCTTGATGCACAGGTTTTCTACTGTGTTTTAAATTAGGCCCTTAAAAAAAAAAACCAAACACTAAAGGTGATCAGCAACCCAAATACCTAGAGATTTCTGTGTAAGAGCAAATATTTAATTAGATGAAAACATTAGAAAACCTGAATGACGAGTACCTTTAGACACTTTTCTACAACTATCACACGCCATCTCTGTTTCCAGCAAAGATCACTACATCTCGCTTGCAAAGAGTTCAGTGTGCGAAATACTGCCTGCTGGAAGGCGAAGTTCTGAAGTTCTCAGATCACGCTAGTTGTTTACTACACAGAGCAGGATCCTGTAAAAACAAAAAAAAAAAAAAAAGAGGGCATAAGTATTGCAGGATTTCATTTTTAAGGGCAGAGAAAAATACATGAACTCCTGTATTTCCCCACCTCCTGCCCGTTTCCATGCCATCACTGGATGCAGTACAAGCAAGAGACCTTCGCTTTCCAACGCCAAACGTTCAGTGTTGGTCAGATAACCCATGACAACTCTTTTTCCTACAGTAAAGTTAGAAAACAAAACATCATTAAATAGACCTGCAAGGTTTGATTCTCTACAAGCTCTGTTCAGCAGCTTTTAAAGATACGGAGCTCAGTACACCCAGAAAAACATCGTGCCCCTTTAGACAGCACATACTATTATTAAATGACTGCACATATAAAATAGTTTTCCTCTTAGAGTGTTACCTTATGGATGATTAGCAATTTAGATAATACTGGAGGGTCAAGAAACAGATCTGAAGTATTTATCGGTAGATAACAGTAGTGTGTGGATACGCATCACAATATTTTCTCAAGTTGGTTTATGGTCAGGGAAGATGGGGAAAAGACTTGAAAAGTACACCACTTCTTCACCACCAGAGACGACCTAATGAGATACTGTTTTGCATAACCATCTTCCATGTAAATTCTTTTTTAGGGTTGGTAAGAGTGTTAACAGCTACTTCATAAAGACAACCAAAGGGACAAAGCTCTATTTTTAGTCTCCTGAGACCATAACACACAAATGCCTTTTTTCCAGAGGTGATTTCATTGAGTTTCCACATTTCTGCTTATCATAGAATCACGGAATCTCCCGAGCTGGCAGGGCCCCCCAGGCCCCTCAGGCCAACTCCTGGCCCCACACAGGCCCAGCCCCATCACAGCAGATGACTGAGAGCATTGGCCAGACGCTGCTTGAACTCAGCCCAGCTCGGGGCGGTGACCACTGCCCTGGGGAGCCTGTACCAGGGCCCCACCACCCCCTGGGGGAAGAACCTTCTCCTGATCCCCACCCTAACCCTCCCCTGGGGCAGCTCCAGGCCGTTCCCTGGGGTTCTGTCGCTGGGCCCCAGAGGGAGGAGATCAGCGCCTGCCCCTTGGCTCCTGCTCGGGAGGAAGCTGGAGGCCCCATGAGCTCTGCCCTCAGCCTCCTCTTCTCCAGGCTGAACCAGCCCAGGGCCTTCAGCCTCTCCTCACACGCCTGCCCCTCCAGACCCTTCCCCACCTTTGTTCCCTCCTCTGGACACTCCCCAACAGTTTTATGTCCTTTTTGTGCTGTGGCGCCCAAACCTGCCCCCAGCACTCGAGGTGAGGCCGCCCCAGTGCAGGGCAGAGTGGGAGCAAAGCTTTTAAAAGAAACCCCATACAGATTTGCATCCTAAATTCACACGACAGTTGCATACAACATTTTTTCAGAGTGTTGTATCAGATACCTAACATAAAATTAACGGGTAGCTTCTTTCAATAGGCATCTTTGAGAGCTTCATCAAAACTTAATTAATTCCAGCCAAGCACTGTGAAAACAGTGACCTGCCATGAGATAAGTAGCCCAACAAAACTATTTTCTCTACTGCCTAAGCCTAAACCAGGGCAAATATATCCCTCCCGTTCCCTTCCCTCAGGTTTCTAGATTCTTTACTGGAAATAACATTTACAGGACCTGTTATTGCTCAGGTAGTCTGTGTGCCTGTCCAGTCACCAGACCATTAGGGACAGTACTTGGGTATTTTCCTTGTACAGTAGTAAAACCCTAAGCAAATACATACGAGATCTACTTTTACAACGGGAATGGTTTAATTTTAACACTGTTCAACCAGAAGAAACTTATTTTGATCCTTCAGGCATTGGAAAACAATTTTACCTGCCCCAGGAACTGCTCTCTGAACTGTTGTGCCAAAGGGGAAAAAAGGAAAGAAAAAAGAAAGAAAAAAAAAAAGGTTTTAGACACGCCGAAGCCAATTCAAAGTATTTAACATCTTTTTGCTGTAGTAGTAACAGATTGAATCTCTGTTCTGGCACTAAGGCCCCAGGTTCTTGGAACCGTTGGCGTTACACATTCAAAGAAACTGTAAATGTAAGCATTAGCTTGTGGGAGCATTTTCAAACCAAATCACTGCGGTCATTGTTTACGTTAACTCTTTCATGGAAGTGTGAGAATAAAAATCACTAAATATTCCACTTTTTTTTTTTTTAAATGAAAGAGGCCATAACTATGTACCATGCAACGACAGGCATTAAGACTGCCATCATGTACAAAATTAATTTGGGAAGGAACCACTTCTGTCAGATCTAAGATCCCATAAACCAGTCACGAGGTGCAGCACCTCGCACCGAGGTTGTTGTACCTCCCACCATTTACCGGCTGGTGACAGCCGCAGGACACGGCGGCTAGTCAGAGTCCCCCAGGAACCTGTTACCAGTTTGTTTTGGCTGGTACCTGTGCAGGTTTTCACTCTGTGCGTCAACACCAGGCATGCTGGTTGCCATTTCTTGATATCTAAAGTTATACAGCCCTGTTTGGAGATGGGTATCGCACTCCACCTGTGTGCGAAAGGTTCACAAGAAAAGCATTCTGCTGGGTGAGCATCCCGACACAGCGGCATGAAAATACACAGCCAATTCACCAGGTGAATTTGGCAAAATACAATCCAATTCGCCAGGTGAATTTGGCTGAAGGAGATGAACAGGCACACACAGAAGGCGGCCAGCACCCCAGTCCCAGGAGTGTGGTGATTTCACGGGTGCTCTGAGCCTGCCAGGAGCTCTCTGCTGCAAGCAACGGCAGCGCAGCTGGCCAGGTCACCAGAGCAGAAGGGGTGGGTTTGGTAAGAGCTCCTCTCCCCTTTGTGTTAGCAAGCACACTGCTGTATTGTGAATTAACTCACAACCCTTGAAAGGGCAGCAGGACCAGTTGCAACTGTTGTCACCTTCATCTTACGCGCTCAGCGTACAAAGCAATGGAGCTTGAAGCTTATGGCTTTTCTCTCTTATTTCCTCTGTCCCTCAAGGGGCTTTACTCAAGGCTTTGATTTCCTCCAAAGCACCCAAAGTAAAAATTCAGTGAACCCGGAGGGAGCAGCTTGTCACCAAACTGCCATCAGGACACCATCGGGGAGGGTCACTGAGCACGCTGATGAGCTGTGAGCTCCACCTGTTGCACAGACACCAAGGTTAAGGGGAGAAAAAACCTCCCAAACAAACCCAAACCAAGCTGCTGATCTGCCTTTTCGGTGGCATCACCGGGTTTTTCATCCAGCTTCTGTATCCTGAGAAGGAACCAGAGATTAGACAGCTACAAGTGTTGGGTAACATCTGACTGCTACAGAATGTGGTGGTTTGCACCCAAACTGGGAAGCACAGGATGTACGAACAGACCCTGACAAGCAGGTTGGCAGGAAAAGTGTAGCCCAGGCCTCGCGAGTGCTAATCCTGCCTCTCAGGCATATTCCCTTTGCCGTAGCCTCTGGGCCATGCAGAACTCGTGTTAAAGCCTGCACAGGTTCTATTTTGATGTTCAGTAAAATTTGAGTAGATCTGTGCCAAAAACTTTCAGGATTCTCCCTCCCCGTCCCATCCCACCCCCCCCCCGCCATGAGTTATGTTTCCTTGAAAAACCACAACCCTCTCTAAGTACCTTAGAAATGCACCATAAGCATTAAGCCAGTGCTAGACAATAATAAATGAGGCAAAATTACATGCCAGGATGTGCTGGTGATAATGTTTTCCACTGAAGACAGGAGCAGTGAAATTTTCCAGCACAACAACAGAGGCACCGTTCCCCTTGCCCCGCGCAAAACGCAAGTGAACTCTACCTTACCACCCCGCTCCCGTGCGGCCCTGCAAGCCTTTGCCTGTCTGATAACGTCCCATAGGTGACACACGAAGCTGCCTGCGTAGCGTGCCGAGGTTGGCCAGCCCAGCGGTGGCTGACCTTTAAATCCATCTTGTCTTGTCTGCGTGCCCAAGAGGAAATCACATGTGTGGCACGAGCCTGACCCAGAAATATTGCAGGGAGTAGGATATTTTGTGCGAATAAGGAAGGGCAGGGTCTGCAAGATGAATCACCGAAACAATAATTATCCTGAGGAAAAACCTTGGAGGGTGGATTAACAGTGATAACTGCCCTTTCAAGGTAACAACAATGCGAGCCGTCAGCTCTTCTCAGCTGTGAGGAACAGAAAACACTTTAGCACAAAACTTAAAAATAAAACTTATGGAAATTCCTAAGAAGAGATGGGCCAAAGAGGCATCCTTCACTCCCCCGCTGCTCTGACTTCAGCCTGCGATTGCATCTGCCACAAGAATTGCTCCAAAAATTATTTTTAGCACACCGGTAGCTTTCAGTGAAAATAAATAAAGGGACAGACAGTTGCTATAAAGACAGGAAATAAACTTTAGGAACTCTTTAGCTTTTGGCTAAGCAGGGCAACTGAATTACACAGTTCCTGAGTGTGCATGATAGTTGCAGATAAGATGAGCTCCAAAGGATCATTTTCTTTCCTTTCCACCGATCAGCCCAGCTGCAACGCAACGGTCAGTGCTTTGCTACAGCTCCAAACCTGGAGCAAACAGCAAGGCCGGGACCCCCGGGGTGCTGCAGCCTCTGCCTGCATCTCCAGCGCGCGTTTCCCTTGGCCGCATCAAACCCCACTGCGATGCGCGGCACAGGGTCAGCAGCCAGCATCTCCCACTCACGGCGGCTGTAGCACGCCTATGCCCGCTCCTCGTCCCCAGGGGCAGCCCCTCCTGGCCACAGCCCCCAGGGCAGCAACCCCCTCCTTCCTTCCCAGCTCAGGAGCATCAGTGCCTCCTGCAGAAGTTGGGATCGCTCTGCTTGCGCAGCACAAACTGCTCAGAGGAGCCTCAAGCATCCCAGAGCCACGGTGGCAGTGAGGGAGAGCGGACACATCCTCCCGCTGGAGACGGGAAGAGGTGGCAGCACCCCTAGCCCTGCAGAGCCCCGACATGGGGAGCAGGGGCCAGCAGATACGCCTGCCCCCCACAAACCGTTAGTGGTAGTGATCTGCTGCTGATCAAATGTTCACTGCACCAGGAGAGGAAAAGTAAAGGCCTACTTCTGTCTCCCGACTGAAACAATACCCACACTTCTGTTAAAGAGCCAACCTTGCGTTCAGCCTCCGCTACCTTGGCTAACGCACCTAGCTACCGTGCTGTCAGAGCTGACCTCTGGGAGGAGACACTATTTTGCCGGCTTTCAGTTTTTCAGCCAGTTACCTCCCTTTGAACGTCAGAGCTGCCACAGCCTTGTCTGGGCTTTGCCCCATCTGCTCCAGGGCTGGCGACAGCGGTGGCGTTCCTTCTGCAAACACCGCCTGGTGCAGACGCCTGTGGGCACTTCTCGGGGTGAGAGCTGGAGCGAAAAGACCCGCCTGGGGTCACTCAAGCTCTGTACTGCACCTGAACAGAAAAGCTTGCTGCAGTGACACCTTTTGGGGTAAATAAACCGGGATTTGGAAGACAAACTGCAGATGGTCTGTACTCTGCAGAGGTTGCTGTATTCAGAGCACAAGGCCCCGTCTGCCCGTTCCTCACCAGACACGAAATGGTGTAACCTGCGCTGACAAGGAATGTGCCGTCAGACGCGCACCGGTGCATGCTGAGGAAAGGCTCTTCCTGCTCTTCCCCGAGACTCACTGAACGGCTGCCAGCGGCCAACGCAAGGACGGCCACGGAAAGTGAAACCACAGCGCCGAGTGGGAGGGAAAACCGGGAGAAGGTGCTTCCCAGGCGCTGCTCTCTCGCTCTGATACTGAGGGCTCGAGCTTACAGCTACCACAAAATTGTGCCCTCTGCAATTTGTGGAGTAACAATAGAATAAATACAAGCATTTTCCTGTTCCAATGTTACATGGATGCCGTTCCATCTCGCTGCTCCCGAATTATGAGAAAGAGTAAATACGATGGTTGCAACTTACCATTACTAAAACTGTTCACAGGTTTATACACCTCTGCCACCACTTTCTTCGGAACCAACCGGCCAATGTCCTCTCATCGCTCCACGCCAGCCTTCCCTGAACATCTTGGACCTCTGTTGTTTGGAGATGGGTCCGTCAGCACTTGAAAGGTGGTCTGGGGGTAAGGTGAGGTCAGATTACTTAAACATCCTACAATTTTATTTGCTTGTTTAGCTGTACACAGAGTTCCCTTCTGACCATGGTAACATCCCTCCCCTCTGTTTTCAACTTCAGGTTTAACAAAATGATTTTTCGTATTTTTATGTTCCCAACACGTACTAAACCCACCTTCAACCACAGCCCTTCAGCCTGGACTCAGTCATGCCTCTGTGACAGGACGGGAGTAAAACACGTTATCAATTCGAACAGATCAGTTTCCTTTGTGGTGGAGTTGTTTTCAGTGAACTGTGATGTGTATTACAAAAGCCAAAGATATAAATGATCAACTGGAAGCTTGAATTAATTTTTCCTCATGTCTAAATTAGGAGAGTGAGTAATTGCTGCAGTAATCACAAGCAGAGCCTGTTTATCAATGCCAGTGAATAATTGGCTATTAAACAATAGTGCACTCTGCCTTTGAAAATTCACAACACTCCAACAGGAAGCACACTGCCAGTTTTATATTAGCCGGGTGATTGATGAGAGGAGTGGCAGGATTACAAGCGCAGTTTGGGGAAAAGCTTTCTGACACTTCTCCCCCAAAAGCATCCCTCTGCCTAAAGAGTTATCCTCGCTGCAAGGATAAGCACACAGCGGGCTGAGATTACAGCATCTGAAGTCACAGGGCCAAAATAGCACAAGCCTAATTCTGTAATCAATCAGGTTTGACTGCAGGCAGCCAAACGCTGTACCTAGAAACCACAGGCAGGAGCTGCCTCTTGTTTTCTGTTTTTGTACATGCGTCCGTCTGCCACTCAGCCATTGCTCTGACCTCACCCTTTGTTCACAGCAGCGTCTGGCCCTGTTATCTTCCTTACGCCTGCCCATTTTCCATGCCAAGCCTATCCTCTTCCCACCATGCTCCTCATCCCTTCCTTTGACAACTCTGGATGGAGTCCCTGTCATCCCAGCGTTCCACCCTCCCCACCCAGCTACACCAAGCCCCCACCTCCACCTGTTTTCGGTGCCACCACTGCATTTCTTCCCCCTGCCGGCTGTTTACGGGCTCTGCGTGCTCGCCCCAGGCACCCACAGCTCCTCCAGCTCTCAGGACCTCTCTGTGCTCTCTTCCAGGCATCTTCCTTTCTCTGGAGCTTCCTGGATCAGGAGTGGACATGGTGCAACTGGTTAGGGATCTCTCCTGTTCCTGCTGCTTCCAAGCCCCTTCTGTTGCCCAGCCTCCTTCACGCTTGATCCAAAGCTCTTTCTCCTCCTTCCAGACTCCCACGTTCACTCTTGGTGGTGTCAGGTTCTGGCGTGACAACCCAACCAGTTTCTTACACTGGCATCTCCATACCCTTGTGCCTTCAATTGATCTGCAGCTCTTCTCTGGCTCTCTCAGTCAGTCTGAAATGGTTAATCTGTTATGTTTTTCACCTAGCACTGCTCTTCCTCGCCTCTCCACTCTGCAAATTCCCCCTCTGGTCACTGCTCATCCAGATAATTCAATTACTTTTCCTTTCCTCCTCCTGTTTGCAGACCTCTCCTCCCTGTCCTTTTCTCAATTTGAAAATTGCTCATTTGCTTTCAAGCTTCATTTCAGTCCCGTCTAGACTGCCTTCCCAGAGTCTGGCCTACTGACTTCATTTCTCTCCCCGCCACCATCCCCCCCGGCTCCTCCCCCCTTTCAGCTATTAGCACCGCAGCAAATTCATCCTCTCTACCCCTCTGTACTGTCACCTTCCCAACTAAGCAGCTGTAAGATCCAGCTGAATCTGAAGAAGTGTGTCTGCAGCTCTGGCTGATGCAACTTCTCGCTTTCTCCTCCTGGCTCCCCTGCTCTCCCACGCAATACGAGCTGGCTGGTTTTCCTCCTCTCTCATACAGCACTGTTCTGTTCTCCTTTCCAACAGTACCTCCATGCCATCTCAGTTTATTCCATCCCTTTTAATTCTAATTATCCTTAACTCTCTTCATTTGACCTTGAATTCTGCATTTTTCCCTTCACTAACATCCTTGAGCATCTCCTTTCTTTAAGGCATACCAAAAAGTCCTTGATTTCCCTCTTGTCCTTCCAGACACTGTTCCATCCCATAGCTCATTGCTTTTCGTAGTACCCTAGTGTTCCTCCAACAGTTTCTGCCCCTCACATCTTACTGAAGCTTCTCTGGTCAAGGTCTCTCATTCCTTCAGTCAGACACGTACTCTTTATCTTTCTTCATTTACTTTTAGCACTGTTGACCACACTCTTCTCAAGACCTTGTTCCCTGGGTTCAGCACCCCTCATCCTCTGCCTCCCGTCACTCATTCGGCACGTTTGCTAAGTATTCCTCACCAGCCTTAAACGGGTCTTGGTCCCTTTTCTCCTACCATCTCACTTCCAGGAGAAAGACACCCACACACCAAACAAAACAGAAAACCTAAACTAATCTCCATGCATGAACTCAGTGACCACCTCTGTGGAGATACCTCCCATTTTACTTCTCAACTCCAGACCCATCCCTTCTACCTAAACAGGAATCAAATAAAATCATAGAATCATTAAGGTTGGAAGAGACCTCAAGGACCATTTAGTCCAACTGTCCCCCCACCACCTATCACCCACTAACCCATGTCCCTAAGGACCACATCCAACCTTTCCTTAAACACCCCCAGGGACGGTGACTCAACCACCTCCCTGGGCAACCCGTTCCAATGCCCGACCACCCTTTCCCAGAAGAAATTTCTCCTCATCTCCAACCTGAACCTCCCCTGGCGCAACTTGCAGCTGTTCCCCCTTGTCCTGTCACTAGTTATCTGCGAGAAGAGGCCAACCCCCAGCTCGCCACAACTTCCTTTCAGGGAGTTGTAGAGGGCAATAAGATCTCCCCTCAGCCTCCTCTTCTCCGGACTAAACACCCCCAGTTCCCTCAGCTACTCCCATCAGACTTGTTGTCCAGATCCTTCACCAGTTTTGTTGCCCTTCTCTGGACAAGCTCCAGGGCCTCCATGTCCTTCTTGTAGTGAGGGACTGAACACAGTACTCGAGGTGCGGCCTCACCAGGGCTGAGTACAGGGGGAAATAATAAAAACAAGATCTTTCTGCAAGGACATCTCATATTTACATCAACTTTTAACTCAGATTCTTTCTGGCTAAAGCAAAGCTCCTGCCCACGCCTCCATGCAGCCTCTCTTCCCTTCACACTATAACTATGCACGTCAGTCACCCTGCAACCCACCACGGCCTCCAATCTCTCCCCTGATGTCCTCTCCTCCAAATGAGGTTTAATTCTTGAAGTTTTTCTGCACTGGGCCCTAAGAACTGACAGCCTTTCCCAAGGGTCCCCCTGGTTGAACTCTCACTGTCCAACATCTTGATTAGCCTGCCAGTTTTACTCTTGCTTTGCTCACAGCAATCCAGTGCTCTGCCGCAGAGTTAGTTTGTTGCTGGCATTTTGACACGCATCCCTCTTTTGACACTTCTTTAGCATCAAGTATAAGTCAGTTGACTTTGCTTTCAGGGTCCTTCATGACATTCTCATTCACTAATGAGAAGCTGCTCTATGGCTCTCCCACTACAATGGTCTTTATTCCCCACTGTCATATTTCCAAGCCAGCAGGTCGAGGGAGGTGATCCTCCCCCTCTACTCTGCCCGGGTGAGACCCCATCTGGAGTACTGTGTCCTGTTCTGAGCTCCCCAGCTCAAGAAAGACAGGGACCTCCTGGAAAGAGTCCAGCAGAGGGCAACAAAGGTGATAAAAGGCCTGGAGCGTCTTCCCTATGAGGAAAGTCTGAGAGACTTGGGTCTCTTCAGCCTGGAGAAGAGAAGGCTCAGAGGGGGTCTAATCAGTGTTTATAAATATCTAAACTGTGGGGGGCAATTGGACAAGGCCAAACTCTTTGGTGGTGGGTAGTGAGAGAACAAGGGACAGTGGCCAAAAACTGGAACACAGAAGTTCCACTCAAACACAAGAAAGAACTTCTCCACGGTGAGGGTGATGGAGCACTGGAACAGGCTGCCCAGAGAGGTTGTGGAGTCTCCTTCTTTGGAGCTATTCAAGACCTGTCTGGATGCCTACCTGTGCAGCCTGGCGTAGGGCACCTGCTTTGGCACGGGGATTGGACTCGATGATCTCTAGAGGTCCCTTCCAACCCCTACCAATCTAGGATTCTGTGAAGCATCTTCCTTTCTGGGTGCCAAATTCCCACTTAGAGCTTGCCATGAACACTTGCAAAAGCGCATCACTTCTACAGCCACCGCAGCTGCTCACCATACTGATGAGTGTGGTTTCCTTTTTACTCTTGTGACTTCCACCCTCATCATCTACTTACATAATAACGCTTTTTAGTGATGGCACCCTTTTTTCTTCTTCTGTAGATGACACTGCAGAAAGACCTAGATATTCAGCAGGTTGCCTATGTCACTATCAAGAAGCCCGGGCTTATGAAGTGCAGTAACCTATGCCAGATGGAATTACCAGAGCCTCCTCCTACCACACACCCTTTAACACATAAATCCTCCCAGGGACCCTTTCAGTCTGTGCCCTCTGCTCATTTTGAGTACAACACTGACATCTTCCAAACGGCCCTCACTGTCTGGTCCACAAGAAAATAATTTCACAAGAGCGTAGATTTCTGAAATCTAAAGAGTTTGTGTACGTACTTACACACACTCCTCCGGCCACAGCTCCCAAACGCTTCCCAGGAATGCTCCAGAAAAGGCTGAATTCAGTGTCTTTTCAGGCTTTCCCTTCTGAGGAGCAGCACCGCAAGTTCCCTTTCTGACAGGGACACCCACTGGAACCAGACCAGCGAGAAGAGGGATGGAAAGCCAATTTATCCTGAACCACAGGTTAAGTGCTATGTCTGGAAGTGACTCCTAGCTCAGAGAGCAGACACCAAGTATCTCGCTTGTCCCCTGTGACTATATGACAGTGTTGGCCCAACACATGAAGCTTATTAGAGAAACGAGCACAGGAGCTGCAGCAGGAGGACAGGGCAGCGTTGCTAACACAGCATAAAGAGACTTGAGTTTCCTGATGCCCAGTCTGTTCACCCGGCCGCAGCCACCACGCTCTACTGAAGTCAGCGAGGCCAGAACAACCCACGACCACCAAAACCTTGGCCCAAATCCCCAAACAACCCGTAGCCCCCATGGGCTGGTACGGAGTTGTTACATCTTCTCAACCCTACAAAGTACAGGCTAGGGCTCCGCTGTCTTCTGTATCAGCAGACCCCCAGCAGTTCACAATTATATGTTTGCTAGCTTCACTCCACCATTACTGTCAGGAAATACGTAACTGGAGGGCCGCAGGGCTCCCTGAAGATGTTCCCAGGCCCACGGCAAGCAGCTGTGCTGTAAGCATCGGCACAGGCAGCCTTCCCACAAACACAAGTTAGCCTAGTCAGGCGTTTTCCACAAACACATTTCTGACAGATCAGTTAATATTGTTTACATAATTTTAAATGAAATATTGCATGCAAGCCTACTTTGTCATAGACCTTCACCTAAAATATACCTCTACATAGGTAGAGAGGGAAGAGTTCCCAGCTTTGCAGGGAGGTAGGAATTTATTGATAAGAGCCCTGATATGTGCAATACAATACCCTTTCCTAGGATCTGCAGAATTCCCCCAAAGCCCCCCTGTGAGCAAAGGCTGTTTGAACAAACTTGGCTGGAAAACAAAATCTAGTTCAGTACTTTTCCCTTTTTTTTTTTTTAACCTGCAGTGCTATTTTAAGACCAGTTTTATGGTTACAGTTTAGGCAATGGCTAAAATGGAAGGGAAAGAAATTACAATATTTCATAAAATTTATGTGCCTTGCTCATAACTCTCTCTCCCACCATGAGATCACCACAGCCTCGTGCATTTCTAGTGACACCTTGACATCAGCCTTGTAAAAGTGCATCTCAAATCTTTGAATGGAGGGGAAAAAAGGGTAGCTTCATTTTGGAGAAAGACAGGTTTTGAGTTCTATTGTTTTAACTATAGCTATAATTATAGCAATATTCATCTCTTCACCAGTAGTTACAGTCTCAAAATGTCTCCTGCTGATTGTCAGATTTGTAAACATGTGTCAGCCCAAGGTCAGTCTTCGTCAGAGCAAAAAGTGGACCTGTGCCTTTCTGTGCCTTCCTCCCCACCATTCCACTTTCTCCACCCTCTCTCTCCTTCCTGCCATGAACATGAGCTTGCTTCCCCTGATCTCCACATGATTTCCTCATGCTATTTGTTACCCCTCCCCATACACAATTTTGTGACTCCGCCCTGCACACATTCGGGGAACAGACAACACCCTTGTTGTCCACGCTGCTGCTCTCCACCCAGCCACAGAAGCTATCTGCTCCGCACATCACCGTGCTCGCTGTCCATCTGGCCAACAAAGAGCTCGCCTTACTTTTGTGGTGCCCGGAGTCAAGTACAGCTCTGCTTCCTCCCTCTCTGCCACAGTGCTGCGAGTTCGGTGTGTTGGGTGGCAAATCGCTGGTACCCAGTGGGTTTCATCACCAGAAGATACACGGCTACCCAAGATGCCCGTCTGACATCAAGGTTTGCAACACAGCTCTCTCCCCTCCACGCTGCTCCATCTCTCCGTAGACTTGGGGGAAAAACTGAGAGTTTTGGAAATCTTTTCTTTTAACAGCATCTGTGGCTCTCCAGTTCTTGCACTGCTGTGTCATATTTGCTGGATCAGACCCATGGTATTTAAGACCATTCTTTGGCAACAAATAATCTGTTTTGACAGTTCATCTTTTCACCTCTGCGTCCATTAATAAATGTGCAAAGGAAATGCCAGGTCTTTTTTTTTTTAAAAAATAAACCACAAAAATAGTATTTGCCTAAGTGCATGTTGTGATAACTGAGGAATATTCTTTTTTTGCAAATGCAACATGTTCCCCAGTTTGTTTATCATTAATAACTTGTTATGGGGTAGAATCAGAAAAGACTCCCAAAGAAACTGTGCAGGAGGGGAAAAAAACCCCAACCCTGCATGAGCAGCATCCCTGCGATGGAATACCTGTGTCTATACCTGTCAAGGGGCAAAAGGTAAAGAAAGAGAAACAAAACAAGCCACAGTAGAACTTGTCTCCGTGTGACATGCAGCAGGCCCCTGGTGACACTCGGACGTTGCTTGAGGGAACGGGAGACTCAGACCAGCGGGATTCACATGCTTAGCGCAGAATGACAAGAAGACGTCTGTTTCTCTGACTCTGCTATCAATGTTCAGGATTACTGTTTGAAAGAGCAATTTACTTCAGGAATATTAATCATTAGCTCCTTCTCTGGCATGTGCAGCCACTGCAGGGTCCAAACTCCAAGCAGTTCAGGTGGTACCTGAGGGGGCACAAGCTGCAGCAGGGTCACGCCCGATCCCATCTGGGAGCACAGCCCCACCGCCAGCCCTGGCGTGCACAGGCAGGTGCCTGCAGCAGCACGGGAAACCCAAGCACAGCAACAGTGAGTTACCTCATCCTCAGGACAGCGCAGGAAAGAGGTCACAGCATTTTCAAAACAGGACACAACCAACCTTCAAATTCTCCTACCTGTAGCTTTAGAACACTTAGGAGTATCAATGATCTTGTCTTCACATGGGCAAACCTCCTCAGCTCCAAGGCCCAAAACCTACAATTTTGCCCCCAAACCAGGGCCAGGTGGAATTCACCAGCTGAGGCTCAGGGCAGCTTCATCAACCCATTCCTTCAGCTTTAACACAAAGCATTCCTTCATCTGTACTGAGACTGAAAAGCCTGAGCAAACCTAGAGAAACCCTGGACTCACAGACCTTGGCTTCAGAGGTTCCTCAGGCAGGGTCCAGCTCCAAAGCCAGGAGATGCATTAGAGGCTGCAGCAGAGGAACAAGGAACACACGTCCAGGTACTCACACACAGACACAGCACTGCACCACACTAGCATTAAATAGCTGCCTCTCCCAAGTCACCAAATAGCCAGTAGGCTCTTAAGTCACCCAAACAGATCAACCGTTTCCTTAACCCAAATCTTCTACTGGCCTCTAGTCATCCCTCTCTCCTCATCTGGCTCCTAGAACACTCTGAGCCCATTAGTTACCAACTAGATGAAGCTGCAGTAATTAGCTCCCAGGTACACGCATTTGCCTAAACTGCTTTCACCAGCTGACTGGCGTTAACCGCTGAGGTGACCATCTGCCTGGCTCGGGCGGGCCCCACATGGAGCACACCTTGGGGGACCTGGGGAGCTGAGCATCCCTCCCAAAGGCTGCAAACCCCCTCCAGGTTTCTCAGCCCCCTGTTCTGAACCTGCCAGACACTGTTTATGTCACCATATACATCGATCATAGGGCAACTGATCACCACAAGGGACGTGTCTCCTGTGTGTTGCCACAAGTGTTCAAACCCAGACAGGACTCACTCTGGAAACACACCCCGCTCCGGCGGCACGGACGGCCCTGCCAGGCAGGGAAGGTGGCTCTCACCCTTTCTGAGCTCTGACCTGCCGCAGCTCCTTACGCAATTTACTCCTCGCAGAGAGAAACTCTGCGGCAGGCTATTTATTGCTTGTTTTGCAGTCCCTGTTAATACAGCTGTAAACTGAGAAGTTACTGTGGTCGCTGATGACACCATGCGTTGCGGGAGCGGGCTAAGAAGAGCCCAGGAAATTAACTGGCCTTGTGAATGTTATTTATTTATTTATTTATTGTATTTTTTTAACATCTTTTTAGGAGGCAGGAGATCCTTAATAGAGGGAGTGTTGGTATGTTAACCTCACGTTTTTGCTACCGAAAGGACTCTCAAGTCTGACTTTTGCAGGAGATGTTTTGACAACAAAACAGTGCAGCTATGATTAGCCTGATAAAAGGGAGCCAGAGTTGGAGTATTGATGGTATGTGCATCTAGGATCTGGTTACAAAATGGGCTTTTAACCACATTCTCCCTTGTGAATTTATGTTATCAGAGGCCATCTTTAAAAAAAAAAACTAAAAAGACAATCTCTCTTTTTTATTTTATGTGGGTACGTTTCTTGTATTTCTTCATGTTTATGAAAAATGAGACGTTAATAACCTTGACCAGAACCACACACCGAGCAGACAGGCGTTGTGCAAACTTCCTCACTTAGCTTCACTAACCCGTGTCGGCGCAGAGACCAGGAGCAGCGGTGAGTCTTTTTAACTAGGGGGAACTACTGGATCCAGTTGTGGTTTTGCAAGGGAGTCCAGAAGTCCAGGAGAATCGTAGTGAGACCCACAGACTTTTCAGGCTCCTTTTTTTGACCTAATTTATTTTGAGAATGCATTTTCAGAGCTGATTAGCTAACGCACTAAATCATAGCGCTGCCTAACCCCAAAAAGCAACCCTGACAAACAATTAACAATAGAAACACCATCGTGGCAACGTGTGATGGATGGCTGAAGGGTGTAGCTTGGGCCTAGTCTTTGTTCAGAAGAAAGTTGCTGCTGCTAAATAAAGAAATGGGCAGTAAAAGGTGAGAGTGAAGAGATCATATCTGGAATAAAACTATTCACTCTGCTCACAGATATGTTTCCTCATAGCAGCGAGCATCTCGGGAGAGGCAGGCGAGCCCCAGGGCGGGCCATGAGCCAGAAACCGCCATGCACAAGCCCTCCTGCCACAGCCTGGGATGAAACGGTCCCTCAAGGTTTCTCCTCTTCCACTCTGGTGAAACACGGCGCCTGCTTGCCTGCAGCCTGGGTGCTGAGGTGGGGTGACCATTCTCTCCCGGGATACACATTCACGAGTCATACACAGGACCTGTGGTGAGGCAGAGATCCCCTCTCTGCCTTGCTCTGACCTCTCTCGTTCCTCAGAGCTCTGCCGCAAACGCCCAGCTGGGTATCCCGGTCTGTCTGCCAGCCCGCGCCCAGTGAGAGCCGCGTCCCGGTCCAGCCAGGCTGCTCCACGTCTGCTGGCCGGGTGCGTTCCCAGGAGCAGGGCGAGCCGGGCTCCCCAGCTGCCTCGGGCTCTTGTCGACAGAGAGGAAGCTCCTGCCAACAGACCACAGCATTCCTCCAAGTGAAGAATCCGGAGAGCTGGATTTTTACCTGCAGACAGCTTATGAACCAGGAGCTCTGGGATGTCTTTTTAACCCTTTTAAGAGCACAGTTTCAAGTTCATTTCTATTTCCAGAGGCAATTTCCTGATTCCTACTCTTCTGTCCTTAATTTCTAATCATTGTTCCAAGTCTTGTGTTAATTTACCAATTTGCCTATAACTTATTGTTGTACTCTGTCAAGAAAAATAGAATAATCTACCATAATGCCTCATACTGATTTTATTATGCAGAGAGTAGGAAGTATTAAATATAAAGATATATTTTAAAAACATAAGCTGGATATACATGCACTGTAAAACAGGTGGTAGGTAAACAATAGTTACTACAGACCACTGGAAAGACCACATGGTTGGAAGAGCCATTTCAGGTCTACAACGTTTTAAACGGTGACTAAGGTGTTGGAGAAACTTTGCCAAACAAGACAAACTACCCTTCTGTAATCTGCACAGGAATGTTATTTTATGTACGCTTCACATGCGCACGCACGCATGCACACACGCTTACATATATCTAGGTCACAATTTTTTTAGGAGCAAACAGAGTAAGAGAAAGTCATTGATTAGTCCAGTAAATTATTTATCTGCATTTTCTGAAGGGGCTTTGCCATTTTCCGCTCTTTCTGAACCCTAAGACAACAATCTACTCAGCCTTGACCTACCCTATACTCCCGCGCTGTGTTAAGCAGCCGACTTGCTGAGGTTGGATCAGACAAAACACCTCCAACTTTAGCATCGGAGATATGAAAGAAGCAAAAATGAAGACGAAAGAGCTCCTGGATCGTATTTGTGTGCTGGATCACCACAGCAGGGAATACGGACTGAAACCCTGAAGGGAATTTAAAATGACCTCCCAGTTGTTTTAGTGTTCAGAGCTTCACTTTGGGGTTAGATGTGTTCTTTGGAAAGCAGGTTTAGTTTCAGGATGAGACTCCTGAGGCTGTTTGTGCCCATTTCTGCTCAAGGACTATTGATCCATCGTGACCAATTGTACTAAGGGCAACAAAAAAAGCAGCAAACCCCACTTTCACCGTGTGTCCCTGAGTCCTCTTCAGCAGCAGCTCTGTTGCTCACCTGCAGTGTTTTGGTGGTTGCTTTGATGGCCCTGGCCCTTCAGATCCCAAGTGGTGGATCAGGACGTTGCTGTACCAAGCTAAATATGGAGCAAAAATTAAAAGCCTTCATTCACAAATCCGTGCAGGCAGAACACATGCTTTGGTGACTGGTGCAGTGACGGGGGTGTTCTGACGCTCGGAAAAATCCTGCTTGATGTGCAAAGGGGACAGAGCACTGAGCACATCCACGTTTCCTCACAGAACTGATAAAACTTCTGCTGTAGTGATGCTTCGTGCTGGACCATCGCACCTTGTCTAAACCGCTGCGTTTGCGGTAGGAGCTTGCTGCGTGCAGGGTACACCAGTTCTCCAGAGTCCTCTGGTTGCCACACACCTATCCCCATCGCTTCCCCACGCATGCAGCCGGCAGCGGTGCTGGCACACAGTGCGGGCTGCCTGTCCCAGCATGATGGCTGGGGCTGGGCTCACCGTTAGCACCAACACAGCGCGTTCCGTGCTGGTCCGAGGGGACGGGAGACAAATCCGAACTGGAGTAACGCCTTTCTGCCTCTCTCTTTATGGCATTTTCCTTTTCGGCGGGTTTCCACCCCACCCGAAGAGGATATGCCCTAAGCCTTGAATTTATTTCTCATGAATACACGTTGCCTTACATCCAGGCGCGCAGGCTGTGCGCGGGGGCTTGTGCCGGGCGCTGGGTGCGCTGCGGGGCGCGGCGCCGGCTGTACTCCGCTGGAGGCTGCCAAAGCCTTGGGGCAGCTGCTCCCACCGCCCCTAAACGCCCGGCAGGTGCCGGGGGCTGCCCGCCCTGCCCGCCCTGCCCGCT
>VWZZ01000194.1:36794-185600 GCA_013399095.1 Psophia crepitans
CGGGAGCGTGGCGGCTCCCCGGTCCCGCAGCATCCCTGTCCCGGCCCGTCCAGGTGCGCCCGGCTGCGGGGGGAGGCGGCGCAGCCCGGGGCAGGGAGCGTGGGTTCTCCCCTTCCCTCCTGCTCTCCCGCCCTCCCTCTGACTGTTCAACCGGAGAGGGAAAACCCTCCCACCCGGTGCCTGTGCGTGGCCCGGGCACGCACCGCCGCTGCATGCGCTTTAATGTGCGAATGAGGAAGTCGGGGCCCGTTTTGGCAGGAGCCCACGTGCTCCTTATCTCTGCTTTGGCTGCAGAGAGAGGGAGAGGGAAGCGGCAGGGGGAAAAGGCGGGTGTTTTCCGGGGGCACCTGCCAAAGCCGGGTCCTGCAGCGCGGGAAGGCTGCGGGGTGCTGCGTCCGCCTCCAGAGCAAGTGTCCCCCCAGCCACCCCCGGTGTCTTGTCGTTGCAGGGGTTTTTCCTCTGTGGTGGCCCTGGGAGCCAGCATCATCTGTAACAAGATCCCGGGTCTTGCTCCCCGGCAGCGGGCGATCTGCCAGAGCAGGCCTGACGCTATTATCGTCATTGGGGAAGGGTCCCAGATGGGCATCAACGAGTGCCAGTTCCAGTTTCGCAACGGGCGCTGGAACTGCTCTGCCCTGGGAGAGAGGACCGTCTTCGGGAAGGAGCTGAAAGTGGGTACGTTGCCTCTCTGAGCTGACCAGCTCCCACCCGCGTGACACCAAAAGGGGGGCAGAGATGCTGGCGCTGGGAAAGGCCAGCTAGCTCTCACAGCCCCTGACAGCCAGGGCTGGACCCACACCTTGAGCCCGTTCACCTGGACGCTATGGCTGTCGTTACTAACACGACTGATGTCTGCGCTGTCCCCTAGCACAGTACCTGCCGTGGCCTCTGCTGTGGTTCAGTAAAGCACTTCCGCCACGGCATTTCACTGTCCTGCTCTCACAAACCCTTTCGGAACGATTTCCCATTTGTGTGCACGGGACAGCAGCCTCGTTCACGTACTTAAGGACGCGAAAAAGGTGTTTGGTTCTGGCTAAAGGTAGTGGTCCGAGACCAAACGTCGAGCGGGGTTAGCATTACATTTCTGGGGTGCAGATGCCTCAGCAGTGATACCGGCCTGATGTTTCTACCTGTTGGGGCTAAAGTCCAGCAATCAGTCTCATTAGAAGTGATTTCCACCACATAAAATAGTTACTCTATAGCAACTAGCCCTGGTGCCCTCTCTCCCACCAGAAAGAACGGGTGTGTTCTGGTTTGAGATGTCAGGGCATTTATAAATGGACTGTTCCACACAACAGGCACAAGATCCCATTTCCAGTTTCCATTTTTTCCAGTTATTGCAACAGTACAAAACATATCAAAATTCTTAACTAAAATGAGCATTAATAATGACGAACACCAATACCTCAGGAAACAGAGCTGAGGTTAAGACTCTCATACCCCTGCGCTGCAAAACGCATGGTAGTGGAGCTTACTCAATGTTTGCTGACTCCACAGCACTTAAAATACAAAGAGCGAGGAAAAGGCTTTTCCAAAACCAGGTACAGCCATTTTTAGAGCCATCACTGAAAGCTAATCACTCACAGTATGGCATTCTGCATCCAGGAGTTGAAGTTGGGATCTGTGGTTTCCAGCCTTGAGGTCTTTCTGCCTCCTCCCCATCTAAAATGTAGATGCAAAGAGCCAGAAAGCCAGTGAAACGATGCTTAGTGTGACAGAAAACACGGATGTTTCATGAGAATGGAAGAAGTGACCAAGGACAGCAGCTAGAAGAGCCCTGAGTGGTCGTTCAGCCGCTGTGCCTGGCTTCTAGCTTGTTGGGAAACCCTCTGGAATGGACTGTCTGCAGGTACCAGTTAGTTATATTCAGACAAATGGCAGGATACGGCCCTAGTGCGTCATTCCTTGCATTCCCATGAAATGCAGAGAGGCAGCACTGCCACTCTGCTCTGGAACTCCCTAGAACACTTGGTATTAACCGAGCTTTATCACACGTGGGCGCGCCGATATGTGTATTTCCCAAACCTTAGAGATATTTAAGGAAAGAACAGAGAGAGAGAATAGGACGACTAAATTGGAAAGCCCCATGTGAGTTACCAGATCTTTCAACACGTTTGATAATCAAACACAGCGAGTCAAGCAGGGAATGTAAAAACCACCCTGCACGACACTGTGAAACATCTAAAATTGAACCATTTATTCAGATTAGCTCATTGTTTCTATTCCTTGAGCTGAGCTGTTCCTGTCAGTGATTCATGCAAGTGTTTGCCACTTATGTCAGTGAAGAGTCCATTTGGATGGCTGACAGGTTTGGGCTCATTTAGTCTAAGAGTAACATTTCCTCAAACAGAAAATGTGAGAAGGGTTTCTTCTTCTCCAACAAATCATAAAACTGCAGAGTTATTGTGGTCTGTTGTATAAACATGCACTCAGTTCCTCCCCCCCCTCCCAAAATTGAATTATTTAGCTAGCGGGTTATATTTAGGACCTTTTAAAGAAAGTCAATATTAAAGGAAGTAGACTTTGATCTGTCTTTGAGGTGATAACTCTTAATATGTTCTATCTATCCATTACCAGGCTAAGACGGATAGGGAAAATTCATCGTTGGTTTCGGAACACTGTCAAGTGTTGAATGGCATCCAAACGATAAAACTCATTTAAAGAACAACCAAAACCTTCAAATTTAAGCAGGTTATGCAGTTACATTTGAAAATAAACTTCGATAAAAATCACACAGGCTTGAAATCTGCAGTGGTGAATTCTACTTGCGCACCAGACATGCACGGTGCCTTGAGGATAAAATACTTGGGCCCCAAACATCATGAAATACTGTAAGGTAACCGCTCCTGCTCAGGTTTTCTCCCTGTTCTTCCTCTTCTTCCCTATCAGCACGTATAGAAACCTACTGTACCTGACCCAGCTCATCTGTAAGGGAAAAGCATCTCTTCCCTACATTCCTCTCTCTTTCCCTAAGGTCTCCGTTTTGGGGTGTGCTCTAGCCTTCTTTCCATTCAGAGAAACAGGGTTAGAGTCTGGTTAAAAAGGGTAAAACCTCTGTGCCATAAAGCCGTAGGTCAAACGTGGTGCCCACAAACAGGAGATCAGGCCCGTGTGCCTCGCCCTAAACAGGACAGAGAGAGATGTGCCATGTGAAGGACCACACGTATACCCCACAGGATGTATTTTAAGGTTACTGTGCACCAGAACAATCCAGGTTACCATCGGGGCAGATGCACCCTTGTAGCTTTTTAATTAGCAGCTGCAGCTCTAGATTCTCAGTCCTTTGACATGGCGTGTATTACAAAGTACTGTTCAAACAGCAACTAGTACGTCGATACCTTCGATAGTACTCGAAGACTGATTGTATTTCTCGGCCAATTGCATCCTTAAAGCTGTTACCTCGGCAGGACGCAGGGCACCTTTGTCTTGCCACTTGCGATAAAGTCAGCGGCCACACGTGACCTCATTCCGCTTTCTCTGACCGAGGCTTCGCTCTGTCTCTGGAGCGGCACTGAGGTACTCGCTCTATGATTAGGGTATGACTTCAGAATGACAGTAATGCGGCTGGCCCTGCCACCGCGCTGCTGAACGCGTGCGGCCAGCAACATCTAATATCAATTTGGGAGGATGTGCTTAAGTAACTCTTATGCTAATGGGATTTGCGTGTGTTAGTCCATACAAATAAGTTCCCTTGGATACCGCAGATCCTGGTGAACTATTTCCCAACCCATGATTTTCATGGCACGCCAAGCCAAAGCTCTTCAAAACCAGGTTTCATTACTTTTACTTTTGCTGGGTAATCTGTTTTATGAAAGTTATGCAAATGTACTTCAATTATTTAAATTCTCTTGTTGACACTGCAGGGTGATTCAAGAGGGCTAAGTGCTCCTCATGGCTTTGCCACTGGGTGGCAAAAGGAGGGACCGTGGCACTCCTCCTCCTCCTCCTCCTCCTCCTCCTCTGTGCTTCTCCTTTCCTAATTTTAAAATGGCAACAGGCAGACTAGCCTTGGCGAAACGCTTTGACGTCAGTAGAAGGGAAGCATCAAACAAAATTTTCCTGTTCTAATCTGTAGCATGTGTGTATCTGTATTTTAACAAATTCACATATAATCTGTCTTCCAGCGATAATTTAATTGTAGAGTTATAGTTAGCAACTGTTTAAATTCATCCATGTTTCATACGGCCTATGTGTGATCGCAGACGCGAGTTTCCAGCTCGTTACAGCATGCTTCCAACCAGCGTGCGGCATGTACCCTCGGCTTCTTGTGTCATTTTATCGAGTTTGTCCTTCAAAAGAGAGATTCTTCCCTACTGACATACTGTGGATATCTTATCGTGACAGCTGGTGACAACAGTGCCAACAATACGAAGAGACATAGCAGGGTAAAAGTGACATCAGTTTACCCCAGCTGAGGACTTGGTCCAATTATGACAGGAAATTATAAAGTCGCATTCAAGATCAACACCGGGATTGGTTTTTTCTGGACAATTCTGTAGACACCTTATTAATAATGTAAAGTCGCAAAGAGAAATTTTAAAATAACCATGGAGATGATGCAATGCTGCAGTTATGGACACTTTTAAAAACAAACAAACAAACATATTTGTAACAGTGGTCAGCAGTTCTGGTCCTGAAGATGGCCACATTCAAAACCAAGATTTTAAAGCACGATAGGCCAAAAACCTCCTGCCCACCTCTCCTCAGGGGAAACGTGGTTCAGTCCTAAACATCTGAGTGCCCGGAGATGCCTTTGATAGAATCTGGAAATCAGATTTGGGCTCTGATGGATCACAGAATGAGCAAGTGCAATGGTGAAGGCTTTTCATGCCGTGCCTTAGCAGCCCATTTTGCAGTGTGCACGCTCGTGAACGAGTAGTCAACAGTAACTTTGCTGTTTGTGATCACAGGCCAAGGAGCAACTATCTCAAATAATTACCTTCGGACATGCACACAGTTCATGCTGTCTAGAGGACAGCACCATATTAGCATCAGAGGGCAAAAAAACCCAAACATGTCCTTTTGTCGTAACTGAGTAGCACTGCCACTATTAAACGAGACTTCCCAAGTGAAAACAATACGAACTGTTTGACTGCATCTCTACAAAGTGACGCAGCAAAGTGGAAACTCATTGCAGTGCAGATCTATGAAAAGAAGGGCCCGACAGCCTTGCAGAAGCTCACGGACCCTGCACGGGAGAGGACGGAGGGAATCGGCCGAGGGCGGTGAAGGCATGTGGTGGTCTCCGAAGAGCGTTAGAGCAAAGGTGGTTTCAACCAAGTTTTCATCCTGGTCTTGCTAAAATGCATCAATTCTTTGGTTTCTTTTACACTGATAAATGTTTCAGTGTAATCACGTTGATACCTGCAGCTATCTGGCATTGCTTGTGTGCCAAAGAAAAGCTGAAATCTGAACAAGAATACACACGGACAAACTGGTCTTAAAACTTCTGAGCGTAGCAGGCCAGCTCAGCACCCATGTGCGTTGCGCACAGTGCCTTTCACTTGGGGATCACTACAGACGTACACAACAAAACAGGAGAGACCCTTCGCTTTCCTTTATACAGGGCACGATTAGCTCTACGCTGCCCGCTGGACTGAATTTAGCAGTGATGTATTTTCCGTATATTAAAATAAACATTTCTGTGGCTTCAGCAACGTAAAGCAAGAGGAGACATTCCCACTCTTGCCCAGTGAGACAAACGACAACTCTCCTACCAGCCAAACTCTTAATGTGCTTGTTCAGCAGCTATCAGGAGCCCTCTCTTTTGCTCATATGCAAACGAGAACAAGATGGAGCTCATTCTCCTATCTGGCTTGGTAGAGTTAAAAGAAAAATAATAGAGTAAACCTTCGTTTTATCACTGTGTTAAAGACAAACACTTTTGAAAACATCCCAGTACAGGTGTGTTCAAGAGAGGATTTCATCTTCAATCATTTTCTAGAGCTTTTTGATTTTAAATACTGATGTGTTTCTATACTCTAGTGTGTCAGGTTTTAAAGTCTGTTTCTTTGAATTACAAAATAACAGACCAAGTAAACAACCACTGGTAGATCATCATGAAAATGCTTGCTGGTTTTATACTGCACGGAAGATTCCCCGCGTGAGCCTGTGGGAAACCAGGTTCTAAGTGCTGCTGCACTGTTCGGTGTGGTCAATATTTGGACCAAAGATTGATAGATACTCTGTTTTCCGAACCAGCGGTGTTACGAACCCCGCGAGATATACAGAAATGAAATACTGTAATTAAGAGGAGTCTTGCTACCTACTCAAGCAAGGTCGGAATATGTATTTCTGTGCTAAGTTTCCAGCCCTTACAACCAGTTTTTAACGTCAGTGTTTTGCACTGGAACAGTTATTTGCAGGCAAAACAGGGACCAGGTTGAAATATGGCCTGAACATCCAAAACCCCGCACGCTGCTTTATGCCAAAAAGTCAATCTTTCTCAGCAGGGACTGTCACAGAAAGATAAAACATTGCCCCAAGGTCACTGCAGTTGGAATTCCCATCAGAAGGTTTTCATACCTGCCTTCGGATGTGTCTTGTGAGTACATGTTTCAGAGAAACAAAAAGATTACATTTCAGTGGAAAGGTAGAAGAGCTATCTGCTATCGCAGGGTCAGTACGTGGCATTTTCTGAAGTGAGGCGGCGGTGTGGAGGGATCAGAGACGTCCCAAAAGGGGAAGCTCTTGTTTGAACTCCAGAATGCTGCCTGTGTTCCTGTAATGCACACGCCTGGAGCAGTAACTTTATAAGTGGAATGAGGATATTTTCGAAAATAATCACTGTACCTGGAGTGTTTCCTCTCCAATAATTTCATGTGTTGATGAAACAAACTTTAGCTTGTGAAAGCACGCAGTGACTAAACTCCCCAAAGTCTCAAGTGCCTCTTAGAGCAACTCTATTTATTTTATTTTATGGTACTCTTCTCCACAAAGAACACGCTGCTGATTTAGAGGGAACTGTCATTTTCATTACAAGTCAGTACAATATTTCAAGGCACCAAACCCCTCAAAACTTTGAACCGTTACAGAAGGGGGGAGAAAAATGGGAGAGGGATACTTCAATGATTTTTTCAAGCTACCATTTTTATTAATGGTATTTTATTAATAACTGTGCTAGGTTAAAGAAAGATAAAAAAAAAACCTGCAAGACCATACATAGCCTACCCAAGGAAGGAGGAGGCACACCCAAAAGTAGGCAGAGGATGAGTTCTGCTCTTCATTTTTCCTAGCTATGAGTTATGACCTCTATAGAGAGATGTGAAGTAATGTTAGCCATGGCACATAATTGGCAAGGTACGTTGTATTTTCCATCTTTATATTTTCACAATCATATTTCAGCTCATGTCACTGCAGATAACTCCCTCTCTGACCCTTTGGCTTTAAATAGCAGAAAATACAACCTGTGTTTTCCAGTGAGATAAGTAGAAATTTGTCTTTTTTATTTCGCAGCTTAGTCAATTTATGAGGGGGACTGATAGGGTGGGCCAAGCTGTTCAGGAACATACCTAGATCCCAAGAGCTATCGAACTGCCGAGCACCTACCAACTCCCTGCAAGTAAATCCACTTGGTATCTTGCAGGCTTAGGTCCTGTTTCCCATGCCACATCAAGGCATTGTGCTCCTTTTTAAAACTAAGTTCTCCTTTCTAATCAGTGTGAGTGAAGCTTTCTACAAACTTCGGATTTTAAGATGAAACATAAAAAAAATTCAGTTAGCTAACTTAAAACCAGAACGCAGCCCACTCTTCGCAGCTGATAGGCCACTTGCTAAAGCCTGGTCTCACGAACATTTGTACACGAGGGCAAAGGCAGGCGTGTGAATGGTTGCAGGATTAATGCTCCAAGGTATGCGTGAGCTGTATATAATTATGCTCCCTGTTAGGAGAGCCACCTGTGCTGGAAATATTTATGTTTGCACTTAACCTGTGATAATCTCGATGCTTCCCTTTATGACATCTGACACTCTGTGGTCGTGGTTGCCTGTGCAGAGCTCAGAGACAAAGTTAAAGACAGCTTGGGATTGTCATGTGCTGCCCAGCAAAGGGTCTAAAGGCAGGACTCCAGAAACATCGGAAGCCATGGACACCGAGCTATCTACTGTCAGGGCAAGTGCAGCTGCAACACACTGCCTGCCTTGCTGAAGTCAGGAAAAAAACCAGAAAGAGTGTGGAGATGTTTATGTCCGACACATGAAGAAAAGCCTCTGCGTTCATACAGCACCGTAGCACTTGTTTAGGCTGAGGACAGCCCCAGGTCTGGATGGGGGAAGCAGACCAGGCAGATGTCAGTGCCTATACCCCAAGCCAGGCTGAGTGCTGATGGGGCCAGGCACAGGGGAGCCCCGCCCCGCCCCCCATCAGCTCCAGCACATCTGCACTGAGCTTGAACATTGCCTGTGGTAAGACAGTGGTTATACCTGGAAATGCTGCCGTGGTTGGAAAGCCCTATGAGATCACCAGCCTCGTAAAGCACCGGAGCAACCTCTGGAAGACTGGCAGATCCTTTTCAGATGTTTCCAACGCCTGGAGTTGCGCTCTGGCACGTGTTTAGCCTCTGCTTGGTGGAGACCGTGAGAAGAGCGTGTCATTTGGGAGCGGAAATGACAGCTTACAACTCTTGTACACGTGTGGCTAACTCTGCGCCTTTCTCCACAGCTCCCGTAGGTCTCAGGCATTCTTTCTTTTGCCAGTTTACTCATCACAAGTGGTTGTATGTGCACCCTTGCAAGTCACTGCCTGGCAAAGTCTCCATAAAAACCTCTTAAGTGTACCCAGCATCTGGGATCATGATTTGCACCAATCCTCCACAAAGATCAACTGATCTGTTCATTATATGCATTTTAAAATTACATTTTTACTTTTTTGTTTTTCAAATATTTTTTTAAAAGTCATAGCTTCAAGTCCAGTTTCAGTATAAGGACGAATTCAGTGGGAATTGACTGCAAGAAGATTTAATTCCTGGGTCTCCACCCAATGCTTCTAGCACATGGGTCAGAAAATTGTTCAAGAGACCGTTTGAGTAGCTGAAGCCAATGAGTACATTTTATTTAAACTCTGTCCGAAGGTCTTTTCTGACTCACTGCCGAAAACATAACAATTTACTCTTCCAGCTACTGTCTGATCTTTCTAGCCATCTTCAGAAGGTACTGACTGCAGATTAGGGTTTTCCACACCCTTTCAGATATACAGAAGAGCAGAAGCCTTGACATTACCATCAGGTTCCTATCTATTTTTGCTAGGAAAGAAGTGTTTTGCTTATTTTGATCACTAAGCAGAGTGGACTCTGTCTCTCACAGTTTGATGCATTGCTGCCCGTTCTTTCCTTACCCTATCTTCTGTACTGTATCTCCTGCTCTTCTAACTTTCTTTGTCCTCCTGAACCAGAAGTGCTGTTCCCACTTATGAAGTATTTGGTAATGCTACAGTCACCATCACCTTAAGTAAATACAAGAGAGTCTCAGTATTGTGTTGATATCAAAGCCTGACCCTTTTCTAAAGCTCTCAAATTTGTTACTAATAAATTTTCAGAGGGAAAGTAAGGCACAGGTCTAAGTTGGCTGTCAGATGCACATAAAAAGTGTAGGATGAAAATTAAATAAGAAAGAAAAAAAGTAGGATCCAATTATTCTCCCACGTTTCTGGCTTCCACAAATCATATCAGGTCATTGCCCAAACAGTTCATCTTTGGGGACCCAGAAGAGATGAGGCTGCACCCTTCAACCTACCTGAATTTTGAGCTTAGGCTGACTGTGGAGCAGTACTTCCCTTACCGCCCTGCCTTAGAACATCAGCAGAATCTCAGAGGAGACAAACCGTTGCCTGCAAGGAGCAGCTGTCTGAGCGTACCTTCTTGCAGCAGTGTTTCCCTCTGAGATTCTTCAGGAATTTCTGCTCAAATCAGAAGTAGAGCGGTAGTGTTCATTATTTAAGAGTGGCAAGAAAACACTTGTTTCCATGTTATCCCATTTGGTCACAAAAGCCCTGTTACACTGCTTTGGTATCTAAACCGCCGTCACCGAAGAGGCTCCAAATGAACTAAGCCTAGCCCTACCCTGTATGCTGCCATTTCTATGAGCCAGACAAGGGTAACAAAGCTTTAAAAAGTGAATCATTTATGGAAAACAGGGGTAGTTTGATGCAGACGTGACAAGCCTGGGCTGCTTTATCAATGCTGCGCAAGTGCCAAGGTACTTCCTACCTGGATCAATTCCTCCAGACATGTACTTTATTTACTTTGTGATCTAACATTTAGTTTTAAAAACTGATAAACTCCACCCCCCCAAAAGACAAACATAAAATAACTAAATTTGTGGAATATAGTTTATAATGAAGCTTGACTTTGGATTCTGATTCTGCTTGTGCTGGTTTTATATCCTCTGCCTGGCATTTTGTTCCCCTCTAAGAAGCAAAAGAGCTGTTTAGTCTTTACAGTGTTGATAGTGTGTCAGATGAAAATGATCTCCCATTGGGTTTTATTCTAAATCTTCAAAACAACTTATGCAAGATCAGAAGCCATCCAACCAAAGGAAAAACAGAACCAGATGCAAATTTCAACTTTACTTTTTTTTGATGCTGTCCCATCTTTGCTGCTTCATGAAACAGAGATCTGGTGTAATGAATGCATCATTCCCCTCTGAGCAGAGAACCTGGGGCTGCTTATTGTACCTTCCCCTATTTATCAGAGCATTGTACTTAAAATAGTGAAGATATCATTGAGAATAAACTGGAGGAGGAACTAGCAAGATGCCCTGGCTGGTCCCTGTGGATTCACTCTGGAGTGGGACCCCACTTCCAGCTGCCTCCTCTGGTCTCCCTACCACTCCAAATTTTCCAAATTTCTGTCCCACAGTCCAAGTTCCATTAAAAGCTGCTAGTTCTAGAAACCTCATTGGCCAAGTCCACAACATTTTATTTTTCTTTTTTTAAATAAGGGAAAACAAGAAGGAAGTCTGATACTTGACAACAAGTTCCTCAATAAACACAGTGCAGAGCAGTATCAATGGGAATATTGCCTATGCTAGTAAAAGGGCACGAAGTTGCCTATTAACAGGTTTTGATTACATCACCTTGTTTTCCATTTTACTTCCTTGCCACCAGGAAGAGAATATTTTTCATTACAAGAACCATTTAATGACAACTACAAAAATCTAGATCATATACACGGAAGGGATGTAGCCCAGAATGAAATGCTTGTAAGATTTCTTTCCCAACTGATTATTTTTTTGTGAAATGAAATAAACAGCAGAAACGTGCTTGTTTCATGTAGAGGAAACTATTGCCAGCCGTTGAGATCTGCCAGAACTTAACTGGCGCGTATTTGGAGATGGGAAGCTGATCTTCCCATCTGCCCTGTCCTAATGAAGAGCCTGATTCTGATCCTACTGATGCAAGGGTACGTTTTGTCATCGGAGAAGCAAGAGTAGGGCTGTTTGATGTATGTGGGCAACCTCTGCAAACCTCCTCACGTTTTGAAGAGGTTCTCTCTCAGCAGAACTGGTTCCAATAGCCACGCAGGTTCCCTAGGATCCACACATGGGAAGTCCACACACTCGCGCAAGAAAGCTTCGAGAAGATAAATTAAAGCACAGATTTAAAGTGAGAGGCCCCCCAATAGACGGAAGTCTGTCGTTATAGCCACATTGCACAAAATAATATTGGCTCAACCGCTTCCTCACAGCCCTCTGATGAGGCTGTTATATCGTTTTGCTTTTGTCATGGTACCTACAACAGGCCAGGATTTGGGGTTTTTTTCCATCCTGTGAGAAATTTTGAGATTAAATTTGAATTAAACCCAAAACTTATTTCATTGAGTTTGCACAAAGGTCCGTGTTGAAAACTTTGTGACCCCTACGATGTGAAAAAGTGGTCCAATTCAGCTAGAATATTTTCAGAATTCGATTTCTAACAGAGGTTGTTTTCCTGTAAAAATACTTTTTAGTGTAGAACTAAATTTCTAAATACAATCCCATTTCTGAGCTGATTCTTTAAAAAGTTGAATATGGATGTTTTATCAATTTCACCCCCAATTCCACCTACTTTTTTTCCCTTTTCTTTAAGCTTTTGCCACCCTACCATTTTGCTAGAAAAAGTTTAGTCTGACTACTTCCAGTGCCATCTGGAAATACATATATATATATATGAAGTTGCTTAAATAATACTTCATCACCTACTACCTTATGGAGAGCCATCATTTTAGAGAGCGAACATCCGCAAAAATCAATACTTAGAAGAGCAGAGACCTGCTTATGCCTGCAGATTTACAGCACTTCTAATAATAGCCTTCTGATGTTTGCACTGCGGGAACTTACCTGCCTTTTTGTAACTAATGTCACTGTGTTGTATCATGTATTTACAGCACTGTTTTAATTGCAGGTAGCAGAGAGGCAGCATTCACGTACGCCATCATTGCTGCTGGAGTGGCACACGCAATCACGGCCGCCTGTACACAGGGCAACCTGAGTGACTGTGGCTGTGACAAAGAAAAACAAGGACAGTACCATAAAGAGGAAGGATGGAAATGGGGAGGCTGCTCTGCTGACATCAGATACGGAATAGGATTCGCCAAAGTGTTTGTGGATGCCCGGGAGATTAAGCAAAACGCAAGGACGCTCATGAACCTGCACAACAACGAGGCCGGGCGGAAGGTAAGTACCTCTGCTCTGCGCCTGACGCGGCCGTCTCTGGGCCGGGATGGGAGGCAGGGCTGGACCGCCTACGGTGCGCGAGAATGACGGAGCGCCTTAGTGCTTACCTCCGCTTACAGGCACCTTTGCAAGTTATACAAGCTTGTTGGACCATCTGCCCGTCACGCGTTTGTCTAAATGTTACTCTTTACAACTGTAAAAAGGAAAAAGCTAACAAACACGTTGTCTGTAAAGTCGAATGGTGCTTATGATAAAAAGCTCGCCTGCTGCTGTGTGGGTGAACGGGATTCTCGTCAGGTTCAGACATGAACTTCTCCCTCATTTGAAAAGGGATCATTTTCACCCAACTGTTTAAACCTTGCTCTTTGTGTGAGGAGTACCTCTACAAGGAGAAAAATGCTTCAGCAAAAAGCCCACAGACTGACTCCGTGTTATGGCATAACACGGGTTCGGTTTGTCACTTTGCACAGCCAGATTCCACCCCCACCCCACCCCTCTTTGGGATGAGTGGCTGGATGCAGCACCCGCACTCGGGAAGACAGGAGTTCTGCACCTTCCAGCAGGCAGGATTCCTGGGGACCCCGGGAACGCCAGGACTTCGCTGCCTTTGCTGTTTGCTGCGCTCGGCCAGTTTCTGACTGTCCGTGGCAGCCGTGGCAGATGCAAGACCCAGCCTGGTCCCTGCAGGTCCGGCGCTCCCCAGCGTACCTTGAGCAGCCGCACTGGTGGAGGGGCCCTGCCTTACACCAGCTGGGAACGGCCAGGGGATGTCCGTGTGCTCTCACACAGCAGCGCGCAGGTACATCCAGTGATGTTCTCCACATCACACCGCCGATCACACCTCACAGAAGGAACACAAATCCTCTTGCTTGCTGAGCACTCTGTTCTACCTTCTCCCCCGTCTGCACTCCTGCGCATCCGTACTGATTGCAGCACTACGTTAGTGTGACTTAGAAGCAAATGGGAGAAGGAAGTTAGGAACAGCAGTTAATTTGTGTGCACTGTTTTTGTTGTGGCAATTACCTGTAGGCTCTGAGACATCTCCACTTACGCTGGAGCCAAGCAGACGGCATTGAAGAAAAGCCACTTCCACCCCAAACAAAACCCTAACTTGTCTTTTATTTAATGCTACTGTAGTAGTTTTATAGGTCAGATTACGGTTTTCACTCTGCCTATTACCCCAAATGTCTGCGTCTGGCTCTCTAGTGCAAACATGGCACGTCAAAACACCAGCAAAATTAACACTGAATTCTGAGAATAACTCAAGGACTCACCATTAATCTTTGCTAATCAAATGATCCAAGGTTCAGTATCTTTAGTACTTGGCTTCCGTAGCATGAAGGCACATACTGAGGAGCGTGGTAAAACACCAAGGCCCACGGTCTGCTCTGCTATACAGGCACAAATCCACTGGAATAAAAAATAGCAGAGGTGCTTCACCTGTCTGGGAAAGCTGCTTCCCTGAAAGGCCTGCTTTTATTCCATAGGTGCTGGCAGTAAAAGATTGCCAAGAAACAACACACCAGCCTGTCGAGGACTGCAAACATAGACGGAACTGGTTACTGGCTTAGAAAACTGTTTCAGTTACAAAGCTCACAGATACAGACAAAAAAAGAAGTTGCATTTCTTGGATCTGTTATCACCCAGATATGGACCTAGGGCAGAGGAGGAGGGATAGTAGTCCTGGAGCTGGGCCTGTGGGAAGGCAAAGCATTCAGCAGCTTCCTCTTGAGGACACGAGCTCCTTGTGTTTCTCACCTATATGTGCACAATTTGCTGTCCCAAAAGATCGTGCCTGGAAGATTCAGCTCGGCACATTGTTATCTGGGAGAATGGTGGTGTGTCTTATCTCTGGCGATCTGCCATTTCTCCAGCAGGCTCAGGAACTGTTCTGATCTAGAGATATTTCTACGCTTCTTCCTGCATCCCTCACAGAACAAAATTACTGATCTTTGTTCGAACAAATCTCTGTTTGAAATCTTCAGGGGAAAGAAAGAGTAACACGACTGAGAAGAGGCATGCTGCTCCGCCATCCTGTAGAGAACGAATAAGTGATGTTTTTGCTAGAGAGATTCCTTTCAGGCTTTGCTCTTATGTGAAAGATCACAGTATTTAAAGACAATTGGCAGAGAGAGGCCATTATGGGTATTTGGCAAGCTAGGTCTCTCACAACCTAACCCTTTCACAACAAAGACTGTCTTGTTTTGAGGTGGTACTCTCCCTTTTGGAGCAATATGGATCTTATCAGCTTCCACACAATCTGTTCTTGGTGGCTTTCCTCTGGGCTACAAATTCTTGTCTAGTTTTACTTGCCCATGGCTAAGTTTTTGATGATATTTATGCACTCAGGAGACAGACCGGCACCTACTGGGCTTCCAAAAATAAACTAGACGTTCAGTTTGTATTGATTTGCTGTCTTTACCTGTAGGCACCGCTGCGTGGTTCAAAAGTCAGTCCTCTCTACTTCCCTGGTCTTGCCATGTGAAACTGTACCAGGTACTCGTGCTCACTCCCTTGGGGGCTCACGAGTGACCTGTGAAAGGGCCCTTCTTTAGTATGACACTGGCTGCAGGTGATTCAGGATGCACTCCGGGAAATCATACGTGTATTATTATCTATCTGTCTTCCTAAGAATCACTAGTAAACGAATCTGTTCCATCTTGGCGAGCGAGAGCTGACGGACTTTGCACTGCAGTAGGCAGGCCTGCTGGGCTTAGCAGGGAAACTGAGCTTAAGTAGGACTGCACAGCATAAACCAACAGAGGACCACCAGGAAAAGCCTGATCCAGACTTTGTGGAGATCTCATTTCAAGACTTCCCTTTTCTCCCAGTTTTGTTTTACCTGGCAGATGTCTGTCTGCTGCCTGCAGTGCCAACAACAGTCTCTCTGAACCTACTGAATACGTGACTCTGTCAGAGCAATAGTACGAGCATCTGTCAGCTCTTTCTAGAAGCATATAAAAACTCACTGTGTCAGATGTGGAGGGTTTTAGAGGTCACAGGTGGAGAACATCCACGCTGCTATTCCCTTTCCTGAACAGCCTGGGTAGTCCAATGCTTGCAAAATACTCGCGTGCACACCCAGGATGCGGTGAGAAGCAGTCCCACCCGAGACCAGCGTGTGTGAAATGTCTCCATTTCCAGCTGCTCCCACACTCCAAACGAATGGCAGCGGTTCCCGCAGGATGAGCACCCACGCTGCTTCTGCTGCTGGGCTGCGGCGAGTAGCAGTGCTCCCTGCTGTTCAAGGATGGGGCCCTAACTCTCCGTTCCTCTCCCTGCCTTGTGACGAACCACCAGGACTCAGTTCTGCAGCGCTTAGGCACAACTTCAGCGTTCCCAGGCTACTTGGAGGGGAAGGGGCAGAGTTCAAAACAGGGGTCGCAGACACCCTACAAAACTGGCCCCAAGCATCCCAAGTTGCCTCATGTTATTTGTCAAGCCTATCGGAGAGCAGCTATTTCTGACCTCCAGAAACAGAGTTTAGGGTGTCTTTCCTCTTTGAATTAGTATTTCCTGAAACGCTGATTCACCGCAGGAAGAAGCAAGCGGTACAGGGAGAACAGCAGGAGAATTCATAACAGTTGGGTCAGAAAAGAGAGATAAAGCTTGAATTAATTTAAAGGCATAATTCTGATTTGCCCTGCAAACTTCCATCCGAGGGGTTATAATTGCACGACTGAATTGTCTGTTAGCAAATTTGTCTTCTCAAGTACAAAGTTAATTGAATTACTCTAAGTAACACAATAACGTATGCCTGAGAGATATTTATGCTCCAGGAAATAAAAACATTATTCTCCAAGTTATCCTGTGAAAAAATAGCAAAGTAGGTACTGAAAGGCTCTACGTATTTTGGCTGTAAACTTTTCACTTTGACAGCATGGCAACGTACATGACCAGATTGCTCTCTCCTCTCTTTTTCCCTGTGACATTGAAATTCCACGAATGGCATCTTGCATCAGCGTTACATCATATTAAGTATAATGCAATATTATGAGTCATTGTTATAAATCATGGGCACAGGCTGCATTAGAAGGCTTTTGCAATTCAAGAGCACATCAAGGTGGATTTTTTTTTTCAGCGTTTCTCTTTGGAGGCGTACCTAGGTGCACTAACTTCGCAATGTATCTTCATGCCCTGAATTAGTAGCATTTCAGTTTTCCCTTTCAGCTCTACGACTCATAGGAGTGCAGTATGTGCCTACCCGAGATGCTGCAAATACCAGGCAAAGCTCTGAGAAACCAGAAGGTGTTTCTGAGGTGGATCATGCAATGATCACAACAGACTGAAGTGTTTACTATTCTGTCCTTTAGGGAGAACCGTAATAATGTTGAAGCGTTCGGAAAGGAAGCGGTTCAGGAGTTCTCCCAGGCTGTTCTGTGAAGCCTGCGCTTATGACACTCCTTTTACTCGCTAGCATCTCTGGCCTCAGAAGGAGATTGCTGCCATATAACTTTCCTGAACTTCTTCCAGTTCTTGCATAGTGTGCAATCACCACACCACTGCAAGAGTTTAACTATCCTCTAGAGGAGACAGCTATTTCTACTTCATTCAAGACACCTTTTACTTTAGCTAGCCTGTTAGCCTGACTACAACGAGGAGCACAGATCACAAGCTCTTCCAGAAGAACCACTTGAAAGGTTGTGAGCATCTAGAGCACTGTTAGAAAAGAGACAAGACTAATAAAAGAGAGTGCCAAACGATTCAATATTTATAATTTTTCTGAATATAGGCATGAAATTCTGCAGATTTAATAGTTCTGCCTGAACTAAGTCTTAGGGCACATGAAAACCTGGCACTATTCCTGCTTGCACCCGCAGCTCAGCTCAGCTGCCTGCGGAGGAGAGGGAGTGCAGCTTGTGGGCTCGCAGCCCCCTGGGTTGGCCTTGCCTGGGGAAGACCACAACCCTCCAGGGAGACCCCAGCAGTTCAGCATCTCCTGGTAGGAGCTCTGTTTCCGGAGGACAATCAGGGATGCATGCTGCCTGGCGAACACAGCGCTAGCAGGGTACAGTCGGTGTGCCAGGAGGACACAGGACCCATAGCGGAGCCAAAAGATTCCTTCCCGCATATACGCGCCGGCTGTAACCTGGCCCTGAGCAATCTCCGCACACAGCGCAACTGGCTAATCGTAACCAAAACCATGTGCTTCTGCATTCAGCTGTCTCTCAGCTCCTCTAATGGCACACGCACACCAAAATAAAGCTTGCCTGTGTCTGGAGCTGCTGAAAATTACCATAGACTCCAGAGAGTCTAGGAGACCAGCTTCGAGCAGAACAGAACTGGGTGAGGCTGCCCTGATACTCCTGGCACCCGCAGTCAAGTGATATTACAGTATCAGCAGCACAGCCACGTGTTTCTTGGAGCTCAGAACTTAACAGTGTCCCTGCAATTGCACTTCACGTTTTCTGATGGGTTTGCACTTCTTTTCTTGTTTGTTTTTTTTTGGTGTGGGCACAGAAATTTTCCTGATTTTTGTACGCAGAAGCTTCTAGTTCTCAATGTTAGGGATGCTCCTTGAATGCAAAGCTGATAAATTATTTTCCTCTTTACTGGTAGACACTAAGTACTGCTGAAATGCCCAGAGCTGTGGTACATTTGGTACATTCCAGATTTAGAGTAGCTTGAAGTTGGAAAGTGTATTTCAGGAGTAACTTTCTAATTCTAGTTAGAAATTCCTATGAGGGATCCTGAAGAGAGAAGCATTCCCAGGACCAGCTGTGATGCCTGCTTGCTCAAGAGCTTGTTGATTTACATCCAGCTCCCCTTACTACTCCCTCACTTGGACCTCCATCATCAACAGATGCGTTGAACGCGTAAGAGCAACAAGCACAACACTTAGTCCAGTGCTGCACCCACACCACACAACTGACTGAGTCCTTTCCGAGGTTACTTGCCTGGCTGATAAGGAGACCAGGAAAAGGCCTCCTGTGTGTCCATTCCCGTAGGAAGATGGGGAGCTCTGTCTGTTGGCAGGTAGGTGCCCCTTGTTGGTAGCTGGCAGGAGCAGGTTCTGACAGATGAGGTTTCTCAACATGTGAACGTGGAGCCTGGCAGTGGAGAATGGGGCAGAGCAGTGGCACAACTGAATAAAGCAGACAGTGATGGAGATAACCAGGCTGAAAACATCATGAGAATAATCTTCAGCCAAAGCAACACGTCCACTCACAAAGCAATAGTAGTCTTAACAAATCAAAAATGTGGCTCCACTGCTAAAATGTCCTGTAACATCTAGAAAATCTGGTATTAGGTGCACCAGATATGCCTATGTAGAAATTCCTGGTAGCTGTCTTGCTTAATTAAGCTGTACAATACTTTGCCTAGATTAAACCAGGCAGATGGAGAAGGTTTACACGTGGCTTGTGCCTCACTGTGAGCAGACAGAATATGTAAAAACTGCTACTGAGAGATCTCAAACTGACATGGCTGTCCAAAGAGAAAGAGCGTCCACCCACAGAGCTGGGTCCAGCTATAGCACGTTACCCGAGGTAAACCCAGTCCTGTCCCACCCTACGGTTCCCGTGTTTCACAGCCCTCTTGCTTGAAGTACCTCCCTACCCTCTGAGCACCCCAGTCTCAAAGCTTGGCACCACAGCTGTAGTTCAGTGCAATTAGAAAAGGAGCGTTAGATGCAACCAAGTCTTTCCTGGCCGCCTCATCACCACTCGTTTGCTGGGGGAGGGGAGGGGGGGCAGGATTTCCAGAAAGGCCGAGCACTGAATTTGGAAGAAATCCAATTCAGCGAATGGGAAAACTCCCGCTGAGGTTGGTGACGCCACAGGACACAGCCGAGTGCTTCCAAAAACCCCATCCCTAGTGAGTGCTTGCAGTGCGCTACAAGACTCTGCTGGGCGATTTCCTAGGTGTGAAAAAATATATACATCCTGTGCGCTCTTACAGTATTTTGTTTGCACTTGAAAGGATCAAAGTTCTATTTTATGGCTTTCCTACTTTTTTTAGATAATAGTCTTAAAACAAGTCCAAACTTGACAGACAAGCTCTGCATCTTCTCAACAGCCCAGAGGTAAGATAAAGGGAACGTTAATGTTAGTCTAAATTATGAGGGGGATTTGGACTGCACAAGAACTGTAATCCACAAGAATGAATTTTCATTCCACTTGTCCTCCACTTTCAGCTAATCAGAAATTGTGATACATGGTCCTACTTGTATTTTGGCTTTCAACTCCCTCCTATATCTTATGCAGTTGAAAACCGAATTCCTGATTTATGCTGAAGATTAGGGAATGATAAATGCTATCACTTACCTGCAGTCGCAATTTTAGAGGATTCTGGCATTATGAGCAAAACATGCATTTCATGTATACGATTACTCGAGCTGACAATCTGTCATGCTGCTGACAAAGATAGCTGAGACTGAGGGCCAGGGTCTGTTAATAAATAACAAAGATCTCAAATTCCAAATTTTATATCATGCACCTTTTCGAACTGAAATAATCAGACGCTTGCTGTAACGATTAATTTGCTCAAGCAAAGCCGCTGGCCGGGTCACATGTTTTTGGACATTTCTATAATTTCATTCAGTCTTTGGTCAGTTAGCAACGTTTCCCACAGGGCGTACACTCATCATTCAGTACTCAGAGGGGAAGGAAAATAGCTGCTGTACAGATTATTCAGTTCTCCCACTGTTTTCAGCACCTTTGGATGGGACCCTTGGTAGAATCTTCAGTCTCTCTCTCATGTTGCAGAACAAAAGCCCTGATTTCTAAACAAACGTTACTGATTTGAAAGAAATGCAGCTATCACAAAGCATAAGCGCTTCAAAGCAAACACATCCGATGTTTGGGTGTCTTAAAACTTACGCTGGTCATGTAATAAAAGTTCTAAGAAAGACAAAACATCGCACCTATTAACCTTAACTCTGACCTATAAGCACGTCTTGCCTTGTATTATTACTATTAACCTGTGCTTTTTGATGTTTTATGAAGGAATTAAATCAGAGTCCAACATTTTTGAGCTTCATGCCTAAATTTAGGCCTAAGTCATTGCAAAATTTTCAGAAATAGCTGATGAGTACAGTTCTGCTTCTCCTGTATTCCCTAGATGACATTCATCAAACTTCAAATTTAGGTTTCCAAATCTAAGACTGGTTTAGTTACATAAAACGAGACACTTTCATCTAAATTTTCGCAATTTTAGCAAAACCCAACAGAAGACAGGTATTGGACCAGTTGGCAGGAAAGTAGTGGTCAGGCCAGGCTATTCACTGGGAATGTTTTCAATTCACAAACAGGCAGCCTTTATACTACACATGAAGTTTACACCAAATTATGCTGGAAATCTCACACTGCACCGTCTCATTCATTACACCTCTGACTAAGTACACCCACTCATTACGTAACTAGGTCTGTGCCGTTGAGTCTCTGCTACCATGCTGCATCAACGGGGACAGAGACGGGAATCTTACTGCAGTTACAACCTGAACCTCTAGGGTCCGAGCTGAAAGTACCTCCAGGAACATTTCCAAGAGCCTTGCAATGATGAGTCAGTAACATGAACTCAGTTACTTGGGCTAAGCAGAGACATTTGGAAGAATACATAATAGAGGTTTTGGTAAAGATGAAAGTTAAACCAAGATTCTGGTTCAAATGCTTTATTAGAAACTTGGTGGCAGAAAACTCTGAAGTCATGAAGCCCTGCGCACTCGCCAAACGCCATAATTGCTAGCATTTGCTATACAAATGGAACAGACTTTTGCTTTAATGGAAGGGATTTCCAGGTATTTAGAAGTAAACAATTAAAAAAATCGATTAAATGAAGAACAACCTTTTAGTCCAAGGACACAAACAAGGCCTGTTTTGGTACTAGAAGAATGTAGAATGCATCTATTAAAGGATAAGGGTTTCAGGTAATTGCAGAGAGGATGCCTGGCTCTGCATGCCCAATTAGTGCCAAAAGGCACTAGTATTAATCTGTATTACAACTGGTTATTGAAATGACCCTGAGCCTTCTGGTGCTTAAAAGTGAGCTGCACCTAACGGACTACGTTTGGTCCCCCGGGACAAACAGCAGGAACACGTCAGCATTCCCAGCTCCTCACCAGATCTAAGCCAATCTCTCTCGCCAGTGCTCTAGCAATAGGTTCTCTTGGTAGCATCAGCTAGTGGCCTACACTAAGGAAACCAGCCTCTCCTTAAGTGTATTCAATCTTACTCTAAACATAAGACCACACACAATTATGAGTATGACCACGTCTTCTCTTACAGGGCTATTCTTGTGTGAGATCTTAATTGAGTCATAGCACATGCTGTTATCTTTGGGTACATAAATCCTGCAGTCATAAACCAATTAACTACTGAGATGGCACGATAGTTAGTGTGTAAATAAAGAAGTTCAATAAGGAGTCAAGAACATGTGACCAAAAGGCTTGGATTAAGACCTTGGTTAAAAAAAAAAAAAGCTCCAGGAAACATAAACAGTGGAGATGTTCTCCTGCAAAAGCATGTCTTACAGGTGATGACAAACTGTGAATCGCTGGGGATCTAACAACACTGGTCCTCACACTGCCACCCGGAGTATTTACGGCATCTGTATCGTCCCTGTAGTCTTTTATTTCCAAGAAGTATCTTCAAACTGTCTACCCTTTGTCATATTTGGCTGAAATTGCTAAAGAGGTGCAGCCATTAGCAACAGGACGCGAGGAGATAAGAAGGCAGAAGGGAGACAGACATCAAGTGAGCGCTCAGGCTTTGTCTTCTCAGGAAATCAACCTGAGAAGTCTACCTTGCTATAGTTGGAGCAGATTTAGGCTAAAAGGTGTAATCACAGTCTTAAAATATTTTTCCAGAACATTCTAGATTTAATACATTAGCATTAAGATTTTTTTGGTAATTCTATTTAACAGAATTATACTTTATATTAAGGTTTCTCTTGAAGAGAGATTTATAAAATTAATATCTGATTAATACATTAAATGTGTGCTGCAGACACGCAAGGTTTCTTTTATGGATGGCTTTATGTACTGGTGAAACTGGTGCTTAGAAGCTATTGTTACAGCCATCCCATGAGCTTCTAAAGACCCAGAGCAATTGCTTATCCGGTTGTTAAAAACACAGATCTTCATATCAAGACTCATTTATGCATGGCTTATAAGGAGGAACTATTAATGGTATCGTTGGATGTTGCTGCTGAACTCAGCCCTAAGCAGTAAACAGGTAGATCTTTTAACAAAAAGCAGCAGCTGTGTCTGCCCTGGGGGGTGAGCTGACTGAGGGGAATTACGTGCATCGATACGGTGCACCCTAAAGGTGAATCTCTGTTAACAGGCGATTGCTCACCTGTAAGGCAAAAGCTTCAACTATTGCTTACAATACCTGTTAGAATGAACAGCAGAAAATCTAACAAGCCAGGTAAGCAAGACAGAAAACCAAAGTGGTTCGCTTAGATTGCACTAGGCATTACGCATAAAATTAGGAAATTCCACTTTCTTCTGTATAGGAGGAAATTTTCATTGACAACAGGCCAGAAGATCCTTGTTAAAATTCTTGGCCTGGATACGGGCATGCTGATCTTGGCAGCTGCTAGGCTACAGAGATAGACTCTGCTGGTAGGATCTTATCTCTGATAAGTGGAAGCTATTTGAAAACATGGAAGTGTGGATCTATTGTCCCAGCTGCAACTGGAGGGGGAAAACACTTATGTAGAAAACTTAATTTGAAAGTCATCTTTGTGGAATAACTACTCTCACAAGAATATTACAATTAACACTGAAATCACATTACTTTATGATAACGTGAATATTTTGCATTGTAAACACAAACTGTGTGGAGATATGTTCACGAAACACAATGTGTTATTGTGACCAAGTTTCTGCCTTTTGCTAACTAAAATAATTGCATGCTGATTAGCTGGAGGAGTAAGGGGAAATTTCTCTTAAGATGACAAGAACAGCTATCACTCTCCTGAGCAGCTGTTGCTTGATGTGCCAGCATGGCCATATCCCACCCCGGGTACAACCAGCCTTGGCAATGGGCTTGAAGCCTCTGCCACAGCCTACGCCGTGTTACCTCTGCAAAATCGCGTGACTGAAGGGAATGGAAGCGAGTTTGAGGTGCCCTTTGCTGCTGAATCAACGGTAGGCTGGCAGAACGGGCAATGGGTACCCCTCCAGTGTCATTTACCAAGTTGTGAGAAGCATGTTAGGAATTAGGATTGCAGCTTAAAGATGTCTCTCTGTGACTCAGACATGAAGGTACCTGGTGCTTCTTTCTAGACCAAAGGAGTTAATGAAGAAGTTAAGCTAAGAAATACTGCGTTTTTATAAAGGTGGTACTGAAAAATTAACGTGGAAGTACTTCGAAATCACCTGAAAAGCCTGATCAAAAGGAAAAACATCCTTACTAAAACTTTTTACTAAAGTTTACTAAAACTGCTGCCTTGGGGAAGTAAATTTTTATAAGTTTTTCAGCATGAGAAATATGCCTTGCACAGTAGTATCTGCCGAGTACCTAAGGGTTAACTCGCATAGTTTGGTATGCAAGTAAACGAACCTATAATTAACTGTGTGTGGCTATTGGTTAAAAATGTTTGGAAGCAATATGAAGTGATATTATTTTGCAACTAGTGCTCCTGCCAGTACCTGGCTTTATTAGTTTAGCGCAAGAGGTGTTTTCTGATGAGTTGTCTGGAACAAGTAAGACCATTCTTTCGGTTTCTATCACTCTGGAAACTTTTCTCTTGACAGCTTAAGCATTTGTCAAAATGCTCTACCTGGTTGCTCGCAGTTCTTTACTATAGAATGCCAGCACTACTTAATTTGAGTGCTTCACCACCAGTGGGGAGTTACATGGAAGACAAAGTTTAGTGGGAATGAGTCAGCCCCGCACCATTCCTCTCTCTGTGTACATTAGCTGAGATGAGGATGAATTCCAGTTGTGTCATTTCCTGTTTTCCCTATATATTTTTACGTGCAGAATGACTCAGGCTCCATGACATAGCCCGAAGTGACGGGCAGCAATGATATCCCTGCCTGAATAACCCCCAAGGCTTTAACTCATTGTGTTCCCAAACTGAGCGGCGTAAATAAGTTTTAGTTCATCGTGCCTGGGAGTACTTCCAATTTCTTCAGAAATAGCATGCTAAAATATAAACTATAAGCACAATTACTTTCTGTAAAAAAAAACCCAAAACCCAACCTCACTCCATCCTACTTTTTAATGACAGCTTGATGCATTGACATTTAGAAGCCCAGAGTACCGGTGAAGATCGCTGTCCCAAGATCAAAAATAAAAACAGACACGGTGGACATAGGATGCTAGAAGAATTATATTGACTTTGAAGAGGTCCAGGTCGGCAAACATCACTCAGCTGAGATTTCATTGACTTCATTACTCTGATCCATACATTGACTGCAGGACTGAGCTCCTAGACTGATGCAGGAATTAGGGAAAATGGTGTTTTTAACAATGGGCATCCATCATCTTTTGAATACATGGCAAAATACCACACAGGTCACTGTTTTAGAGAGGCTTGTTTGAGAAGTGTCAGTATTTTGGGGTGATTTTTAAGTTGTGACCAGAGTGTAAGGAAGATGATCTAAGAAGAAATGTTATGTTGGTAACATGTCCAAAATCCAGAAAAATTGCTGTCTCATTTACTTTGTAAAATGCCTTAGTGTCAGTGAACACCATGTTGTTTCCTCATTTTCAAAACTCCTTGATCATCATCTTTTATTCACTTCTGGCATGAACACGCTATTCAGTATCTTTTTGGAGAGGAAGATATGTACTGTAGAAAACTTATGTAGTGATAGGAAGGTGAACTAGATAATATAACCAACAACCTCTCTGTAATTCTGTTAACACCATCCCCCTTTCCAGTCTATTTTAGCTTCATCGTACAAAGTGCCCAGGTGGGCCAGACAACAAGGCTATTCAGTATTTCACAAGCTAAAATCCATCATATCCACAGTGTCAGTTTTGCTTGGACAGCAGCAAATAACTTTCCCTTAATCTCACAATCCCATTTCGGTAAAGGGCTAGGAAATCACACTTCCATTTAAACAAATACAGAATATGAAGTAACGTGTTGAATGTCCTTAAGCCAATTCCTCTGTATTCCAAAGGTAGTGGGTGAAAGCACATTAAAAGAAACCAGAGGTTTTTCAGAACTACTTTTTCCAAGTTCCTTTTCATGACTGATCTTTAAACTTCCTACATGATGACACTTACTTGGCACTGCATTGATCCACTCTAATCTAGGTGATAATGGGTCTCCCAACAGTTACTTTTTAAAAACAAGTAATTTATAAAACACATTGACAATTATGTTTTCAAATTATTTCCAATTTTTTCTGTTGAAATATTTGCCTTTTAAATAGAAAAGTCACAAAACCAGACCGCAGGTCAGTTCAGCCTCGCAGACAGATGTACCAGGAAGCCATCACAGCAGTAACTCCTCAGAAAACTGCCAAGCCAGCTTTCAAGTACAAAGTTTTTGTCATCAGCAGCTCAGAAAACAAAAAGTCAGACACCAAGACCCCCCCATCTCACAGCCTGTTTGCCAATAGCACAGTAGGAATGTACTTCTTTCAGTCTATCTCCTGATACAAAACTTACCTAAGCGTTAGTTTGGTAATCCGTAGTTGAGGAAAACTTTTAAAAGAGGACTTCCTGCCAACAGAAGGGAGGGCGGGTAAGAAGGTTTTGCGGTTGGTATTACACAGAGAACTTTGTCACCAACCACGTCCCTCAAGAGTATGCGAAACTCAACCTGAAGCTCACAGTTCCAGCTCGTGAATCAATGGTTTCGATTTACATTTTGATGACCAGAGAGAGAGAGAGAGAGGAGGGCGCAGGTACTCTCTCTCTGGGGAAAACTGGAATGTCTTCATGAGAGACGTAAAAAGGCAAGGAATCCCACAGACGAGCTTGCAGCTGTTATCAGATACGATGGAAAAGGGAGGGGGTGAGGGAGAAGAGAATACCTGGCATGAGACCTGCTCCAAGGAGGGACTGTCTGACGTGGCAGCGTAGATTTCTGTATGTATCATTCCTCTCAAATCCGTATCAGATTTTGCTGAGCTATTAACATCAGGTGTTGCCACATCATGCCCACTATCTCTGCAAGCAGTATCTTGATGAAGATAAATAAAAACTTAAGAACCTTATTTGACTTTCACGGGCCATGATGAGATTTGCAGAGCCGTCAGAGAAAAATAGCGAGGAATGAGCAAGCTAGATACGGACTCTGAGCCGCATACACGGAATCCACTTTCACAGCTACTTTTGCAAAACGCAGAGGGTTTTGGCAGAAGTTTATCCTAGGAGCAGCTACTGCGGGACAGAAGGTGTTCTCCTGGAAGGACCCCTCAGTGACAGAAAGCTGATGTATTGTGACACCTTGTTTTATTTCACAGAACAGTTCCTGCAGTTTGAAAAAGGGCAAGGGCCTTTTAAGGTTCAGTCTGAGAAGAGCATTATTAGGTTGTCCGAGAATCTGTTGCGTTCAATCTCTTTCTTAAAAAAACGTGATGTCCTTTTTATCTGAAGTCCAACTATTCTTCAAAAATAACGATTACAAAAGTATCCCATCACATTTATTTTCTACTGCTATTTTGCTTTTTTTCGTCCCAGAAGTGGTGATAAATTGATTTAGTACGTGGCAAGTCACGAAGGTTATCAGAAGCAAAAGAAAAATATGTAGGAGAAAATATTTGTTGCTGCATTCCTCTCAGCTTTTACTGGCCTTGCTCTCAGACTTCTGTGTTCAGTTACTATTCTGCACCGTGCTGGTCATGGAGTGAAGGGTATTCGGTCTCCTGCCCTCTAATTTAAACAACACAACTTACCGGGGAAAGAGGGGAACATCTCATTCAGCTTGTGTGTGCTGACATGCACGCATGAGTACGGTGACCATACCAAGAGACTAGTGTTGTTTTCTTTACTCATTTGATATATTGTAGAAATAGAAACTGCGTTTAGAAAATAATTGCTGCGATACAGTCAACTTTTTCTTTTAATGAAGCTGAAGTAAAGGGCAACTAATATTCCAAGACAGAAAGTATGAAAGTAGTTATGGAACTCTAGAAAGTGCATAGAAGAATTGTAAGGAACCTCCTGCTTTGTGGCGGCAGAGAGAAAAGTCAGAGATAGTACACCAAAGGTTAAACTTAGGAGAGCACAAAATTTCTGAAGTCTTCATTTTTAAGGGTATTGTGAGTTAGAATCTGGGAAAAGCGGTTTTGCTCTTTAAAAGAAGATATTCATTACTGAAGGTGGATGGTGGTATTGGGAAGTACCACCTACCTGCGATGTTTCTAGCATTATGTCATCTATCAGCATTTTCTTGGCTGTCTTCATAATTAGTTCTCTGACCAGCACGTTGCCTGATTTTCTTTAGCCACCTATTCTGAGGAAAGCGCAGTGGTGGTTTTATTGACGCAGGTCCCATGCTGTGGTGATTTCCCAGCCATTTTTTATTTGAAACAAAAAATTTCTTGTAATGAGAAAAATGGTTCAACTTGCCAGGGGTGGCAGTGTTTCTGGGATAGTTACGGCTCACCCTGTTCAGTGTATTGAATTCGTTTGATAGCGACTTCAGATATTATTCTTTTGCACAGATTTACTAATGAAAAAGGTGAGAAAAAAAAATCTTTTGGCTGTGCTTAACAAGGTCTTCATAATATGTTCAACTGAAATGTGAAAGATTATCTGGAATGAATCACTCTTAATATGGGACACAATCGGTTCCAAACTCATCCACAGTTAGTTTGCCACAGGATGTTAACGCAAAATATGTTATGTTTCTACAGAAGGCGTTTTACAACAGCTCTATTGATATAGTAAATGAACATCCACTGATGGAAATAATCTTTTCTGTTTAAATGTGCCTTTGCTAATTTTAAACTTCCACTTGGGTACCTTTTTATTGTGCTGTTTCTCACATTTCTTGAAGGTTTCACAGGGTTTGTCTTCAATGGCAGTGTTTCTGGTTTTGTGTTCGCTCACGGTCATTTTTGTTTTCCAATGAAAAGCACCAAGTATTATATCGACTTTCCTCAAGTTTCAGAGCTCTGGTGTTGAGACGGTCCTACAAGTTACTTCAACAGTAGCATCCTTTTGAGATTACTGTCACACTTGAATAAAACAAGTGGCAGAGTCATTTCCCAGTCATTTTAATTAGATGTAGTTCTTCTACTGCTTGTCAAATCAATCTTAAATATACATCCACTGTCCTTTCCAATGCCCAGTCTCACTCTAGACCTCACTGTCAGTTGCACTAGATATGGCTTGGTTCTCAAGTTAATTCTTGGAAGATTAAATATGACATAGCTTTACTATATTACCTGAAAACATTAATTTTACTCAACAAATCCTTCTTTAAAAGCAAACCCTGTATCTCTAACATCATTCCTGAAGTTTGAGGAGCTTTGTCTTATAGCTACGATTGCCTCTGAAAGTAATATATCATAAATCCCAGTAATATAAATCATAAATCCTCATCTGCCACAAGCTGAAAGGGGCAGGTTTGCATCTGTCCATTGGCACCTCCAGCCCACAGAAATGTGACTGCCCTCTGAGCCCTGCCATGCATGTTCCTCTCCAGAGTGAAAATTCACTGTTGTTTTGCTGATAGTCGTGTTTTCTTTGACCTATAGGAAAAGTATGTGTGCAGGCACCTGCAGGAGACAGGTATTTCCTGACCCAGATGATCTGATGTCAGACAAAATTAGGAAAGATTACGGTCTTGGTGGGATAGGAATCAGTGTCTGTTGTCTCACTAATTACATCTGCTTCACATGTAGACTGGAGCCTTAGTTACTTCTGCTGAAGCAGTAAAGGGTCCCTGGCCTCAGGCACTGCGGTATTTATCGGCAGCCTTTGGACTGCGCGGCAGGATTTAGTTTCTGTGGGAGTCCTGTTGGTGAAGGAGAACGCACGCGCTAGAGGTGCAACGGCCACTGTATCTCACACTGCAGGTCCTTCAGGACAGCTTCAGCATCAAGTGCATTAGCGTTCTGGTGACGAAACCCAGGGCTGTGAGTACCTGAGTGGGCGTGTGGGGTCCCCATCTGCACTGGCCGACGCGTTTGGAAAATCAGCCGACTTTAGGGGCTGGAAGCCCAGGGAGGTACAGACCACGGACTAACTCGGGTAGAGACACTGAGCTGAGGAAACCCACTGCACAAGGGTGACAGTGTTCCTGAGCATGCCACCCATGTAACAGCCTCTCTGTTTGCCCAGACCCGAGCACCTGCAGCACCCGTCCCACCCAAGCTGCACGCCCGCGACACGGCTGCAGGGCAGCAGTGGCAGCACTCGTAAGCAAATGCCACTCCAGCGCCAAGTCGCACCAGCCAGCACTTTCTGCTGGTTTCGCTGGAAACCAGGACGGTTGGCTGAGCCAGCCCCCAGCCCGGGTACGGCTACCAGACACCCCTGCTGCAGGACCATGGTGCTGGTACCAGCACATACAGCTCCTGGGCTGCAGGGTTCTCTAGAGCTGCTGCTTGCCACCCTCACCTGAGGCACCCTATGCATTCTCTGCAAAACTGAAGGCGAAGAAAAAACATGTTAAGTTCCTTCTGGCAGTGCCCAAAGGTACTACATCTGAAGATAACATCAACAGAGAGAGCCAGCGCAAGTTCTCTTCACACAAACTATTTCCCAGAGGCTAATGGCAAGGGGGAGAGAGAGAGGGAAAAGCAAGTACTGACAGTTTACTGTAGGAGCTCAAAGAAAAAGTGGACAAAGCTAAAAGAACTCCAGCTCTTTGTTTGCATTTAATCCAGTTCAGAGCACTCACTGGCGCATACAGATTTACTTCCCATGGCTGACGGAGCTCAATATGGTCATTTGGTAAGAAACAGAGGATCTAGGATTTAAATTTTGTGCCCTTCAGGCTCTTGCATTTTAGAAAAAGTCAGTCTCTAACATATATAAAGTTTTAATGTAATGTAAAAACCATGAGGTGCTGGCTAATACCTTCAAAGAAAGAAATCCTGATCTGAAAGGTGAAGAAGGTTTTCCGGTTTTAACACAGACCAAGCTTTTAAGGGGCAGAGCGCTCCTTTTGGCTCACGGAAACCAAGGGAAAGACCGAGGACTCCTGTCCCGACCCAAAGAATCCCCTATTTTATTTTCCTCCTTCTCTTTTCGATTCTCGCCTTGAATTCATAAAGGCACTGATTTATCAGAGGCTACATTATTCTAACGTAACAGTATTAAAGTACCACCAACCGCATATTTTAATGCAAAACAGATCGTCCAAGCACCTGGTATCACAGTACAAGAAAACTACCGAATCGCCACTGCAGGCCTTGCTGTTGCCGCGGACAGACAGCTGAAGTTACTGTTTTCTAGAGGCTATAGAGTCAGTTCGTCTCTGGCTGAATTTGCAAAACACCGCACCGAAAGGCACGGCACCAGCGAGGAGGATATATCTACAAGAACTGAACCAGCAGAAGGGTTTGCGAGGGAAAGGTAAAGGGGCAGGGTTAGCAAGTGCAGAACTGGAAGGGAAAGTTCAGCTGCAGACTACAGCGGACCCAAATTAGGCAGATTATTCTGAAGCAACGCACCCCCGACAAGTGCGAAGAGAAAAGGGAAGGTTAGCCAGTAAATCTTATGAAGGTCTGTCTATAAAATAAATGAGAACAATAAACGTGGCACGGTGTTAAGACAAAACCCTTTCTCATTGCTCTGTCTCCTCCTGTCCCCCTCCAAGCATTTTCGGTCATCTAAGAAGGACCCCGAGTACTTGGGCTCAACTAGCATTGCTCAAACTTCTCATGTTCAGACAAAACCAGACCTTTTCATCCTGACCGTTCGTGCCCAGCCTTAGTTGAGACCAGAAAACCAGAAACTCGTTCCGGTTGGCATCATGTCACCCGGTGCAGGAGACAAATACGTGACACGAAGCTGCCCGGTTGCTGAACTGCTCCAGCCGCTTGCTCAGCTCTTTCCCGTGGCGCTACTCATTCTCTCAGGGATTGCTGCCTGTAAATGGGATGCTAATGAAATAAACCAAAAGGCAATTTAGGCTATTTAATGACACTTCAGGAAAAAAGCCCTACCTGGATAGATGACACTAGGCCACGATGGATTTTGTGTGAGTGTTTCAAGTCCATTTGGCAGATACTGATGGAAGGCGAGTTAGAAATATTTTGTCGCAAGTTTGAACGTTGTACCAGGATATAAGGCCAGCCACTTGAACAAGAGCAGTGATTGAATTAGGGCTGAGAAATGTATCCCTGGCTAGTTTCAAATGAAAAAAAAGAGAGGTTTTTAAAAAGGTACAAATGAGGCTAAAAGAATTTATGTTATTTTTCCGGTTTCTGTGCTATAACTCCTTTTCTGTCTCCTCATCTATCTTCTAAGTGTACTACCTTATGAATGAGTGAGCAATAAAAGAAGTATGCAGTGGCTGAGAGAGAAACTGAAGATAACAACATAATGCAAAATGTAAGCCAAAGCTTGAGCAGAATGCAAGTTAAGATGTAGATGTCAATAGAAAAGTTTCTCACATCTGAGTTTTAGGGCAGTCATTAGATAGTTTTCATGAAAATACAATTTTAAAACAGTAGCACAAAACGTGACCTAAGATATGCTGAGTTCACGTTTGCCAAGATCTTGGACCTATGCTTTCTAGGGGTTTTAATCCTGTCTTCAGACCACTGACACTTCACTCAGACTAAAAAAAAAATAAAGCTCTTTTAATGCCTTCGCAATCCCTATCTTCCTTGAAAAGGGGCAGAGGAAGAATAACGAGTGAAGCAGCAGCTACAAACCAGCCAAAGGTTAGGCAATAGCAATTACTATGCCTAGGGGACACAGGAACAGCCTCAAGACCAAGAGGTATGAGAATTATAAGCTACTACATGCAGTCCTTAAATTACTTGTTTTAAGGCTGCCGAGAACAGGATGGATCTACATTCACCGTCGTTCGTGCACCACTTACGATCTGCTGGCTGCACAGCTTCAGGTGTGCTCTTCCTCTGTCTCACCCCCAGTTTAAGCTGAGGTTTTAGACTGAAGTCCCAAAACATACGTCCAGCCTTTGAGCTGGGCTTGGCTCCTTCAGTGCAGGCTACGATTTTCAGCAGCAACTGGTGATGCCTTCCAAACATCTGAAACTGAAGGGTGGTGGTGGTGGTTTATAGCAAAGGGTTAATTCAAATTTCTTTATCACTGACCTCCCTCCAGACTTCTAGGCTACCCAGGTTTGGAACTACATAGATCAGCTGGGGTTTCTCAGGGGAAAAGTTATGTGGCCACTCCCTGAACCCAGATAATCCCTCTGGCTGGGGTTTCCACTGCTGGTATCTGCCAGGTTACGCAGAATTTAATCATCAAAATTATTCTGTTCTCTTTCAAGCAAAGACCAGTGGGGAATTAATTGCTGGAGTTAGGTATGTTTTCTAGCCTTAACCCAACGTAGCTGCTAAGAGGTCAGTTCTAGGGCTCAGGAAAGATAGCAGGGACTAGGCTGGTCTCCACTTTTATTTGGCAGACTGGGTTGGTAAAAAAACTGCAGGAGGGAGAAGGTGCAAGGATAAAGTTTCAAGGGATGGGAAGGTTGAAGGGAAGATGAAACTTGTCATCTTCAAAAGGAAAGGAATGACAACTCAGGCGCACGTGTGAGAGACCCCTGCAAAGAAAAGAACACGAGACAGGGTGGAGCAAGCCATGATCTTGAGGTGTTTGAGATGCTTTCACATATTAAGGAGGTAGAAAATTTTTAACAAGAATTGTCAAGAAAATATGAAACCAACTCTTCATCTTTACTCTTACCCTTGATGCTCTAAGACAGAGCTCGTTTTCTGACAAAGCAGCTGGGGCATTTTGTGTGCTCCATTATCCACATGAGAGGAGGCAAAACACTTCAAACCCTCCAGAAAGTGCAAAGAACTTCGGAATGTGGTATATCGAAATAATACTTAGATTTCCAAACTGGAGCATTAACTTGCAATATTTAGAACAGATGATGCCTGTACGAATAAATGATCATCTGCTCGACACTGTTGATTAACGTGAGACCACCAGGAGGATAAGCATTGACAGAGTTTATCTGCTTGTTCCCATCTTGCACCAGCTTATGTCATTTTCAGGTGCAAGAACTGAAATGCAGTTTATTACTGAATGTCTGTTTACAAAAATCAAGTTCTAGTGGCTATTGTTGAACTTTTAAAGCATTCTGCATGCGGCATTTCATGTACAGGTGGGACTTTTCTGCCAGTTCCTAATTTCACTGCCATACGCCACAAATTGCAACAAGAGACAAATCTGAAGCACTCTATGATGATATTGCAAATAAGTGTGAAGAAAAGCTGTGGGTAAGGAGGGTCCCATTTTACCTTCAGTTCACGGGCTGTGAAATTAGGTAAAGTTATCTTCCACTCGATGTGCAAACGGGGAATCAGTGTTGTGGGCAGAACTCAGCTGACGCTGCTGAGCATTTGCTACCTGGGACAGCAGCATCACCAGGCAAGCAAACCCCACCGCTTTGGTGGGGACATGGCTCATGTCTGGTGGCAACTCATGCTGGAGAGCAAACCCATCTGTGGCTGTCATTCCGTATGCACCAAATAACCCTGGGTTGGTTTTTTTTCTTTAAGAGACTCTAGCTTGTACTAACACGTCATTCTTTGTTCTTCCAAATGCAGATTCTGGAAGAAAACATGAAGTTAGAGTGCAAATGCCATGGAGTCTCAGGATCTTGCACCACTAAAACATGCTGGACAACCCTGCCTAAATTCCGGGAGCTGGGTTACATCCTTAAGGACAAATACAACGAAGCCGTTCAAGTTGAACCGGTGAGAGCAAGTCGTAACAAGCGTCCAACTTTCCTCAAGATAAAGAAACCACTTTCCTATCGCAAACCCATGGATACAGATTTAGTGTACATAGAAAAATCTCCCAATTATTGTGAAGAAGACCCCGTCACCGGCAGCGTGGGAACGCAGGGAAGGATGTGCAACAAGACAGCCCAGCAGTCCAACGGCTGCGATCTGATGTGCTGTGGTCGAGGTTATAACACACACCAGTACTCGAGAGTGTGGCAGTGCAACTGCAAATTCCATTGGTGCTGCTACGTTAAATGCAACACGTGCAGCGAAAGAACAGAAGTATATACCTGTAAGTGAGCACGGGGCCGGGCAGGCTGACGCGTCCCTGGCCACGAATACATTTGCACATGCACTCAACGTACCTACACAAGACTGTAGGAAAGACCTGCTCTCCCAGAAGAAACGCTGATGAATGGAGCCCTCTCTTTTCTTCTCATGTTTCATTGCTTATGTGGATACACATTTCAGACTCTTATGAAAGTCAGCCAAGAAACAAAAACAAACAAACCCCACCCTGAGCCACCTGACATGCAAACCAGAGAGAAAACGATCATCTTGGCTAACCTGCGCCTCTACAGCAAGAAGCGTTGACTGCCTTGGGAAGAGACACCAGTCAGAGAAAAGTCTCTGAGCCTGGCAACTAACTCTTGGTCTGGAAAACAGATGGTCAAAAACTTCAGTGTACAAGGAGCAGGGAGGGGTAGGGGAGAAATCCTCCGGAAAGGGCTTTGCACAGGACGGGATGGACAGCGCCCCATCGTGAATGGCCCGTGCGAGTGTGGGGATGACACAGATTTAGGCTTCTACACTTGTGAAAAGCTTCTGCTGGTCTTGCCCATCTTTCCACTTCATACCATTTGCTACAGCAAGTAGAACTGTCAAAGTTTTCTGTAGACACTGCTTTATCTGCCTATTTTGTGTGTGTGTGTGTGTGTGTGTGCTGCAGATTTTAGCACAGGGATTTGGGACACTTGGGCATAATAATAGCAATATTTAACAATTTATTCAGATAAAACTAATATTAATTTATTTAATTAAAAAGAACTCTACCAACATTTTTGAAACGATTCTGCAATTAAAGTAGATAGCTGGCTTTCTTTGTGGAATAATTTTGTAGAAACAGCAAGGAAAAACTGGAGCTGTATATATTATTCTTAACTAGGATATTTCTATTAGTTGGACTTGCAGGATATGTTCTACAGTACTAGATGTTTAAGTACAAAAGCTGGCATCTTTATATATATGTACATACACGAACACACACTGTTGGTTTTGGTGGGTTTGGTTTTGTTTTGTTTTGTTTTTTCTCCTGTTTGCTGCTAGTTGTCTGGAACAAAAGTCAAGTGGTAGGGGTTACAAATCTTTACCAGTTTTGTTTCATTTTTTTTGTTTTGTTTTGTTTTTCTTCGATTAAAGAAAGAAGCATTAATAAAATCCTGTTTGGAATACGCCTAAAAATAAGAAAATCCAGACAAACTTCCATCTTTTGGAAAAATCAACCATAGGATAAGAGAGTATATTTTGTAAGAGACTATTTTTATATAAATATTTTATTTATACTACGTCTGCTTGTTCAACCTGTACTTTTTCTCAAAACAGGCATTCAATTTGTAATTCTTAGGCTATTTAACAGAGGAAGGGTAATTAGTTTGCGGACACAACAGCAGCACGCTGGGTACATTCAGCTGCAATCGGTGGATGTGTCAGAAAGCAGAATGAACTCTCTCTCCGGATGTGTGTACAAACTGGCTCTTTTCCTGCAGCTCAATTTGCAGAATATGCAAAACAAGAACAGGGTATGTAGCATCAATTTTGTCACATGGCTTGAATTCATGATTGGTATTAACTGGATGCTCATTTATCCCATTCAAGAAAAAAAAAAAAAAGAAGAAATCCGAATTAGCTTCTCACATGCATCAGTCATTAAACTGTGGCGTTATGACTAGCAAATGTGCTGTGTGTGCTGTCAGTTAAACCTCTATATTGTGTTACTGTCAAATTTGATTTTAATCACTGGAAGAATGTAGACTATGACTGTAAAAACTAGCATGACACACATCGTCTGATTCTCATAGACAGGATACAAGGCTTACTTTTTGTCCGGCTCTTTTTGGCATTTACATTATTCTTTCCCCGCAAAAGGCCAGAGAGCTCAAAAATCCAGGAAAACATCTAGGCAAATTTAAAGACCGCTCGCTTGTTTTTCAGAGCCCAGCTAAGCCATTTTGCGTTCCCTTTACGGTATTTCCTTTTCATCGCTGCTAATTCCTTCAGATATTTGAGTGGTAAATATTTCTCTGGTTTTAGAATCATTCTGTTCCTCCTGCCTGACTCATCTGTGACCGATGAAAAAAAACAAATCTATTTTTTATGCTGCTTTTCGTTGGGTTAAGAAACGGGGCCCAGCATTACCGATGCTATTGCACGTTCGGGCTGGGACAGACCAGACTCTTCCCTGCTTCCAGCCTACAGGATTTCAGGCCTTGAAGAGGGCTAAGAGGGGTGGCAGCGAAGGAAACAAACCACCGTCCGGCACGCAGGGCCCTTCGCTGACTCCTGTGGCCAACAGCGAGTGTTACGGAGTAGATACATCCTGTATCCGTGGAACTTTCTGAGGCAAAACTCCCACCTAAGTCTGCAAAATCAGAGAAAATTTTCTGAGGAAGTGAACAGAAGCGTCACAAAAGACGTTGCAGAGTTTCACTCTGACAACCTAAACTTTTAGAACTTGTCTGAATGTGGCTTTTCTTTTTTTACCCTCACTTCTTGCATGTTATTTGTGTAAGAACACAAGCCCGTGCAGTACCTGACCCTAGCAGTGTATAATTAGGATAAAATATACAGTTCCTTTGCAGCCCTGCCACTTAACACAAAATAGAATTTCAATGCAATCAGACACCAGCACGAGATATCAGAGTCAAACGTTTAACGTTATTTACTTTCAAACGTCTGACTTGTCAATAGAAAACAATATAAAAGCAATTCTTTTGGGTAACTGAGTCACTGCTTTTAGCTCTCCTAAATTTCACACACCGAGAATTAGTAAGACACAAAACGCAGTGAGGTACATACAGTATGGATGTTAATTACAACACTATACTATGGTTAAATAATTCAGATCTAACATTGAATATTGGAATCTCCCCCTCCCTCCCCAGTTTGTGTTGGTTTTTTACTTAGTGGATACCATATCATAGTCCAAAGTGTGTCTTCTTCACTGATTAGATTTGTTTTACAAATTATTACCTTCGCAGCATGTTTTTACCATAGAAAATAACCTGTAAAACTCCTGCTTCCTGTATATTTCAGTATGCAGTGATGTGCAATGTACAGCTAGCAGATTAATTATTGAAGGACAAATATCTTTAAACAGTTTTACTTACAGTAATAAAGAACTGGATGCGCAATGAAATTCATTTGGTACACAATTTCCCTATATTTTACAACAGTGCCGGTGATCAGTGCGTTAATTAGAGAAAACGTCAATTTGTTTGATAACTGGAATATCGGTTTGGGAACTGTGAATTAAAGAGCAAGGAAAACCAAATGCTACATTCAACTATTTGGAAATTTGGCTGTGTCATCTTAGACAGGAGAAACCTGGCCCATCAGAATCTGCCACGATCTGGAGCTAATTGGTCATTCTCTAAATGGGCTTGAATGGCATGAAGAATAAACAGGAGAAGGAGAAAGATTTACGATTTTGTAGATATTCCTCCCCCCGACAACAGCTTGTTCTTTGTCCTGGGGGATAGAAGAGCTCTGTTTTAACTTGGTGAAGAACCACACAATAGGAGTGAAATGCACACAACTGCAGAACAATACAGCTCTCAAAAGAAAATACATCTTTTCATCTCTACCAACCAAGGGAAGCGCTCGATTGCTGTCCACATTAATAACCTAGCTGAGGCTTTTAAAGAAAACATACAGTGAACAAGCAGGAAGAGTAAGAGGAGTAGGAAGCATAAGAGAATGAGCATAATTGCAAGTTGGGAAGCTATTATTTATGAATTCTCACTTCCTTATTTGATAGCGGAACTGTGATTCATGGAAACGAAGCAGTTCTACCTTGGGATTCCTAAGCAAGTTGTAAGGATTTACCTCTCGGCCTTTCCAAAAGGACAACTAAGCTGAATACAATTAGCTCGAATACTCGAAGTACCTACATAAAACATGAATCAGTCAATGATTAAGTTTTCTTTGCCATGTATGCACAAACCTAATGGAGATATGTCTTTCAACAGTGATAATTAAACTGAAAACATCCTTAAAATGTACTCTTAACTGGCTCATTTGGTAAAGTTATTGTAAGGGTGCACAGTTACTCAGAAAAGGAAAATAATGGGCACGTACCACATGACGCAAGGCTCTTAATGAACTATCTTGTGGATTACAAAACTCTTTGTAACTGACCACACTCAAAAATCAGTTTGTTGAATACAGAAACATCGCAGACTGCAGTCAGGGTGCACATATTCAGAGTAAGATTCAGTACAAGTGTTTCTGACAACATTTTTACATCTGTCATTATAACAGATACAAGGGAATGTGGGCTGTGAACGCCCAAAACGAGCGTATTAACTAATACAGCCCCTCATCCCCAACTTGTAACCCCGGGGAGCTGAACAAGAAGCCCTTGTAACCCTCGAGCTGAACAAGCAGCTCTCCAACTCTGCTGTTGGTAGAAGGACTAAACTGCGGACACAGCGACTGACATGCCTAGACAGGGCTGGCCAAACCTGTCAGCCAACAGGGGTACAGTCCGAGTCAGGCTTGGATGTTCCAAAACCGTCCCAAATTGAACCAAGTACAGGAATTTTATCACACAGCAGAATTTCAGATGACGGATCTCATCTGGATTCCAAAACATCCTCCCTTAATTGATGATTATCTCAGATAGTTGTCACCATGGCAAGTGATGTAATTTGCATCACGTTCTGGTTAAGACCATACCAATAATTCCTCAAAGGCGGGCGTTTTAATCTTAAACACAAATTAAGGGAATCCTTCCTCTGGAAATGAACAGTAACATATGATTAATTCAAAATGGTGACGAGACGTACTTGGATGTAAAGGACTCCAGGTGTTTGAAGAAGGACACCGGAACTTTGTGATACCAGAGGTGACACTGCAAACCCCTAAAGGCTGCTTCTGATGCTTTGGAGCTTTATGAAATTACTGATTTTTTTCCATTTTGTTGGTATTACATATTCATAGATTCATCAATAGCACATTCATGTAATTTGCAATTGGGAGGTCAGAAGCAAGTCCCAGAGAAATCACACTTCTAAGTGTAGCACAATGTAGTTACTACTGGTGCTCTCAAGTTCATTACCTTGATCTTGTATTTTCATTAGCAAAATCACTGCAGCACACTCATGGTAGGAAAGAGCCCACTTTGTAAAGAGGCTGATATTGCTGGGAGAAGATGAGATTGTATTTACATTAGAGAAATGTTTCCAGGATTGTGCGTGCACAAAAAAAAAAAAAAAAAACCAAAACAAAACCAAAAAAGAGGTTAAAGAGGATGGTATCAAAATTGCACCACCTACCTATGATTATTAACACATAGTCAAACTCGCTTAGCTCAGAAAACCCCAGTTTTTGTGTTTCCTATGCTACCTTGCATCCTTTCCCCATGCCCCCAAAATACACGCTGTTTATATCATACCAGATCTGCAGCTGATTTTGTGGTTGCTGATGCAAACAATTCGCTAGCAGCACACCACAAGCCTGACACTACCAGCACAGAAAACTGTGTGCAACTCTGTAAGAGCACACAGAAGTTTTCCTTGGGAATGGCACATTATGCACAACTTTCTGTTACTGCAGTGCTTCCCTGTCCCATCTTCACCAGCACGCCTCCTTGCAGCCTGTACGTGCTTGTTGCTTTATTCTCTCCAAGCACTTGGAGTTCTAGCCCTCTATGGAGTTTTTATAAGCTCTCTGATCCATCCCCAGTCGCTGATGGCTTCTGCGTCTGGGTTTTTGGTCTGTGTGTGGGGCTATGACAGAATAGAGGAGGATGACAACGCAAAAAACCATTCATCCTCTCACAGCGTACCTTTAATTTTTCAGACCAGTAGAAAAAACACGGAATTACTCCAGTCATCTAATACACCGCGTGCTCCTAACTTACCTTTTCAAGATTATTGAGATGGCTGCACTGGTGGTTATTTAAAACAAAGTTAGAGGGAGCGGGCCAGAAGAGGTGTTCTCTAACCTGCTAAACTTCCCTAAGAAATTCTAGCAAAACCTGGAAAGAGACAGTGCTGAGTTTTGTCCTTCATCGGGCAGACTCATCAATTTAAATGGGACTTCACATGAACATGACTTCCGACAGTGGTTGATATTAGTGGTCAATCGCATTCACTCTTCATTCACAACCCTTTTCTAGTCACTAATTTTTCTTAGTAGCTGAGTGTTACTGAGCTTGCTTCACTCACACGGTGTCAGCAAACACTGCTTGAAGTATTAAGATCTTACAAGTTAGTTTGGCAGATTCCCTCCTGATCCTTTATACCAATTTCTTCTTTTATCCTGAAACTCTTTTATTATCTACACAATAAGGGGCCATAAATGCCATAACGCTCGTAACACCTTAATGACCACAAAACTCCAAACCTTATTTTCGGCCCCATAGAATTTACATAATAAATTAAATCAAATTCCACTAGAGAGGTTTCTTGCGTTGTCCCAAGGGTTACATTTTACTATCACATACTTGGGACTCATTCTCAGCAGCGGAGCACAGAGATTCTCCAAGTGACGGCAACAGTATTTTGCAGAAAAGTAATTTCTAACAAACTCCAGCAGACTGCTTTTTAGCGTGGTCAGAGAAAAGCAGCTCACCGGACAAGAACCAGTGTAACTGGGAGACAGATAAAGAAACCAATGGCCTATTGCAGGTAGGGTGCAGCCCAGAAATGCCTTAGGAAACAGCAGACAAACCACATAGGAAGGAAAACCCTTAAAAAATTCAGCGTATGGAAGGCAGGCTGCTGAGTTGACCAGGGACCAGAGACAGGGCTCGGCCAAATGGGCAGATTTTAGCCCAGGCTGAGGCTGTCGACTTGTTACACAGCTTGTAGTGCAATTCCATTTGGCTCAAGCCAGATCCAAACATCTCTTCCATTGAATCAGCAAGAAACCTGTTTTGTGAGCTGTTTCTCGTGCTTAATTTCTTCCCGAGCAACTTTTCTTTTGCACGTGGGCCCGCGGATATATGCGCTATGGGCATCACGTCTGCCTACGCAGAGGTTATTTTGAAAGGATTAAAAGTTGATCTGAGCTGTTTTGAACTAGAGGATATTAAATACTTGGCACTTTGAGAAATAAGTTAACGAAGGACAGAGAAGATACAGTACAGATAGGAGCGTTAGACCATAATGCAGAGGACTGGAAGGTACATAATCCATCATGGGGAAAAAAAAAAAAAAGAAAAAATTTTTTTTCAATATATTTAAAGAAGAAATCAGGATAATTCCTTTCGGCCTTCTATAATGCTGTGGTGTCAAGTTGTAGAAACGTTCTGCGCTGAGCCTGGCCTCAGTCAGCCACTATTATCCCCACACACAGACAGGAAATCAGGAGACACAAAGCACAAGAGGGTTGGCCAGTGGGCACAAAGGACGCCTGTGAAAGAATTAGGATGACAGCCCAGATTTCTCAGCTTTTGCCATCCTGTTTTAAGGAACTCGAGCAATGTCTGATTTGCCTCCGTTTATAAAAATGCATATCCAGATTTTAGTGTTTTGGAAATATATTCACTGCATGTAGCAGGTTCGCTGTGCGTCGCACATAGCTGAAGTGAGGAGGCTCCTTCTTCTCAACCTCATTAAATGCTAAGCACACAGTAATTAATATAGCCTCCACATTAAGTATGAGTCATGCACCAGGGAAAGTGTAGAAACCTAGTCTCATGTTTTGTCTCCTTAAGTCAAGTGATTAACAAAGATGTGAGGCGAGGGAGGTAGCAGAGAGTAGGCTTTTTAAGTCAGAAGATGTGGACAGCGGTTCCGCAGGGGGGACGAATAGCCTCTGGCAAGCTGAAACTCAGTGCAAAGCCGGAGGATCTCCATAAAGCAGGGACGAGTTGCTGCGATGCTTCATCGCCACAAGCGTATGAAAAAGTTAACAAATACTCTACGGGAAAACGTTTAACAGGACAGTGCTAAACCACACTGTATTTTCTGCCACCAAAAGAGGGGGATGTGAGGTGACTCACTCAGGTCAATGAGTTGTACCGACTTAGGTACAAATTGTGAGAGAATAGAAGCTAAAAAAAAAAAAAGTAAATGGATTAAAGCCTTTCTGAGAAGTTAGAAAGGCAATTTATCTGCTTCTGTCTCTCCCTTTGTACTCTGCTTGGGTACCAGTCAGAATATTTTGATGCTTGCCCATCTTTAGTTGCAAGCCACATGAGCTGAATTCAGATTAAACAGTAAAGGAAAAAAACTTCCCAGAATATAGATTGTGTTTATTTAGGCCAGACCAACTTGGACGAAAGCACAGAATCAATCAAAGCCTAAAAGGAAGCTGGCAAACCGTCAGTGCCTCAGCACATCCTAGCTGCGCTTCCTCCAAGAGAAAGACAACGGTGAGGGGCTGAGAAATTCTTAGCGTTTATAACATAACTTTGGTTTATATAATGACGAGATGGGATAAGGTGATACAGAGACCTTAATTAACGACTGCACACCAAAGTTGTCATTTTGATGACTTGTTTGGGCAGGAGTGGTAGTGGCTGGGTGATAGATTATTCTCTCTTTATCCTGCCACAATGACATCTGCTTTATTCACAGATCAGCCACCAGTTGCTACAACAACGCCAGTGTGCTTTAGAAAATGTTGTTGAGCTGCTGAGAGAATCTTGGCTACCCATTAGCAAAATGTTAACTATGCAAAACCAAATAGCGTTTGGTTTTGTTGCAGGAAAGAAGTCAATGCTCCGCAATAAGTAAGAATGTCAAAAAGAATTTACATTCAAAAAGTAGAGAAGGGGTTTAACCCATGATATCACCATGATTCAAAAATCCCCCTGGAATTCATTAGTGAGACATTAGGCCTGAAGAATAGAGAAAATAAATAATGAGTTTTAAAAAGAAAGAACAAATACACTTTCCTCTGAGCAGCTTGTTGTCTGCAACATTTTAACATGTCCGTTGCCCCTTCACTTTTCCTGTTCATTGTCTTAGAGTTTTACACAGTAATCCTTTGCTAATAGGGTTTTATTTATTTTTATTTATTTCTTTTCTTCCCACTTAGCACTTTGAGGAGACGCTAGGTGCTGTTGAACCATGCTAGGAAACTGATTTGGCTGCCAATAAAGCCCCTCATCACTCCCATTTCAGTAGAAGGTGAGAGAACCTCGCTCTCCAACTTACTCCTTAGAAAGCCAACTACAGGGAAAGCATTTGCAAGCATTTGTAGGAGGAAGAGCTTTGTCTTCCAGCCAAAGAACGCGGCATCACGTTGGAGAGCCAAACAGGGCACGCCATGCCCCAGGACATGCCATGCCCCAGGACACAGGAGCAGTGCTGGGAGCAGGTGAATGTCCCCTGGTGAGGTAACTGCGATGGCATAGCGAAGACGGGGTCAATAAGCACTCAAATCTCCACCTGCTGAAGCAGCTACTCTGTGGAAGAGGCGTCCGAGCTGCAATGTTTAGAGTGAAATTCCTCCAATTTCTAGGAAGGCGCTGCTTGTCATCTCCCGAGTGATTCATGTCGGGCTGCCTGCCGCTGATGGTGGTATTAATACATGTCGAACGGCATTTAACAGAGAGAGGTTTCCCCTGCTCCCGATGCGTGCTTTCTTTTGAAACACAATGGGTCTATCTGTCTTGGTCATAATTTTTCATCCACCTCAAAGTTAAGTGAATATAATTCTTAATTTGTTTTCCAAATGACTCAAACAATTTTCTTCCCTTTGTCTCCCCAGCAAGATCGGATCGATTTTACAATGTGTTGTGCTTCAAATTTAACTTCATTAAATGTTTATAACATTAAGAGACTAATGACATAAGCCTTGTCTGTAGTATTTATAGGCTTTATGAAGAGACTGAAGACTTAGAAGGACTGAAGTTCAGGTTAATTCCTTGAGAACTAATTTCAACACCTATTCTTATCTGTAAAACACAAAATACTACTACTGTTTCAGGGCTATCATGTTAATTTAACTGCACGTTTATCAGCCGTTGGAGTTTGAAATCTAAAACCTGCCCATGATAGATCATAGGTGTATTGTTTTTCTGTCACAGTAAATAGATCCCAAATGTTAATCTAATGATCTAGTTACATAACCAAGCTCAAGAAATTTTAAGCTACTGAATCCTGGAAGAATATATGTGGAAACTCATCTGTAGCTGGCTTTGCTACATTCTGAACACTTGTTATAGCCCCCTCCCCAAAGTGGCTTACTGGGTTGTGTGTGCCTTCAGTTTGATTATTTTTAATAGGTATTGTCATGTTATGATTGCAAACCCATACTTTGAAATGTAGAATGCACCTATATTTTGCTGCTCACCACCATCCTGTCCAACTACCATATGGCTGTTTTTTCCTCCTTGGTCCTGAGCTTTCTGCTTCCTCCAGAGATTCCTTCTAGAGCTGCTGATCTTCAGTCCATGGGAATTAAAGGGAGATCAGGAGTACTAGCGCTAGTGCTAATGCTGCTGAATTATGTTCTAATGCAATGGTCATTTTCAAGGGAGTACATCTGGGAAGATTGTTTTGGGGTGGGTGGTTTTGGGTTTTTTTTTCATTCTTGGGGTTTTTTTGTTTTAGTTCACAGTATAATCAGAGCTTCAGAAGTGCCAGTGGCAAACTGTGTTGAGAAAGGGACGGCTGCAGGAAGCCATACCTTCTACAACTACCTGAAAGGAAGTCGTGGCAAGCTGGGGGTTGGCCTCTTCTCACAGATAACTAGCGACAGGACAAGGGGAAACGGCTGCAAGTTGTGCCAGGGGAGGGTTAGGTTGGAGATGAGGAGAAATTTCTTCTCGGAAAGGGTGGGCGGACATTGGAACCGGTTGCCCAGGGAGGGGGTGGAGTCACCGTCCCTGGAGGCGTTTAAGGAAAGGTTAGATGTGGTACTTAGGGATGTGGCTTAGTGGGTAATAGGTGGTAGGGGGACGGTTGGACTAGATGATCCTTGAGGTCACTTCCAACCTTAATGATTCTATTCTCTGAGCGCTGCCTGCCCCGATCTCCCAGGGAAGGCACTTCTGAAGCGCGAGACGAGACACACCCCAAGCACTGCTGCTGTAAGCACGCCAAAGAGTAAGTGTAAAACAGCAAAACGGTGTGTAACAGGTGACTAATGGGTTGCTTGAAGCTTTTTAACACCTTGGATCATACCTTCCCAACTTTACCCATGAATACCAGCAGACGTTGCAGTGTAAATGAGCAGATGAAATTCAGATTTCAGTTGGTCTCACATATACCTGGAATGAGTGTATGGGACTTGGTGCTATTCATCTACACATAATGCAGTTCATGACTAAGTTCAGCAGCTCAGCACGTCTACCCAACGCACCAGCGATTCACTCGGCGGTTCATCTTTTCAGAGGCCAAAGTTCACTCTCAACTTTAAAGAAAGAGCACAGCACAAAAGGTAATTTTTAAAAGGACTCTCTGTATCGCAGGTATGGTGAGCAAAGTGAAAAGCAGTATTCACTGGCATCGTTGCCATGACTACAAATTGAAATCTCTATCTTCTACATGTATGGTATGTAATCTGGGAAAAGTCCAAAGAGCATCCTTAAAAAGCCACTAACATCTGATGGCAGCCCGAAGCGAGAAGCGGAGGTGGTCACACCGGCTCAGCCTCGGAGCCGACCCGCTCAGCAAAGCACCACCAGTGGGTGCCACACTCGCTCTCGGCCACCACCAGCCCACGCCAGCAGCCGTTGTACACACTGTCTCTCCGTTGTCCCCCATGTTTACGTGCAGTGTTACCAAAGAGGGATGTGTCTTTCAAGCTCTCCAGCTAAAAACCAGCACATGTCCTGACTGCCCTACGGACTGCCATTTTAAGCTAATTATATACTAGGAACTTTATTTCCTGAAAACCTATATTGCCTTACCAAGAGGTATGGATAACATCTTCATCTGCCAGAAACAGGATTAGTTTTGACAGAGTTATGTTTACAAACATAAAATTTATCACTTTTTTTTTCTTCTTTAAAATAGCACCTGTGTACACCTGGAACAAGACAGTAGCTAATGATTTATGTCGGACAGTAACGACGGCTGTTCTTGCTGGAACTATGCCATAACTTAGTGTCTGTAACTCTGCCCTATTGGGTCAAGACAACACATCAGTCAAGTAAATCACTTAAGTAAATTATTGAGAACTTAAATTGACTTTTTCTACATAATATGTAATTACTTCCTTGAACCAACATTCCCTTACATCACCGATCTAAAAAGCTTTCTATTTATTTTTTAACTGAATATTGATTGAATTTAAATTACAGCTAGCATGTACTATTTTTCTCAAGTTCAGATTCTAGAGAACAAACTTTCCAGCAACTTTGTCAGGCTTTGCCTGCAGTTCCTTGCCACCCACATGCCCACGTCACTCGGCACAGCGAGCCTCGGAGCGGCAGATCTGCCCATCATGTTCACAACGCAGAAACAAGCCTGATGCATCTGCTGAAAATTTTTCAGTGCCAAGACACTTGAAATGAAATTGCTGGGAGATGCCGAAGGTAATGCAACAGTACAGGCGAAGATGAAAGGCAAATTTGCAACATCAAGTTCTCACCAAGATGTGAAGCAATGAGGATTTTTGCTGTAGCCAGCAAGACAGTGAAAGCCCAGAACTGGGAATGACAAGTGTAAAATCTCCACAGGAACTGCTGAGATCTGGAGTTCCACAAGGCTGCTCCTATACTCTGATCACACGTCTAGACGAAAAACCAAACATGCAGAGATTTCTCAGGTCATTACAGTAAAACAGCAAGGGAGGTTTTGCAGATCACATTCTGCTCCTGAGCTCCCGCCCTTACTTCACGCACAGGGTGCACATACATGACATTGCAACGTGTCTGAGCCCAGCAGCCCTGAGTCAGAGAAACCGAGCCGCATCACCTGCTCTGCACAGACCACTGACCTGTGATCTATGGTGTGAAGACAATTCAGCTAGTAGAATGTGGACCTGTATCACTGGAATCATCTCCAATGTCAGGAAAAAAACCCTCTGAGTGAAAATATTCTTCCTGTCTGATGGTCATCGCATCCTGTCCTCAACCACCCTCTACAAAACTACCCTCCAAAAACCTATTAAAAAAATTAAATAAATTACTCTGTAAAGTATTTTTTCTCACTTTAGGAGACGATCGAGTGGAAACAAGTACCAATCATTTTCAAAAAAGTCTGCATGCAAGTTTGGCAGCGGGGAGGAGAGGCAGGAAGGAGACTCTGGACCTGAAGAAGGAAGTTTTCAAGTCGGAGGAGCCTTCACAATAAAACCTCTCACACAGACAGAGATCGCGTACCCTGTGCTGTTTTGGGCATAAATAAAAAGCCCCTTAAATTTAAGTCTGAAACTGTGGTCAAATAACCCTGGGCTGCAAAGTGTGGCTGGCTTTAGGAAAAGGCCGAGGAGGTGGCTGCCGATCCCAGCAAGGGCAAGCGGGAAATCAAATTTGTCAATGCGCAACCTTTAATATTCCTTAGTCAGAATTATTTCCGGTTAAAATTGGCAGAAGTGGTGAATATAATTCTCTTAGTGTTTTATTAGTGAGATGGGAAGTTAATGGGAAAGGGCAGCTAAAAGTACTTCTTTCTGCTAAGGCTAGAAAATACATGGAAGTCAGCGCTGCCATGGCTTACACCCAAGGCCACAGGAGTCAGTCACGGGAATTGATTACTGATATTTACAACTCAACAAATTGCTCCGAGCAGGCGTGACATCATGCCCCACACTATTTAGCAGAGGAACTACGTACAGCGAGGCTATAAAATAGCTCATCAGTCTGTGAGCAGGTTAATGTAGTGGGGGTGATCTTCAGCTAGAACGAGTATAATTCTACTCGCTGATCTAATATTCCGTGCGAAGCCGCGGCTGGGTGACACTAGGAAAGCAAGAGCGGTGGTGCTAGACGAGTTTACACGCTCCTGAGCACTCTGCTGACTAACATTTATAGCAATCCCTTTTATTCAAACGTGAGATTAAAGAAAGCTGCTATTTAATGCATTTAATTGTGTTTTAATTAAGAATAATTTTAAAAAGCAAGGTCCTACTTGCATCCATTGCAACAGCATGAAGTGAACCCCTTTCAGCACAGCAGCAGACAAACCAGCATGCTGTGCCCGAGCCAGCTCGTGCTTGTATCCTGAGAACTTCTCACTGGCGGACAGTTACGGATGCGTGGCTGAATCTTTGTTCCTCTCTTTACCACGTATTCCCCTTCCAGTTCTACAACACAAAAGGTCAGGTTTATGCTGGGATGTTTTACTTTAGTTGGACGTGTCAGCGCAGACAGACACCAGGGAATTCTAAACCAGGAGTTGTTTCACAGGTTGCCTGCAGTCTGTGTGGACAAGCAGCTGAAGGACAAAATTCCCCACCCACCCCGATGGGGGTGTGCAGGGGGACACTTCCTCCAGACATACCCTGGGAGAAATCAGAGACAGGAGCTCTCCCAGACCCCGCAGACAGCAGGGAGATGGAGCTGGCTTTGGCGTAGAGCATCAGCCCAGCTGTCAAGGGAACCACTGATGGGTGCTCCATCGTGCTGATGGGTGCTTCATCTCAGGCCCCCACCCCAGGGATGCAGAGCTCCTCCACAGGCTGTGTGCTGTGCCCCAAGCACCCACGGAGCTGCCCAAGGGGAACGTGCCTCCTCAAACCCTGACCTTCTTGCTCAGCAGCTCACAGCTCTTCACGATAAAGAGAGCGGCTTTCCCCAGTGCCAGAGGAGGCAAACGCCCTTCCATGTAACTGCATGTGCTTCAAGGTGCTCGTGGACTTTGACCAACTGGTTTGTAGAATCAGACTTTTTTCTCCTCCCTGCTGGAATCTGTCATTTTCCAATGCATTACATTACACAATAAATTGAATGTGGGTTGAATGTGGGTTTGGGTTTGGCTTTTTTTTTTTTTTTTTTTTTTTTTTTTTTTTGTTGTGATGGTTTGGGTTTTTTTTCGCTAACCTTTATGAATCCTCTTGAGTGATCTGTGGATGGGATCAGCAAACAAATTTTGCTCTGGCTCTCCAAATCCTGACACATGAATTGATTTCAGCAGGACACATTAAGTGAATGATGGATCTCTGCCAAAAAGGCATGTAGGATTTTGCAAGGGGGAGGGGAAGAAGAAAGAGACTTTGCTTTCTCCCTTTTTTCTCCTTCTTAGCCAGTCTTGTTAAGAAAGGGCAAAAGCACTTAAATTCATTGCTCGCAAAGTAAATTGGTTTTCTTTTCTACCCTCTCAGAAGTCCTTTTTCCTTCGGGCTTATCCCATTGTTGCCTTCCTCATCCTTAAAGCAAAAAGAGGCGAGATGTCTGCTCGCCTCCAGAGCCACGTCCGCCCCGCGAGCGGCCGCAGTGCCGCTCCACCGAGACGCGCGCTTCACGTGGGTCCAGTTTCCCACTGGCCGCCTTGGCATCACCATCTCTGCCGTTTGCTTTCTAAGGCTCAGCTGACAGTTTCTCAAGCACATTAAGGCTGGCAACAAGAGCGGGGCTGTTGTAATAAATGACAGTAAGATCACAAGCTTGAGGGAGCTTGTTCCTCTCCGTTCGCAGCTCTCTTGAGAAGTTTTCAGAGGCTGTAGTTATCACCCTGCTCTGTATGCCGAGCCAGAGTTTTTGATGCTAATTTGTTGGCACTGCAAGCTCCCACACTGCAAACGATAGATCCCATGACCTTCTTCAGTTACAGATAACACAAACTACAGTTATATTTAAGTGGCTATTGGTTAACCTCAGTGGCTTGCAATACTTTCCTTTGACTCAATTTCTATCGTTAATAAAGGGTTATGTTACAAAGGCACCTTGGAGTTTCTCTCAGGGAAATCTAGCCAACAAGCTCTTTCTTGTGAGCAGATTCCTGCTCTGAGCTTCTGTTTCAGCCAGGCTGTGCATTACGAACGCTCTGAAACACCAGCAGCGGTGAAGACATTAACGCTGCATTAGGACAGGCATTCTGGCAAAATGCTTTCAAAACTGGATGCACGCTGCAGCAACTATTATCACTATCACTTTCAAGCCCTCTGAAAGGATTTGTGCACAGAATCACCACATAAAATCTGGTCTGGCTTAACCACATCCAAGGGGTTTGTTGGATAAATAAAGACCACTAACAAAAGAATGGGACTAGGGCCGTGATTTTTGCCTTCAAGAACACAAGACAGCTACCTCATGAAGAAAAATCCATGAAACCCAGCTCCTCTTGTATTTTGGGGGAGTTGAATAGAGTTGCATTTTGTAGTCAGAATCCCATTTTCTCACACACATTTCAAAGTTCAGTGCCTGACACCAAGAAACCTTTGCCACAACCTGTGAAATCTCATAGCTGTCAGTCATTCGCACGAAGACGTGAGCTGCCCCTAGCTGCGTTAGTGGAGCATACGGTAGCTCTCTGTAATAACACCCTTAGGAACCCACATCGCGGAGAAGTAACCAGCAACCGTGTGTCAGCAAGCGCGTGATATGGGCATTACTTCTGTGTAGAAATTTTTTTTTAAAAACAGCTTAGTGGTGACCAACCCTCCCCGAGCCCTGTCACAAGGTGGTGACAGCATTTCAGCTCCTGGGAAATGCTGCAGACCAAACTGCCTGAGGGTCTAGAAGCAGTAGTAGTGCCATCAAGGAGATACAACTCCTAACCTTTCCAGAAAGTCTTGGAAAGGGTCCCTGGTAGCTCTTCCACTCTTAAAGCCAACACACTTCCCTCTATTGAGGAATACAATTTTCTTATCGAATGAAACCAGATCTTTTTATATTAATCTAGTCAAATAATAAGAAAGCAATGAGGGTGCAGAGTTTGGGTTGTGTCCTGTTAGTGTATTTCAATAAGCTGCAGAACCAAATATACCACGCTTTCTTCTAGATACTGGACACGTGGATGACCAAAACAACACTTGCAATAGCTGAAAAAGCCTAGGACACACCATGCTTCAGCGCTTCTCCAAAAAGCCTCTTTCCTATTATCCCAAGCAGATCCACAATACGTTGTTTTCACAAGAAAAACAAATCATGATTTCTTCATCTCCTCTCCTTACCAAGTGACTTTCATTTGCTAATGAAGCAAGGCAGCCACCACAGGCTGTATATACTGCTTCTGTTTCAGCCCTATCCATATGAGTTCTTGCTGTCATTGACATTTCTGTCAATTTTTTTCATGGATATTTGCTCAAAAATGGTACCCTCAAGAGCAAAACTGGTAGTGTCCACAAAGTGTACTTCTGACCAGTACTTTACACTTGCATGGGCCGTTAGTCACCTTTGAAGGAGGGGCGGTTTCAAGCAAAAGCAAAAGTCAAAATGGAGTTATACAGATTTTTTGGCTTCTCAGAAGAACATCCAATACCAAACAAAAAATATTCAATAACTTAAATTTTACTTCATATGGCTATATCATCTCTATAGCTACTTTTAACTGTAACTATCTAAAACTCTACACAAGATTTCAGCAGACTACGAAATTTTTGTCTTGCTACTAGCAGGTGTGTGCAGCCATAGTAAATTTAGCCCTCTATGTTGTACACTCTTTAGCTTGAAAGTTAAGAATGGTAACATCTTCATCACAGAAACCCTATTCCACATGAGTTGAATCTGTGGCTCTAGATCTCAAGAAGTTACCCTTCTTCTGAGATATAGCACAGCAGGACCTACTGTATGTAGTGATAAAGTCTATTATTGCGTCAAATGCATGCACAGCTGTCAGGTGACAGCAGTGTTTCAGGACACCATCAATGTGTAAGCACATAGGATACACGTGATGACAGCAGTCCAAAAATGGAAAAGTATTAAAAAACTAGAGGGTTCCAAACTTTAATTTTTTTTTTAAATTTTTAAATTTTTTTTTAAAAACAAGGTTGTTCTTTTACAGTTCAGTGAACATGGCCCATAATTTAGAGCTGCTCTTCACCCTGGTGTGTCGCTACCAAGAGGAAAGAAGGTGCAGACAGCTTCTCACTCCTCAAGACAAACAAGTTCTAGATAATTTACTGTGTTTAAAGACACATAGGAGATTCTAAGAAGTAAAAAAGCTAGTAAAAATTTAAGCTTCTCCCTCTTTAAAACAGTGAACAAAATGAATGGGTACCAATCCATGCAGATAGGTTTCATTTACAGCTGTGATTCTTATCCATCCCCTCCTACTCTCCACCCCAGTACCTCCATCTTCCATGCACTAGTTCCTTTCCCCTTACTCTTGTTTCTCTGTTCTCACTGGTACCATCTCCCCATTCACTGCTTGATGATACAGAACCAGGTAACGTCAATCCAGTAAGGCACATCTGTTCCTGGTTTCCAATATCGCATCTGAGTCGATCGTGTGCCAAAATTGTCTTAGACTTTCTACAAGTTGATGTAGTTATATAAACAAAAAGTCATTATTGAATTGGCTACAGATCTGCTCATTCATTTAATTCCTCAATAGTTTGTTCAAGAATGTTAATTATTATAGGCTTGTCATTAACCAACTTGCTCTTGTTTGTCTTGATTTGTCTTTGGTTTGCCAGGCACAAGACTGCTGAAATTCTGTTCTGTTGTCTGACTTGCATCTTATTGAAGGTTAGGAACTGGATTTATGCAGTATGAAATGATGGATGGTGATTGAGTCATTTCATGTATCAGCATTCCGTACTTGCTTAAATGAGACAATTAATTAAGATAATTTCTGCAACATGTGTAATTGTTCCTGTATATCTCAAGTAAATAAATACTACAACTTCACTATGTCATAGTAAGTCTGAGCATCCAAATATCTTCTAATCCTTTCAGTGAGATTTACGATCATGCAAATGATACATCTTCTGCTTATTACTAAACTAAGGCATTAGCAGATGACAGAGATGCCAGCACCTGGCATACCTGAACAACATTTAAATACACATGGCAATGCACCTACACTGCAGCATGTGCACTCAAACAAGTGTTTCTCCTGGAAAAGACTTTTATCCTTGTTGCATTTCCTGGAAATCACAGAATCCGAGATTGGTGGGACTTGGAAGGGACCTCTAGAGATCATCAAGTCCAATCCCCCTGCCAAAGCAAGTGCCTTACGCTAGGCTGCACAGGTAGGCATCCAGACAGGTCTTGAATAGCTCCAAAGACGACGACTCCAAAACCTCTCTGGGCAGCCTGTACCAGTGCTCCGTCACCCTCACCGTGAAGAAGTTCTTTCTCATGTTTGAGTTGAACTTATGTGTTCCAGTTTTTGGCCATTGTCCCTTGTACTCTCACTACCCACCACCGAAAAGAATTTGGCCTCGTCCAATTGCCCCCCACAGTTTAGATATTTATAAACCTGCTCAGATCCCCTCTCAGCCTTCTCTTCTCCAGAGACACAAGTCTCTCAGCCTCTTCTCATAGGGAAGATGCTCCAGGACTTTTACCATCTTTGTTGCCCTCCACTGGACTCTTTCCAGGAGGTCCCTGTCTTTCTTGAGCTGGGGAGCCCAGAACAGGAGACAGTACTCCAGATGGGGTCTCACCAGGGCACAGTAGAGGGGGAGAATCACCTCCCTCAACCTGCCAGCCATGTTTTTTTTAATGCATACCAGGATGCCACTGGCCTTCTTGGCCATGAGGGCACACTGCTGGCTCATGGTCAGCCTGTTATCCACCAGGACCCCTAGGTCTTTCTCTGCAGAGCTCCTCTCCAGCAGATCATCCCCTAACCTGTGCTGATGCATGCGGTTATTTCTCCCCAGGTGCAGGACTCTACACTTGCTTTTTGTTGATACTTATCAACTCAATATAGTTGAGGAAAGCAATCTGTTTTTAAACATGCTAGGTCAGATTATGCTGCCAGTAAACAGGGTGCTCGGGTGCAGTGAGACCCGGAAGAGGTGAAGTCCATCTTTAGACCTATGCTATAGTATGTGGGAAGTGCAGAATTGGGGCGGCTTACAAATCCACCGGGGACGAGTTATCCAACTCACTTTCCCTTTTCTCCCAGTGACTAAAGGTGACGAGCAGGTTACAGGAACCAGTAAGGTAGAAAGGTCTTAAAAACTGACAATGAATAGAAAATCAGAGGGTCTTCCCCAACACTCAGTGCCAAGTGTCACTCCATCTCTAGACCACAGCAAAGAGATCCGCTGGCTTCCATGAAGTGAGTATAGTGCAACACCCATTCAATGGCACGCCACTCTGTCATGTGGTGTAGGTAACGCCACTAGCGTTTGTATTCTATGCAGCTGCAACCAATACTGCAGCAGGGTATTGTTCTGAAGGAACCATTGAGCTACTGGCCACTTGCTGTGGCATTCATAATTCCTGGCAGATACCACCAGCTCCTTCTCTTGTGCGTACTGCTTCCTATCTCCAGCTCCACACTGAACTCTTTCTAGATTAGCTCCATTTCCTTTCTAGAGCAGTCTCAATATGAAAGGCACCTTCCTGGACTGATATTAGTAGCATAGTATTTTGAGGTAATTACATTAGATTGATGCTCTTCTTCTTCAGTTACCGCTGTGGCAATTAAAAAGGACTAACTAACAAAGATAGCTAGGTTTACTAAATGACCGAATATATACAATATATTGTACTTTAAATCATTCCTCAGCTTTCAAGAGTAACTACTATAATTAATGTACATTAATGTATTACATCGAGCACTTCCTCCTATTAGATTCTAACGTAATGAGATAATTTTCTTCCTTCAAGAGTAGTGTTCCTATCAACATAGGAGAGAAAACACATTTATTTCTTTCCTCCGTGGATTAGGTGGAATAACTCCATGGTCCATTCTTACAATCGGTTATTAAAGCACGGGTAGTTCAACTCAACTAAGTGGACCAAAATCACACACAAGTTTGAACAATTAAGGAACACAATCAAACGACACTCCGCTACATTTCACGATGCAACAGTGGAAAAATAAACCCCAGAATTCCAGATCCCTACAAAACACATGACATTAAAAACTACATTACAATGTGAGACATCAGGGCATGTATTAGCCAGGACAGCTGAATTCACAGAGTCAAATATCTTTACATGATAATTATACTACTTAGGTTTGCATTTGGGAGGGGCTATTATTTAATGATTTAGAGCACATTGCCTCATTCTCTAAGTTATAAAGCATTACAAGTAGGATTTTCAGGGTAGGTGCTTCAGTATTTAAATGAAAACTTTGCTATAAAGCAAGTAAAATGAAGATCTGTAGATCTATGTGGGAAGAGTGGAGACAAGTACAGCACAACCATGATCAGCTAACTCCTATTAGACTATGTATTTAGATTACAGAATTCTTCAGTAGAAACACACCCTGAAAACAAACAAACAATAAAACTCCTCCTCAGCAAAACGCACTTCTAATGTAAGACTGCATGGGAAAATTATTAGTATTCTCTACAATGGCTAAGGTCATGCCTGATGAGTGCTGAAGAACCATGACTACATCAAGACCAAGTGCAGGACTTTCATTCTGCAAGACCCTTGTGTTCACCTAAATATGACTTAGTAACTGCTGACAGTGATCTGGACTGCGCCCTGGCATGATGTAGACCCATGCATTTGATGTAGCCTCATGCTGAAGCCTAAGAAAAAAACATCTTTCATTTAACTCTACTTCCGTGCTTGTGAGTTTGAGTACAGCAGCCAAAATATTTGAACAGGATAAGAAGGTCTTTGAGTTTTCCAAGCCAATTTTTGCAGACCAAGTCAGCAGATGGTCACGTCACAGTACTCATCTGCCCTGAAACTGAGCTTTCCGCACCATTTCAGCACAAATTCTGAGGCTTTCCTTTGAAACACAGATCAAGTCCTTGACTAATGTTGTTGTGAATCAACGTAAATTTGGATTCTGTCAGGGTGTTTTGAAATGCAGGATTTGGCTCAGAACAGATTATCTTCCAACGTTTAAACATTTCAGTCTTTTCTTGGATTTCATCATCTTTCATTTGTTGCGATTTAATCCAGGAACAGGGAATGACTGAGTCCTTTCGAACTGCCCCTTCCGATGCCTGCTTTGCCACATCACTCCCTATTCACTCTGTCACTTGTGAAACCATTAAAAATGCCTTTTGATCTCACTGGCCACAGGCATTTCAATAACAGGGACCTCCTTCTGCTTGTTCCCCCTATTGCATCTTACACCCAGACTTAAGTCAGTTTGCAGTTCAGAAGTTCCTGAGGGACAGGAGGAATGGATACATTCCAGCTTCACAGATCACACTGACAATTTTGAATTCCAGCAGAGTCAAAAAAACCCATTAGTTTGTGACAAAACAGAGTAGTCTTTCTTGAATTTCATGGGTTGTACGGTTCGATACACTTTTTTCAAATTCCTTAAATACCTTCAAATTTTCCCCACAGCACATTCATACTGGTTTCGCTCAAGTCTTTAACCAGCAGTCAGCAACTCTGTCAAATCACAGTAGCATCCAAAAGATGTCCAAGGTGCTACCCCTACAGTCTCCATGGAATTACTCCGTTGATTTGTCACTTCTATCTTGCCACTGTTTAAAACTAAATTAGAGCCTGGAGACTGTGTGGGTTTGGACACCGAAGCACTCTTATGGCAGCTATATATCATTTTATGAATTACACTACTTCCCTTTCCCATGGGAGAGGCAAGGTGGTTTGGGAAAAGCATCTGGCAGGTACTAGCGGTCCTGGTGCAGGGTTGTGGGTTACCTCAGGTTCTCTGTGTTCTCTTGGTGCTGGGAAGCTCACCTCAAATCGCAGTGCAGGATGTTGGGGTCCCGTCCGAGTATCTCAGGTTCTACCTCCTTTCTGGCTTCCCTCTGAACTTCCTCTTCTGGTATCTCTGCCCTCGAGGGTGTCTCCAAAAATTCTGTAGGTGCCCTACTGAGAGGGCTGGGCAGAGAATACTTCTTTGGTGACTGATCTGGTCAAATCACGCTGCTGTATTCTAACCTGGTGTTGCTGTCATCGATGTTCATGGTTTGCTTGATCAGAACGCTGCTGGGCAGGCTTGTACTTTGTGATGAAAAGGTTGCTTGGGTAGTTTGGCTCTTTATTTTCTTGAGCATACAAACACTAATCATTCTATTTGGGACAAGAGGTTGGTTGTATTTTGCATAGTTCCATTAAAACATCCAAGTAAGGTGGATAAATTTATTTTGTCAGTGAAGAATATATATACACATATCTCCTCTAAAATGAGTGATGTATGAAGCCTGAGATTTCAGTTCTACATTTCACGAAACCTACAGAAGCATGAATTTGGTGCTCAAGGACCAAATGCTGATTACTAGGAGGAGGGAAGTGCTCACACCAGGCAAAGCAAAGAAGTCCCACAGAAAATACATTCATTCTGTCTACAGAGTCCCACATGTCAAAATTTCAGTGAAGTTAATTGCAAAGTCATGACTGGAGTCAAAATTAATCTGCCAAACTACTTTTCACATATATTCACAATCTGTGCACCAGTGATATCAAACTGTTCAGAGCTCTTCATGTGAGCAGTTGTTAACTGACTGGGACTTGTAAACACTTAAAAAAATTCTTGCAACTTAAGGAAATCTTATTATGATTGGGGAAAATTCCTATCCTTTCTCTTCATACTAGGCAGTCAGAAAACTAGGATGCTTTAAATTCCTTGAATTTAAAGGAGTTTGAGATGTTCTTTGAAATGAGAAATGTATTTCCTCTTCCTGTCTCAATTTCCATTTGCTCTGGATGGCTGAAGGTACTCTAAAAATGTTTTATATTTAACAGAATAATTAACAGCAAACCAATCAAACACAGAGAATTTCAGGACTTTGTCTGTTTTTTTTCCTTCCCTCCCCAGCTTCTTCTATGCCAGTTAAAAGAAAGGAGGCGGGGCCATGATGTTCTGAAGAGTCCAAACCACACCAATCTTGCAGGTGTGTGCATATGGGAAAGGAGAAGGAACAGCTGAGAGGAAATACAGTTCATATTTCTTCTTGAGATAAACACAACATTTTTTCACCCTCCTATGTGTGACAGCACGCAGACTTGGTGAGAGCCTCAGGAACTGAGGCACCCACCTTCATGGGGCTACACACTGGACTTGGAGAACAAAGCTGCAAACCTGCTCCCTTCCACAGCCCCTGCCTTTTGTCCCAAGCATATGGTTATTCAGAGTTGAATAGACCAAAGAAATCTTTCAGCACTTCAGTTTAAATTGACACATCCTCACGAAAAGTTTTCCCGAATACTTTACAATCAAGTGAAATACTACGTAGGTACATCCAAGCTATTTAGAGCATCTGGAAAGGCTCGCTCCACGGCACACGTGAACTCGCCCCAGTGAGGTGACGTGCTGGAGTACAGCGTGCTCTCCCCCAGGCACGGCCGTGCCCTCGGTCCGACAGCCGAGCTGTTTGCTGAGGCCAAGATCGCAGTCCCCAGAGGAGCTCTCATTCCTTGCATTTTTAAGGAAAGAAATCCCGACACTTAACAGAAGCAGAACCAACAGTTGGTTGTTTCTCCTCCACTCTTCTACCAACAGGTGACTTTGAGCTGAATTAAAATGGGACCTGGAATGAAAAATAGCCACTTTTGCTGTGTAGCCTCTAATTACTCAAAGCCATTAAGAAGCTCTTGTAGAAGGGAAAAGCTGCAGTGTTATTTTCACTTCTCTCTTCCCTTGTTGGTAACCTACGCAGCATCTGAGGTGCCCTCTTTGTGCACACTGAGCTGGATCTGTAAAACAAAGTCTGTACAACACACTCCATCTAACGAAGCTGTTTGAGGTAAATAGCTCCCTGACACCCTTTGAGATTTTCTCTCCTCTTATTTCTTCTCCTTTTTAATTCCATCTCAGCAATCGCTAGTGCTCTGGCTGAATGCAAGGCCCTTCCTCTTCAGAAGCTGATTGTGGCAAGACTTAGATTGCTACCCCTTTCGAAGAAAAATGCCTCTTGACAGCTCTTTGGAATGAAGGGGGAGTTACGTGCAGGGGTGACACTGGCAGAAAGAGTTGGCTCTCACCGTTTCTTGAAACTGCATAATGAATGAAATGTTTAACAGAAGAGAGGATGTAGGGCTGGCAACACGTATTAGTTAAAGGGCTTTTTGAAGCCATCTGTCCACCAGCTTTAGCCACTACTGAATGAAAATTCGTTTTGAAAGCAAAAGGGACAGACACTCTAATCTTCCAGCTCTTCATCCTCCACTGCAAGCCAACCAAAGGCACTGGCAATGCTCAGGGAAGGAATGCGCTCCTCAGCTAAGGGAGGACTGCTTTGCAATCATTTAAAATTGTGATGCTGGCAATACTTACATCAGTTAACAGTATTTATAAATGCAAAGTGCCACTAAGGACTGGAACAATAAGAGTCAGCTGCACAAAAATCAGCTACGCTTTACGTGCGCTTCAGAGTGCAAATTAAGAGAATTTTAGACAAACCAGAGACCTTCAGTCTCTTTTCCAAAAATAAAACTGCAGTTTAGTGCACCAGTCAGAAGTCCCGACTTTACACTCCTGTCTTTAATCACTGAACCAAAACGTCCCTGCTCTGGGCACCCTGCTGATGCTAGTTTTGGAGGTACCGTTCTTAATGATTTATGCTCGCCTCTGTTTCTGCGCAGACGGAAGGACAGAACAATTCCCATACTGTGGGGATAATTTGTGATATTTACTCTCGAGAGGACGTGGACCAAATAAAAAGCTTACTAGTTGGTCAGCGCAAAACTGAGATTTGCAGGCAAACATTTTATTTAAAAGTTTACGAAACTAAAGTACAAACTGCAGATTTAAGAACTCCTTACCATCACAGTTGCAAGCAAACGGTAAGGGACAGATTGTTTCTCACACAGCAGAACATGAAAATGCAGCTACTCTCTGACGAAACTCATCATACTTGAGACCCGCTTCCTACCCAACACTGTAGACTCTTGATTCAACACAAATGCAAAAGAGAAGGAAACCGTGTTTAACCACTAATCCTGTATTACCAAATGTGGGAAAATGACGTGTTAATTTATGCAACAGGATCTGAAGAGCAATGCAAAAGGAAAGAAAACCATTCAGGCAAATGTCTTGGGTGCGCCCTGGCCTACTGGATCCGTGCACCTGGCAAATCAGCAAACTAAAGCAAACAAATGTGGGAAGTAAGTTCATGTTTCTGAAGAAAAGAAAATAAGACAATTTCCCTCGCCCCCATTCTAAGTTTGCATTATTATACTTTCCCAGGGCTATTCCATGTTAGTTGTTACCATCATTCACAGCCGTTGTTTAGACAGCTTGAGCAGTGGCAACAGAAGTGAAGTAGATATTTATGCAGTTGAAACTATCGCATACAAGTGCATCTTTGGTCCTAATTTCAGCCGGAAGAGATTATACAGAGAGAGTTAAAACGGATATAATGCTGAGGGAAAAATGAGTCCTTGAAAGCTTTGTTCCAAAATGTAAAGTAGCAGCATTTGAACAATGTATTCTCTTAGTGGTACCTCACTGTTTAGGTTGCACGGTTTGCCATCTGGAGCCCAAATAGCTCACACAAAATTACAGCCTGGAGAAAAGAGCGTGGAGCTCCGGCCCTGCTAGCAGAATATTTTGCAATCAGCTTGCAAAGGGCCTATCTGCTAGTTACAACGTGTGCCCACGTGTGGCGAGAAGAAACAAGGGGACATTTGGAAATGCTTGTGCTCCTCTGTTGGCAAAGCGGTGAGAATCTACGTGTGAATCACGTACCTGTGAGACAGCTCTGGGACTCGGGGCCTGGAAGGCATTACACTGACCCACCGACGGGGATCGATGTGGTCTCACGCTGGTGGTACGCAAGCCAGAGGCAAAGCTGGTAGAAGCCCCAAGGGGATCAAAATTGAGTCCCTGTGGTGAATGATCAACTTATGTCTCAGGGGTCTGTAAAGCTGCGCTAAGGGGCCCTGGCAAATCTGAGTCCAGGCTTGGCTGGAAGAGCTCGAGCAGAGAGGAGGACTTGTAGATCTTTAGAGACCTGGAGGAGTGGTGTTAGGGAGGAAGGTGTAGAGCTGCATGGCCCAGAGCGCAGCAAACAGCTAACAGACACCGCAGTTTGCTATTACCATTGCTATATTTATTACCCTCCATCAAAATATTTATCTGCAAAGCGCAGATTTATTCAAAAGCTTAGTCCTTTGCTATACTCAGAGTCCCTAACAATTACTACCCTTTTAAAAACAGTGTCTTGCTGAAAAATGAAGCAAACAACCTGGAGGTAAATTGGTACCATCTACCAATTCCATCAGTGACATGCAAGTCTGAGTAGAGGTGTGTGTAGCAGGCTGTAATTCACCACTGGCGAAAAATGGTCACTCCGACTTGCGCGCTGCTTTCTCACCTGCATTTAATTTGAGCAGGGCTGGATAGAACAGATTAAAGCATAATATAACGCAAGACAGAGAATGTGCTTTGTCCAAATGGAAATGGAGTTTGACTGAATAGTCGTATAAAATAGAATGTGTATTCTTGTTTATGTGAAACAAGTATCTACGGACTAAAACGACTGACAAGTATCTATATGGGTCTATTTAAAACTGGAAAGAAAGAGGCAATTTGAAAAATAACTATTTTATCTGCTAGCAAGCTGATAAGGGAAGCGATGTGACTGAATGCTACTTTTGTTTAAAAGCAACTGAAAAGATAAGAACCAGAATCCTTGCAGAGATGTGTGGCCAGGCTACATTACTAGCTGGACACAACCTAAAAAACCCAACCCCTGACTAAAATGGCAAATTACTGACTTGGCAAATACAGAAACATAGCCCCAGCTTGTGCCAACTCCCAGTCCCAGCTCCGCCGAGGCACCTGAACAAAGGCCTTTCACAGGCAGTGTAATTTAGGCTACCCGAGTTCGTCAGGATGCTCAGGTGTATAGAGGGGCCTCACGGAGCGCCAGACAGAGACAAATTCACATGGAGTAAGCGAAGCACTTTGCTGGCATGTGGACGTGGGTTCCGGAGGCTATTCCCAACACAGAAGACAATCACTGGCAGGTAATAAAGGAGGCATTTATGTGATATGTCAGCGGTTAGTGCAAAGCTTAAAAGAAATGAGATCATGTGGCAAGATAGCATTCTCTGCCTTTCCCCCAGGGGAAGGAGCATTACTGTTATTACTATAAGCCATTGTTACCGCTACTTCTTTGAAATAAAACGTGACACAGTATCGTCAGCTGATACTTGTGCGATCGCAGCTATCATAAATTGTGGTTTCCAGAATATTAATCTCCGGTTACGCTATGCAGCTACCACACAAGCGCGCAGCACAGAGACAGACAGATCCCTAGGAAAAGACTCTCTGACAACCCTCGAACAAGGCCACCTCCCCCCAGACACTGCTCTACCGCGAGCTTTCAAAAGTTAAAAATGAAAGGAACAAATCAAGGTACAAACAGGTTAATACAACAAGTTTCACTTGCCCTCTTGGCATAGGCAGTGTAGTTATAATGATTCAGCCCAAGAAGGCTGAAAGAGACAAAGATTATCCGGTTCTTCACACCCCATTTACTAGACTTTATCAGAATAATTTTCCATTTTTATTTTCTATATTTTATATAGGGGAAAAAACCCTCTAAAATAATCTTTCATTGGAAATGCAGATCTTATCGCTTGTTGTAATGGACATGACGGGTACAATATGGCTCCTATTAAGACAGAATATCTTGAGCAAAACAGCTTCCTTCCAATTTCATAGTACATGGAGAAACATAATTTAGTGATATGATGCAAACATTGAAACATCTGAATTTATTTGAAATTTCAAATTAACTTTTATGGCATCCATAAAAACTTCATTTTTGCTCCAGAAAAGTCACAGCTATGCTATTCTTTTCTTTTTGAACTTTAAATGAAGCATATGCATCACAACTGTCCTTAAAAAATTAAACCAACAGATAATTAAAGAAGAGATGAGCACCTTCTGAGATTGAATGGCTGTATGTCTATTAAAGCCCTGGCAAAACCACTAAATGCAGGGTTTTAAAAGCTAACCCTGTCACTACATCACAAAATAGGTCACTTCAACTGTGATTTAGTTATGTCCAACTCACGGTAAGAAGGTTTAACTCCGTTAAAAAGTATTAAGCAAAGTAAACAATAGCAAACAGTGTGAATGTTTGTATTTAGTCCTCTGGGACTTGCATCAAACTATCAATTATTTTGTCACTGTCTTCTTTTTTTTTTCCTGATAACTAAAGCACATCACTTATGGAATGGAAAAGTTTTTGCCCATGGATTGCAGGCCATGAATCAATGATGTAAGGGCAAGAAGTACTAGATGGAACTAAATTTTCAGACCATGGGAAAAGCATGCTACTTCTTTTCAACGTAAGTATACAGAGCTGCAGTAAGCGAGTATGTAATAGCATCAGAGCCATGTAATAGCATCAGAACAGAGTTCATTTAAAGAAAGTTTCCCACAGGAACTCCTCACCAATTCAGTTTATATTTGGTTTCTCAAACCCTTCTGCAAATACATTCCCAAATACTTCCCTGACCGTGACCTAGCTACCTGCCAGGGCTGGTCCCAGTGCATTTGTCACTAATAATACCCAGGAATACTACAGCAGCTTCATACTTTCATCTGTAAAAGTCCAACATGGACTAAAGGCAATACATACAGTCACAGTTTCATGTCTATTCAAAGTACTCCCTTGTTTCCCTGAACTTTGCAGTTACGTGAGAGATGAGCGAAGAACATCCTACGGTCCAACAGCTACTGAGTTTATTTCCTCGCTCTCCAGGGAGCAGTCTATTGCAGGTATAGGGAATGTCTCGTATAGAATGAGATCCCACCGCTGACAGACTAGCCCAGTGGCCCCAAACTAAACTAAAGCTGAAGGGAAAGTGGACTAAAGCATCGATTTCCATCTCTTACATGTTGTAAAATATTTAATCTAATAAAACTCCATAGAATAAGCCAACAGGCTTTTATGTATATTACAATGAAATCAACAGCCCGATTTTTCTAAACACACATGGTCATAGTTACCATGCAGGACAGTTTAAAACCTCAAAGTCAGGTCTAAGTGCATGGATTGAATAGAGACAAGTTCATGCCACATTTATGATTAGTGGTGTAGATGTTCTTAGTCAGGTACCTGCCTAACCATCTTCAGTTTGGCATTTCATTACCAATCTCTCTAGAAGGGGCTGGAAAGTGGGTCCTACAAGACAAGCTGTGCCACTTGTGCACGTAATGTGTTTCCCAAATCGAGAGCGGACAGGTGCAGAGAGGCTTAATGAAGAAACCCTGAGGCTGTGGATGGAAAGCAACGGTGATGCTGGGTCAAAAAGACCGGTTTTTTTGATCACTTCAGTTGTTACACTACTAACTTAAAGCTGAAGCACTGGAGAAAGCGATGGTATTATGGGAGTACTTCAAAGCAAAATGAAGTCCTCTACAATGACAGAAAAGCGCATAAGCCTGCTGTCACAAGGAGATACGGACCAGGGGAAATATAAAATATGAGCAGTGCAGAAGTGGGCAGGAAGAGACAGAATCAGCTGATACATTTGGAGATATGGATAATATGAAATAGTTAAGGAAGTTCTGACAGTAAAAAATGAGGGCTTAACAGATAAGCCAGTGCAGAGAGGCTGTAATGCTGGATCCTGGTGGGGGAAAATTAACAAGGGCCAACGTGTAAGATAGTGAGCGTGGGATGTGGTCTGGCTGACTGGGGCGTGGGACTGCCTCAGCGGACAACGGGGAAAGTTTAAGGAGGAAGATAACCTACTACCTTGGACAGAGGAAAGGAAGCAATCGGCAAAGCAAATTCACTTACTCTTTCTGGTAGTACAGCAGTGAAGGAAGGAGATGCTGGAAATAAAGCAGAACTAGTGAGACAGGCTGTGAGAGATGAAAAAGAAATGGCATAAAACTCAGAGTGGAGCAAGTCCATAACAGTAAGAGAAGTGTAACCACGAGCCAAGAAATTCCTTATGATGTTCATCTGCTGGGAAGGAAGGACGTTGAAAATGCAGTAACAGGCACAGCAGTGAGCTCGGCAATCCAGACTGAACTCTTTCTTTCCCTCTTAACCTGTCCTAATTTACAATTCTATTATATTCCTTAGCTCACTTCACTATGTTCAGGTTGCTTCAGTTTGTTCATAGCATCTTTAACATGCTGGTAAAAGCGTACAAGACCTATGACATGAGCAGTTTTAACTGTACACATTCCTTTCGGTATAGGGTGCCGCTCACTGCAGTTCTCGCCGAGCTGGCGCACAATGCATTAATGACGCAGATGATGTTCCTTCCTCTTACTGCCCTGTCGATTATTTGGGGGTTCTGCCACCATCCACTTGCATTCCATCTCCACTCCTCTCTGCAATGGAGTTTCCACCAGTAACTTCAAAACCTTAATGGACCCCCCCAGATGTGCAGATAGAACAATACAACAGATGAGTGTTTATTTTGAAAAGCAATGCATTCCAGTGCACAGAAAACTCCAATCTCACTTTACTGAAACCCCCATACTTCCCTCCAGGCAGCTCACAAAATTAAGAAAGCAAGCAGGATTTTATTTCTAGCTTGTACTTAGCCACCAAATTACTATGCAAGCTTGAACAGGAGATCTAAGTTTTGACTCTCTGCCCCCCCAATTTATACTCATACAAGGGCACCAGGTGGGAAGAGTGGAGTTGGCAGAGCTCATCACCAAGCATGACGTACAAACCCAGGAACAATTAGAAACTGCAGAGCACAGGTTGTGTTTACCAAGCCAGCAGACAAGTAAAAATAACTGACAGCTTCAACTAGTAAGCAGGGCTATCACAATGCGGTTTTATTGACTCATTCAAGCAATAAGAACTTCAAATTATGTGTTTCAGATAAGAAGCCTCTCGGATTGGTGGCTGGTCTCAAACAGGCCAACCTCTGCAGTTCATTTGAGAGGTGTCCCTTAGAACTGCAGCTTCTGGAGAGAGATGGCCAAAATCGCAAATTCTCTTTCATGCTCCTCTCCAGCCAAGGCCAATGAAGCTAAGATACACCTCATTTTAATCTGCTGGAGAAAAAAAAAAAAAAAAGAAAAAATCTATGATAAGTAAGAGAGCATAAATACTGTGGAAAGTTAGAAAGCCACAGTTCTCCAAGGGACCTGTCTTTCTGCTTTGAATTTTACTTTGTTAAAAAAGGAGTGGCTGACACAGTCTTTTCTGACAGGAACTAATGATGGTTGTCTTCCACTCTCGGAAGACGAGCTTCTGGGACACCAATTTGTAATTGCACGGAGCACAAGACTAAAAGAGTATTTCAGCCTCTAAACAAACAATGAATTTTGCCCAACCCCAAGCAAGACAATTTCTTCTGGTATTTCAGTGGCAGTCTTAGATCTCATCACTTGTCTTCATGGATATAATGACCTGACCTATAAACAGGACTAGCAACCTGAAAAATACTGTGTCCATACATATTAGATTATAACTATGTAGAGAGGGGCTACTTTTCTCCCTTTGATAACATCAATGCAACGAAATGTAAAACATAATCCCTAAAACAACACAAATAAAAAGATCACGATCTCTAGCGAAATGGAATTTTCTTGTTGATACAACACATACAGATGCTTCTCTTATCTGATCTATCTCAAATATCATTGGACGCAACTTCTGTTATCCTCCGGCTTTTGGACAAAACCCACAGGCCTTCCTTACAAGAAATCAAAGAAAGACCTAGAACTGCAGCTCTGGCACTGCAGAATCTAGTCCTTCAAAGCTGACTCCTGTAAATTGCAAGATTTTCCAGAAACTCCCTCTACATCCCAAGAATCCTGGGAATAAGTCCCAATTGATGGAATACTGTTTAGTAATGAATAATAAGAATTTTTTTCTTTCTTTTTCTACAGTCTAGCTCCAGTGGGGTCTAAATAATTTCAAAAGAATAGTGGATTAAAAATTAGCATGAAGACCACCCATTGCTTCATAAGTCAACAGATTGAAAACTGTCTTTTTAAAGATATATTTCTGCTAAATATGAAAGCCTTCAGTCTTAGAGAGAATGGGAAGCCTAACATGAATTCCCACACAGAAGACTCCTCCTAGTCTCCTACAACAAGGTAGCTGACCTTGATTTTCATTATGTTTTCAGCCTGGGACATATAACTCACTTTGTGGTTAATTATCTTGCGCTGGAGTCCTTGACAGTGGTTTGAGTGTAAAGCTATTGTGGGTATAACCAGATCCATTAGAGTCTCACTGAGTACAGCAGCAGACCTAAGCTTACGAATTTACCAGCTCACTCAGTATAATTACTGTCAGCACGAGGCAGGCAGGTATGGAAGGAGGAAGGGAAGGATTTTTATTATTTTTTATTTTCTTCCCTGGAAAGTGCCTGATTATAAATGATGGCAGCGCTAAGGTGAGAGCAGCCTGTAATTCCTGTATAAGAAGATAGGGTTTATTTAGGTTCCCAGGCTTCAACTCCTGCTTGCCACTCAGTAAATACCTGAGCTAACCCGCAAGTAATTAGCAGACAATTTAAGCATTTCTTTTCTTATTTGGAAAAAGTGGAAAGTTAAGGATGTGCTGTTTCAGAAAGGCAATGAGCAAGTATTAGGGAAGGTGGTAAGAAGATGCAAAGGATCCTTTCAAAAGAATTAAAAGGTATTTATGAAGCAGCAGTTGCAATGCTGCAGACAAGTCTTGGCACAGAAGTCATCACAATTAGAGATAATTCTAACTGTCTTTCAAATGTATCAAAAACAGTCTTGCAGTTTAACATACATATTAGGTAGGACTGAAGTTCCTGCAATTCCCTGAAGAGGCAACCTCTGCGGGACAGCAGGTTCCTTTGGCAAACCTGCTTAGCTGTCGCCTGGGCAAAATCCAAAGGACGCAGGCAGAAGCGGCCCATTTCTAACGCAAAGTCATGTCGCAACACCACTGCTTGGTAAAACTGGTTAGATATGCTCAGCCAGGGTGCCAGTCAGCCCAAGGGTGGCAGCTTAGGGGTCCTGGCCCCTCCACAGGCACCACTTGCTGTAGGAGAGACTCTGTCCTTACGCACAGAGGAGTTTTGACTGAGGTCAGAAACTTTCCTGCCGGAGCCTGGCGAGGAGCTGTCCACAGCGGCGGAGCGAGCAGCGTTCCTGGGCTGCTCCACGGCAGCTACGGGTTTAACTCCTCTCTACAGCAACACCCCGCTGTCCCCTCTAGCCCACGACATAAACCCCACAGGTTTCTGTTAGAAAAGCAGAACTGTTCTGTTCTGCTGGGTTTCACTCTGCGGTTTCTGATGAGAAGGGGAGCTGCCCTCCAGGGTCTTCAGTACCAGCACGCTGTCTTGCGCGTCCCGGAAACTACATGCCTTCTGAAAGCAACCAGGATAATCACACTGCTCTAAACTCTTGCTATTATTAAAGACCATAAAAGTTCAAAATACATATTCCCTTTAAAAAAATAAAAATCACCTTTTCACAGGGAAATATTTTCCAGCTGCTGCATAATCTGCAGATTCTCTTTAAGGAAAAGTGACAGAATCTGATAGCCATTTATTTTCAAGCAGACGTGGTCACCAAAACCAGCTTGGGCACGTGCCACCCTTCCTGTTTGACAGCAGAACTTCCCTGATGACTTCTGGGTTTTGGTGCTGCCACTGTTCACCATAGTTTGCAATCTTAGCAGCCAGGGGCAGGAGGAAGGAGAGAAAAGACTGCCCAAATCTTATCTTTCAGCAATTTTTTCCACAGCAAGCGCTGAGCTGTCATGAGGCAGTGGACTTTTTGGTCCTTGATCTCCTGTCTACTTGCATGCGCTGCATTAAGAGGGAGGTACATCTCAACTATATGTATTTGTCCGCACTGTTATAAAGCGTCCCCAATGTTTTCCCATCTGCGAGAAGTTAGTATTAGGTAAGTACAATTATATTGCTAATATTTTTGTCAGAGTGGTATTTTAATATCTGTATAAAACCTCCCAACCCCTTATTTCCTAATACCTACATTTTACTCTGCAGCCTCAAGAGTGATTCATTCGACGCTGTTCCGCAAATACTTTGAATATTCAGTTTGCAATAGCTTTATTGAAGTCTGTGATAAAGTTTTTCAACATTTAAGCACTCATCCGGTTTCACTTGGAATTTACTTGAGGTATAAAATAAAAAATTAGTACAAACATGACCTGTGCCTATATAAATATTTGCCCATATTTGGAAAATGTTTACATATATAATTTCTGAAAAGCTGCTCTTACTATGGCAATTTCAAGGTTTTAAAAAGAAAAGGTCTTTTCTCCCTGCTTTATTCACACTGTTACAGGAAATTAGTGGTTAAGCAAACTTTTCTAAAAAAGTTTGCTTAACAAAGCATGTTTTGCAAGTTCATTTAGTTTTGAATGAACTTGACAAATTTTGAAAGCAGCCATCACTGGAGTTTGACCGATTTCAGAGCACCGACGAAAGCCGCCTTTGCTATTTGAATTTTAAAGATTGGCCAAAGTCTTATGTCAGCTGCCTTGTTCTGCAGCCTGTCTTTGAATCCTCTTAGGAAAGTCAGGGATACCCACAAACAATAGAATTAAAATCTGTCTTTAGGACTGGCAAACCATTCAAAGTTCTGTCTAGCTGCTTAGCATAGACTGTGCTAGGCCTCAAGAAGAGAATAGGCCCCTAAAGAAGCAATAATTTTCAGATTGTTGTGTACAATGCAGTGATAAAGCTCCCTGTCACATTTTTCTTCCCAGTTACTGAAGTTCCCATTCAGATGAATTGTCACAGCTTCTTCAATCCAAACAAGCACCCTTCCGGCCTTGTTTGCATTAAAATGTGATAAAACTAAAGGTGACTTTAGCACAGCTGTGCAGAAAAGTGGATTAGGTCAAAGTGACAGCGTTTGTTAGGCCTTGCCACAAAGGTGGTTCAAGATTTGTCTAGAGCGCTAATGTGGGAGAAGCAGAAGTTTCTTAAACCCAGACATTTGTAATAAGGCCACAAACAAAAAATAGTATTTCTTTCATCCGAACGTAGTTTCCCAATGGCAGTGGGCCAGCCTGTTGACCTGTTGTCACAGAAAAATTTGGAATGGCACCGCAAAACAAAGTGCCTTGTATTTTCTGTCATTCTCGCCAGCCATCATGCAGAAATCAAGCCCTGCTGTCAACACCCAAAGCGTGGAAAAGGCGAGGGCCTGCATCCTGACAGCATGGTGCCCTTCAGACTCCTCACGGACGGACAGACAGACACTGGCTCCAGAGCTCCGCGATCCCAAAATGCAAAATGTTTTGTAACGCTGTTTTGGAGGGAGAAGTAAGGAAGGGCTGTTTCTCTTATTTGCGGGGAAGCTGTAATCGACAGCCTTTCAGCAAAGAGGGCGTTGCTCACTTCACCATCTCTTAGGCTCCTATTTCTGTTTTATTTCACTTTTAAGGGAAAACCCCACCAAAGCCAAAAGCCATCAGAAACAGCACCCTTCGCATGCCACCTGCTGGCAATTACTTGCATTTGGCTAAACTAGGGGCAAAGAGGAATTTTCTCTGTGAGAAGAAACACTTAGTATGTGAAAGGTTGGCAGAATAAGCAGCGAAATTCCCATGTATGAACACGTTGGGCTGAGCAGAACCAGGAGAAGGCCACCAAAGCCCACCTTCTCTCCACCACTCTGCTATTTATTTCTTCAGCTCATTGTCGGTTCCTAACCTCACAGACAGACACAGAGATGCCATTAATCCTCCCGGTACATAAAAAACCCTCTGAAGACGCTATTGCTTAGCAACAGGATTTATACCTCAGGTTCTACCTGATGCACTTTTACTAGTTAAAGCTAATAGGAAGCTTCCATATTTATGGGATTTATTTTCAACCTAGACTTTACGGATAGTTGTCATTATTTCCACACCCTGCACCAGTGTTACTTCCAGGAAACGTGGTGTGGTCTGTGCCACATGGTGCTGCTACGTCGCATGGGACCAAGAACAACTACTGGGTGAGGGGGATCCCAGTGATGTTAAACTGAAGGAAAAATAATAACGGGCACTTTAAAGACTCTTGGGTAAGTTACAAAAGTAAGAAATTTCTGAAACAGAAAGCTCTGCATCAGTTCATCCTTGCTAGCAGAAGAAAACACTCATCTGATCTGCTGCAGTAAAGGTACTACAAGCTTCCTTTGATGCAAGGCACTCACTGTACAGTCCCAGTGAATGCAAAGCAGGAGGACATTTTTATTTTTACATCTCTAACCAAAGTTAATCGTACAGAGTTCTCCTCGAAGGTTTCCTTCAGCTGGTAAGAGCAAGAGCTAAAGGTTGCCTACTGAACAAACACAACTCTTCACAGCAGAGAATGGTCATAGCACTGGTGGCAAGAGAGCTGCAAGATCAGGCAGCCAACCAGAGAAGGGTGCCAAAACACCCAGGATTTTAGAGAAGCACACTGATTTATCTGAAATGGTCTCCTAGAGTGAAGGGGTTAGGCATCTTTCAAAGATAGCTATTTCATGTGAGCTTAGACAACCTATTGTACTTAAAAAAAAAAAGACTGTCTTCTCTATCTGCAGCATCAGACACCTGCAGTGACAGCAAGCCAAAGTGCATTGCTAAGAAAGTCCAGGAAGCTGCTGTCTTAAGGAGCTGGCCATCATCGGCGTTGCCTTGTAGCAAAATGCAGAGGAAACAAAATCCACTCCTGGTTTATGACAGGGCTTCACAACCCCTTACGGAGAAAGAAGCCTAAAAGTTAGGTCTGTCTGGGGTGGGGTTGAAATTTTGGAAAAGGTTTAGGAATTCCAAAGGATAGAATCCTTTTTAAAAAAAAAAAAAGACAAAAACCAACCAAACAAAACCCAACAACAACAAAAACAAACACCACCAAACCAAAACCAACAACAAAGGGCAAAAACCTGACTTTAGACATTAATACACCCTGGAAGCAAGTGTGTCTGAAGCCTAGCCAGATAAGAAGCCAGCTGACATTTGAACAGCTCTGTAGCTTGGCAGATGCTCTCACAGCTAGCTACACACACAGCGCTGATCTAAAGATGTGAAGCCCAACACTTTCTAGTGTAGCACGCGGGAGAACGGAGCTCAGCACATGGTCCTGCTAACGCCAACTGTGTAACAAGACAAAGACAGATGAGACAGATTTTATGACAAAATTATTCATGGTATGGTATATAAACATATTCGTCATGGAAATTAACCCCAAGACTACCAGTTACTGGGGGACTGCATAGCTACTGTCGCATTTTTCTCTGGAGAGAGCATTGTTTGCTGCGGTGAAGGTATTTCATCTGCAGAGATCAACTTCAGCAGGATCCTCCTCATTTGGTGATATATTTCCCCAGAGAAGATTCAAGGCTTGCTCCCTTTTCTTCACTTCCAATGTATTGCTAGGCTGGAGTCTGGACTCATGTGAAATTACTACTAATTAACTTCAGCTCACTTACACCTTGGTAAACACTAACTAGGAAATTCACAAGTGCAAATGTGTGCAGGCCACCGTAATTTTAACCCAGAGAAAGTATTTGTAGAGTATCTAAATGGTATTTCTTTTTCCCCATTGAAAAGGATCTTGGCGAGGTGTCTGGAGATCCCCAGGTCCATAGCGTGAAGCAGCACAGCAAAGCACACAGCCTGCGTTTGGCACTGGGGCTAACGAGGCTTTCAGTGACCTCTCTGCACCACGTTTGCCCACACCTTTATTTCTGGAGTTAACAGAAGAGGAGCCTGATGAGGAAGGAGTAGACAGACTGCCAACTAACCTAACTCCAATCTGCGTTCAGCAACCTTAATAGGGTGATGTGTTTTTTCCACATTGATCTTCCAGGGCAAAGCGTGGTGAAACCGTTTACTGCAGCCCATTTAGCTCTCAATAACAAGGTATATAAAGGTATTTTCAATGGAAATTCACTAAGGCAATATTGCTAGGGCAGTAATACAATGGTTTAAAAAGAGTTTCAAGCCTCAAATGTTTGATTGTGTTAGAAATGTTAAGGCTGGATTAGAAAGGATCAGCGTTATTGTTCCCATTTGTTGCATCTTGTGAAGTTTTCTGCTGAGTCATCATTCCTTCACTATTCAGGCCGACACTCTCAGTGTTCCACGCACAAAGATCAAACTGCCAAAGTATTTATTTTATAATAAAAAGCATTGGACTATCATCTTTATTGGCTTTACACAAACCTATTCCAATCTGTTGAAAGGTAGGGATGTAAACCATTGCATTCATTCCTAAAAATAAGTAAATAATGATTAAAAAAACCCCAAACTATCTCCACTATTCTTCTGGCGGCAAAGGCCAGATCCTGAGCTTTTAAACAGCAGGTCGAATGAGTGATGTGTTTTCTTAATTGTAAAGCTGTTGATAAGACATCCTTAAATTGCATTTAAGGAAGTTTTAGAAGTTACAAAGCATATTTTCTCATTTATAGAGGCACCTAAAATTAAGAGGCCAATTCCTAATCACTGAGCATAAAAAGATACATGTGTTGAAGGCATTATACAGATCTGTTCATGTATTTATATATGGAATCATGCAGTGATTCCTTAGCTGCAGTGACAAGGAGCACATTCTTTCCGAACAGCACTTCTCAATCCCAAAACATACTCTATAAGTGTTGGTATAAAGACTTAAGGAGTTCGTATCACATCATGCCCTGAAAGAGCCTAAAGAGATTAAACACTGTTTGGCTAGGGACAAGCCTTGCAGTTCGAGGGAGTTTTGCAGGAGACAAGCTGAGAAACGTGGAGTAACTGGTGGCCAAGAACGCTGCCAAGAGAGGCAGCCCGAGGCCTTGCAGACGTGATGCCTGTTAATTGCCAAGTTCATCAAAGTGGGAGCAGCCTATGTTACAAAGAGAACAAGTCCCGCTGAACCCGCCGACACCTCTGATCGCCTCCGTGCCAGCACCGCTGTGAATTATGCAAGCTCTGCGATGGCTTGGGAGCAGGCGTGCAGAACCTACAGGTGCCTGAACGTCCCCCCAGGGCCAGTCCCTCCGCCCCTCCCTCTTAACCCTCAAAGTTTCCTGGCCACATCTGTGCTAGGGGTACTCTGTAGAAACTTCTCGGTGGACACAAGTGCATTTCACTACAGTATTCATGATGGAGATCCACACACATCTTACGTACACAAAAAGGAAACACGCCAACAGACATCTACAGAAATTAGATACAGGCAAATCAGCTTAAGTCCACAGACAAAATGCAGTATTCTACAGGAGAACACTAGTCTGCATAGCTGGTAGAGTAGATATTTGAAAGTCAAGGAGTCATTCACCTTCACCTTGCCAGTAGGAAAGAGATGCATTGTCACCCACCTCCAGTTCTTCTAATGCTTACTAGAAACTACTGGGAAGGAAAGAAAGGAAAAGGAACAGAAAAAGAATGAGAGTAATATAGCTAGGTTTTCAGTATAATGATGAAATCAGGCCTAGAAATTATTGCAATGATTCAATGCTACTGTGGAAATAGCATAGTGTTATTACTTCGCTAATTAGCCTGGCCAGGTAGAGGGCCAAGGTGTTAGCACTACACAACCACAAGATGAAAAAGATGACCCCTTCTTGAAAAGGTGACAAGTCTATAGAATCATAGAATCTCAGACTGGTTTGGGTTGGAACGGACCTCACAGCACACCCAGTGCCACCCCCTGCCATGGGCAGGGACACCCCCACCAGCCCAGGCTGCCCAAAGCCCCATCCAACCTGGCCTTGGACACTGCCAGGGATCCAGGGGCAGCCACAGCTTCTTGGGGCACCCTGTGCCAGGGCCTCAGCACCCTCACAGAAGAATTTTTTTCTAGTATCTAATCTATAGAATAGAATAAATCCTTGTGTCAATTATCAAAGCTGGTCTGAACTGACCAGCTTTGATAACTGGCACAAGGATATAGAGTCTGTAGTTTAAAAGCCTGATTCTTCAGACTTATACTGGTTAAATGAAATGCAAACTCTGCAAGCCTATAAGCATTGTATAATTTCCTTAAACTGAGTCTCACTCCTAAGACTGATCTTTACTTTTGTATTGATTAAAAATGATTTCTTTTTATGCCATTGCACACACCCCGTACTCTAAATACTGCAAGTACTGTAATGACACTCCCAAATATTTTTAACCTTTGGTTTCTTAATAATTATGACCTTTATTATTCTTGTTGGAGGGATTTTCACCTTGTTATAACTGCATTCTCCAAAGCAAGAGAATGAATTTATTGTCTTTGCCGACTCTTGCCTGTTGATGCATGCCCCTAGGTCAGTAGTACATACAAGCTCTAATCATGCCGCGATGACGTTAGTTTAAGTTTTTCCCAACCTGAAGGCAAATGCCTTCTTCATCACCAAAGTGTACTTTCATTTCAAGGCATCCAAAGTTAAACCTCCAGGCTTTGGATTCAAAGAAAATGCATTAAGCACATAAGAAACAATTTGGTGCAACAGTTAGAGGACATACACTATTTAACCTGCAATCAAGACTTTTCCTTCTGTTTTGTGTTTTTTTTTTTTTCCTAGGAAAAGAGAAAGAAAGAAAGAAATGTGATACACTCTCACAGATATGATAAATGAAACCAGTTCAGTTTAGCTTTCTGTTTCAAGAAGTGCATTTTTACAGTCAAGTGAGGCAACACTTCACTCTAGAATAAACACAGGGATATTTTACATGCAATTTACTTAAACTTTACCTTAAGTTGGAAGCTAACACTTTAAAATGTCTTTAGTGTTAATGATCTGAGAACCTAATGTATCCTATCTACTGTGTATAACTTTCTGTGGGTCTCTTAATGCACCCACTTGCCTCAAACAGAATAAATACAAAAAACCAAAGCCCAGATAGTGATATTTCATAGCGACTTTTCATAGGCCTGTGTGCATGCTGATGTAACTTTGTTTAGATACCAGATATCACAGAGAGAAGATTGTTGCTCTTTCGAAGCTTCCAGTTCATGCAGTGAATGTTTTACGTCATCTTTTCCCTTCCTGCTTCTACATCCCCACCAGAAACCTTAGGCTGGAGGACCCAGGATGAGTTGACAATAGACCCCGTTCTACAATAACGTAGGGAAGAACTTGAACAGTGGTCTCAGGGGCAAAGTACCAGCCACAAGACAAGTCCCTCCCATCTGGTAGGCCCCCAACAGGTTTTCTAGGATGTCTGAAAAGACAGCTCGGTGCTTAGCACGCTGTACAGGTGAACTGTGAGGTAAGGTCACCCCATCCCCTCTCTGTACAACACTTTAGCTCTCTGTAGAGCTCTCCACTGCTATGCTGCTGCCTCACATACTTGCTAAATCAGTATAAACACACTCCAGTCCTGCCCAAGTACATCGCTTTGAAGGGCTGGTATTTCAAGAGCAGCCCTGCTGCCTTTTGTCACACTGCAGAAAGTGGAGTAAGAACAAACTGTTGTGTTTCATAGACCTATGAGCTTGAACCACAAAGCAACAGCTGGCTGAATCCACCCATGTCACGTGAACATGCATTCAGGCACACACCTAAATGCAGACATGGGGACTTCTGCTTTTGATTTGGTAGGTGACTTCTACTCCCTTATATTCTTTCTGTTCAGCAAGAGTAACTTCCAAAAATGGTACTAAGTGATATTCCTATGCCTTCATTTCCATCAGTAAAATAAGAATCAGGAGCTTTCCCCACCTCTGAACTTTGATATTTGTGTCAGGAGTATTGCTGGAATGATAAGCACACCAAGATATCCAGTCTTGAAGAACAACCTCTCAAATGGCAGCCCCAGATTCTCTCTATCTACCAATTTCAACAGAAGATATCACAGATTACTAGCTACAGGAATATCATCTCTACGAAAAGCTTTAAAGTGATACCTTTTCATTTCCAACAAACCTGAAGGCATCTGGAACTCCATGGAGTACTTTAAGAAGTCGCTATCACTATTGACCTACCACGTTGATCCAAACACTCTTAAACTGATAACAGAGTCTAACTGGAGCTGAAACCTTGCAAGCTTAACTAGCTGAAACCTTTCTGCATTGTTTTATAATATTATTTCAGGACAGGTTTGCCTGCTATTTAATTGGAAAAAATAATTAAGCAATAAAACAGGCACATACTAGCCCAAAATACAGAAAATTGCTTATTTGTCTGGAGTCCTGGCAACTAACTTAGACACTATTTGACTAGAACTTCTTTCAAGAACTACATAAAAGCAGAAACAGGATAGTCAAAATTTACATGATTTTTCTGTATAATTTACTTTGTTCTAATAACAGACCAAAACAAATGCCCAACCTAATAAAAAACTCAAAGCACCTCGTACCACGGCTACCCGGGAGACTACGTGATCACTTAAAGAACATCTCATGAATCAGTTGTGTATTATAACCACTTTTTAGACAGCCAATTAGATCAACATTTCCACAACTGGCTTTAAATTTTAAAATTTCACTTTGTTACAAAGAGGGTTTTCTTTTGTATTTTTCTTCTATCCCTCCCTTTTTAATTTCTTTCCAGTGAGGGGAGCATGTATGGTTCTAGCCACAGTCATCACGAAAAGTGTCAGAATTCTCAACGATGGGAAACTTGAACCACAACTACAGTTCTGCAAACCTCGAGCTCAGGAGATGCCCTCAGCTATCTGTTGCCACCCATTCCTCAAAACTGACTGTAGCCATGCTGTAATTAAGAGAACACATACTACTGCCTCCAATGTTCCAGTTTCACTTGTCAGAGCCCAAAATTGTGTACCTAAAACTGAAGTCATGCAAACACTTGGAGAAAACATGCATCGAAAGGGACTGACCTGAGAAAGTGGTAAACGAGAGGAATTCAGGGAATTTCAGGTCTATTCTTAACCCCCTTCGCTGCCTTCTTCAAGTACTGTTCACAGACTTTTCAGAAGTCAGTCAGACATCCTTCATACTCAAACCACCATTTTTCCATACTGCAGTGTCCCTAAAGTTTAGTCAAAATGTTAACGATGGTGGGGAGACCAAATCTTGGCAATGAAATCCATGCTGGAAGTCCAGTATAGGCATTTCTGTAGTAAACTAAGAAATGGTCAAAATCGTAGTGCAGTACAGAAACATTTGAAGCAACATCTTAACTCGTACACTAATTCTGTGAAGAAATCCATGGGTATAGAGCATCTTTCTCTTCAGCAGCATTCTTCAGTTTAATCTCCATTTCAAATTAAAAAGGGCTTTCTCTGCTCTTACTTTATACTGTACGTGGTGTAATGTTTCTGTCACTGATCATAGATTTGTATAAGCTATGTCAATAGCGGTTAGGTTGATGTTACACTCTTCATTTTAAACCCCATAACTGATCAGAGAGTATCACTATTATGAGCTATATTAATGCATTCTCCCCTCTATTTACATCAAATTTTACTACCATATACATTGTATCATACAGTGAAGGTGAAGAGCTTGTAAGTAAACTAGGTGTACACTGAATTTTCTACACAAGGAGGTCATCCTGTCTTTAGTGCTCAGCAGTACTATACTTCTATGAGGGATCCAACCCTTGAAGGTGTCCAGAGTTCAGGAAAAGTGCTCAATAGATGCCTCAATCTACAGTGTCCCCTTCCCGTGACGGGTGAGGAAAGGCTCACTGTAGGATAAGAAACAGATGATCATCACTTGTGCAGTCTGTTCTGGGAATTACAACATTCTTAGCACATCACTTAAAAAAAAAAAAAAATGAAAAAAAAACCACAACCAACCAAAGCCCAAAATCAAAACACCCAAACCAAAACACCACCTTCTTTTTTTTAAAATAAGAGACACGATTTTTTTTTGCACTTCTGATTATTTTGGTTGCAATTTTGAGTTTCATTACAGAATGCAAAAGCAACGTTTGCGGGGAGGTATAACGGTCTTCATTGAAACTTACTTTTTCAGCTGCTCTAAGGTACTGAAACCCTTCTCCAAGCTTGAAGACATAGAAGTATCAACCTTTTATCTAAACACAAGTTGGAAGAGGTTGCTGCAAAGGCTGAGCAAGAACCCACTGAAAATTCCTCCACATGTCCATGGTAGGGCATGGGGAGGCCCTGGGGAGGACGTGAAGTTTTGTAGGGCTGTAATTGCCACGAGTGCCATAAGGCTCTCCACAAGAGAAAAGCAAAGACGATTTCAGTATTTCTCCAGACTTGTGAGAACAGTCTGTATAAAAACCACTACATAATAATTACTGACAGACTTAGATAAAGGGAATATTACTTAAAACTATTTCATTAGAAAATTAATCAGAAATTAGGATAAAATATGCCAGAATTTGTAACAGATTTGCTGTGCAAGTGTGTTATTACAGTTTTAACGATAGAGAAACATACTGGAAAAACCCAACAACCCAAACCAAAATACCAGAACCTTTTTTTGTTTAGTCCATAGCATAGCTCATATATATTCAAACAAACTATCCCACATTTTTAAAAAATTGATTGCTCAGCGTGTGGCTTTGCTAGAAGCCCAACCGAGACACATTAAGCGTGTGTTTTCTAAACACAACATTGTCAAGTCTGGGAAATGTTTACACCAAAACTTCTCTTCCCCTTCACTTTCAAAAACATCATCTTCAAAGCCCAGACAGGCTGAGATGTCAATATAAGCTTTTAACATGAGCAGAAACAGTTAATTCTTCCCAGCCAAGACTGAGGCATTTGTACAGAAATATTATCGGAATAAATAATAATAAAATAAATCACTGAATGGCTCAAGAACTGCAGTTATTTCCACCTTACAGAATTTCTAAGTGGGGTCAGATTTTGACAACTGAAAACTCAGTCTTAAGATAAAGGCTGTGCCAGCCACTGAGGTTTATTCCTCTTCATCTCCAGAGTGAACGTTTCATTCGAAGAACTCTCAGCATTTCTTACACAAGTAATTCAACTTCCCCTTTCCACTATTTGAAATTAGTAAATAGGTCAGAGATTTTTTTTCCTTTTCTTTTAAAAAGGCAACGACCACCCACACTCATTGATCATTTCCTATTTGCAGATCAGAAGGTGAGCTGGAAGCCTTCCCTCTGTCAGCCTGCTCGGCCTCCCTTCCGCACGCAGGGGAGACCTTCCTGGGAGAAACAGGTACTGAAAGTTACAGGGAATTTATATACATTTACACAAATAAAAAAGCTAGTGGCTGGTATTAAATGTGTTTGTACGAGCCTGCGTGAAACTATGTCGGGGCAGCGTTTGGCCTGCTATTTATTGACACTCTGAGGGAGGCATCTTGTTGTTCTTTTGGCCTAAAACAAAGTGACATCTACATCATTGCTTTTACAGTTTGCTTTCTTATCGTTAATGTGACTGTGAAACGCTTCTAGATTCCACTACAAAGTGATTGTTCAGAGCAGAAAATAGTTGTCTGCAGCAGGGTTTCGAGAATTAACTTCCAAAACACCCCTGAAACAAAGCCGATCAAATACTGAAACATAATCAAAGTGCACTGAAATGTAATAATTTATTTCCATCTTATATAGTTCTGTAAACACAGTCCATCATTATATCCTTCCAAAAATGGGGGTTAGGCTTTCAAAGGACTATGCGGGGGATTTAGCCACAAAGTTCCCATCAACATCAATGACTCACTCAGCACCACTTTGAAAGGTTACCCCGGGCGGTTATCCTCCTCTTACTACACGGGGGTTTTAGACCCCCAGCTCCTCTTAATGTTAGGAAGAATTAAGTTTGTCTCTTTTCTGTTCCCTGATCAGAGAACAGTTTTTTTGTAACTCCTGACTGTTAATTTTCTAAGTCCCAAACTTAAATGGCTGTTTTGCTTTAGGGAAAGGAGGATCAACAGGCTCAAGGTTTTCTACCCTTAATATCCCTCTTCTTAATGCTAAAGCGTGCAGAACATATCTTTTCAATATTGCTGTTGCTAAAAGTTTCATTTAATTAACTGTATGCACATACACAGAAACCAATTCTGTTTTACAATCCTTAGCCAAAGCTGCATGTCAATCTAAAAATTAAATAATGGAAAACAGACATTTAGCTTGGTTTATATAACCTGACAGTGCTCCTATCCTTCCTCTGTTTCACCCAGTGTCATCTTTCAGTGTTCCTCTCTAATTTTATTTGGAACAAAATAAAAAGATTAAGATAAAATAATTCCCAAAAGATAATTGCAAAATGATTTATGTGCAGGTGTTAAATTATTTCTGGCATTGATGTTCCATAGAGTGCAACGTTACAACATTATGGTATTCAACAGAGCATCTACATTTGATAATCCTGCTAATCATCAAAAGACACTGGATCTGAAGCCCGAAGGCAATGTTGCATTTTGATTAAATTTTATCATCAGTGATTCTGTTTATGGTTCACTAAGGTATGAATTTCTTTCACATTCCATTGGGTTTACCGCTCATTGTGTTTGACTTGGAACACAGTCAGTTTAAGCTTTCTATAAGCCACCAGGTTTTCAGCTACCGCTTCTGCTCTCTTCAGATACACCGAGTAATCCTCAACAGAAGCCGTTAAACGCTTTTTCAGTGTCTCCTGTTAGTGAGCTCTGTCACCATTGTGGTTACAAGCCCTAGTCACAGACAAGAAGCCGTCACGGGCTGCTCAGTGGGTCCTCCGAGCCACAAAGTTTGTGCTCAGCTGGCTCTTTGAGAGCGCTCGGTCGGTAACACACACTGCCAAACGGTAGCACAACTTGCGTAGCAGCCGGTTAGCATATATCAGTGTTGTGTACACTGCTGCAAGTCGTGCAGTAATGCTTGAGAGAGCTCCTTGTAACTAAAATCTACTCGTTTGGAATCTTATTTCCGAGGCTTTCTGATTTGTAATTCCACCTTCACGGCTGCACAACCAATTTTCTGTTCTTCAGTGGCTGCAGCACAGCGCTAGGCTGCGGGATCGATCCACGCCAGCCAGGCAGCGAGCAGGGGACACACGGCAGAGACTTCACTTTAAAACCGTATGCCTGGCTGGAACAGCCGTCGCTTCTGGAAAGCGGTGCCTGTAGTTACCCTTCACACTTATCCCAAATCAAATTACTGCAGTTTCACAAGGTTTCACGCTTCCTCTCCACCCTTTCATGCTGCACACAGCTTGATGCTACACCACCTCCTAGCACCGATTTTACTTGCACCCGCGCTACCTCTACACACACAGAGCGCAGAACGGACTTGGCAACCGTGTGTATGAAGTAGATTCAAACCCAGTTCTCCATTTAGCTACGAGAGGATTGGGGAGGTTAAAGGAAAGGGAGCGTTTTATCGTTAAGCTAAGGTGCGCAACTAGACACGTGCATGTGCTTGGGGAATATAGTTGATATTAACAATTAGCCACTTACAGCAGCAATTCTCGTAAGCAGAACCACATGAAAAATATACAACCAAGCCCCTCCTTGCCCCGGAGGGATTTCCCATTTTTTCTGATAATAATAATAATACCACCAGCACAAGAAACCCTCCAGACTGGTGAGCCAGCTGGCAGCTGGGGGTACCAGGCTGCTACCGCAGTACTTGGACCAGAGCTGTGCTACTGTCCCATCACCTCTCTGCTCTGGACTACCCTAACTGCATACAGACGCCACTTGTCTGCCATGACAAGTACCAAGAGCAGGCTCAGGCAGTTTACACCTTGGCACAGGAGCTTCTTTTTGATGTACCGTGAGGCTGCAACAACACCTCTGGCTGGGGGAAGGCGAGGGGGAAACGGGAAGACGGCTGGTTCTTTACAGTCTGAAGTTTAAGCGTTTCTCACATTTTGAGGAATAATTTTGAGTTGCTTTTTGATAGAGGAGCAGTTTTGGTATCAAACAAACAAAGAATAAAAAGAAAGGAAAATGCTTAGAGAACAAAGGTATATGCCTTTAGCACTACAGGTTAAAAAAATGAAAATATGACTATGAACGTTAACTTTATTTTCAACATTCCTCACATTTTTTTTGGTGATAAATGACTTCAACATGTAGTTGCCTTCAGGGTTATATCCACAGCATTGTTTCACGTTATTCTAAATAAAATTTAAGGTGGACACTAAAACAGGCTTTGCTAAAACCTAACTGTAGCTGGTACACACACGCAATCTCCATTTGATTCACACAGGGAAGCAAAACAGAGTGAGAAGCAAAGCTGGTATTTTCCTCTTGCTTACAAGTGCATTATTACCTGATTAACCTTTCTGGAATGGTTAAGACAAACTTCAGTAACACATACTGAAAAGGTGAAGGGTAGGAGGAATTAAGCTGTTATGGGAGAACTAGAATTTGTGAAGTAGCTTTGATTCTTTCCCGCCCACAAATAAATAATGATTTCTTGTAATGACTGGGTAGCTTTAGTTACAAGAATAAGGCAGAACTGAACAGAAGGAATGGTAAGAGATTCTCATATTTCATCGCAACTAATGAAAAATACCAACTTAACGCCTGTAACATTCTACAAGTCAATCAATGGGGGCACACAGCCAAGCAGTGTGGGGGACATGTCATTAGCCTTTGTTTTATGAACTTGTTTGGCTCCACTTAATCGTTTCAGAGGTTCAGTTTAAAATTCACACAAATAATTCTTTATTTATTTTCTTTTTTGTGTGTGTAAACAAAGAGTTTGGCTTTGACAAAAGTCCACAGCTGGCACCTGACAACCTGTAGTACACCAGCAGCTAATTATTTCACTTGTCATTTTGTTTACAGTTGCATATAGGCGGTGGGAGAGGACCTAAAATCATGTTCAGTTTCCAGAAAATACTTTCACTTTTAAGAAATACTGGGGCAACAAGAGCAATAGCAGTCATCTTATTTTTCCCATCTGTGAGAGCGCTGGAGATATCTATTATGGAAAGCAGCCATGAGTCACTCCAACTACCATCTTCTGACTGAACCGAGAAAGTTGGTTCCTACCAAATGATTGGGTTTTCCTTCCTGGCCCCGCTCTGGATTACAAACAGTTAATGCCCACTGCACAACAAGGGTTGTGACCTACAAACTCCAGCGACCTGGAGCACCCTGTAGACAGTGGTGAGGCATATTTCTTCCTCCTGGGCCCTTCCTGGGCCAGGGGATCCACCGTGGCGGGTGGTGCTGGCTAAAGCTCAAGGGTTGCCAGCATCCCTAATCCCGACAGAGGACTCCGATACTCGCTGCTGATGGTCCCAGTCCTGCCGTACAGCTCTAGCCTTCTGCACTGCGATGTGATTCTTCCCGCACAACCGAGTCCAACTGTGATGTGAATCAGGCCAAGAAAGAAGCGATATGAGACGTTTCTCAACTTTCTCAAGTTTGTTACACGCAATAGCAGCACTGATCTTTATGGAAAACCGACAGGAAAAACACCCAACAAAAATGCACGCAAGGAACATGTAATGCACACAGGCGTGTAATGTCTTACACGGGACTTTGCAAGAACGGTATCAAAAGACTAGCAGAGACGCACAGACAGAACTCAAGAATGTGTTAACTAAGAAACACAATGGAATTGTTAATCAAAGAGAAAAATAAGCGTGTAGAAGTAAAAACTGCAGTGACCAAGACTTGAGATGGTGAGAAAGTTTTTGGTTTTCAGTAGGTGAGCAGTAGACAGTCATAAGACAAGAACTCCAAGGATATAAGGAGATTCCAACACAATCTAATTTCTTATTATCGCTTCTTTGCATAACTGTGTTTATGAGGAATTATTCATTTATGCCTAAAGGCCATCTACTAACAAAGCTACACCTAAGGTGAGCTGACACACAAGCACTCATTACCATAAGGTAAGGTGCAATATAAAGCATACCTAGGTTTTGACAAGGGTCCTGCTTCTCGGCACACGTATGCCAAGAAGCACATCTTGTTCCCCTAGGAGATGTGCGGGTCAGTTTAAAAGCTAAGAATGCAGAGATCAGAAAGATGACAGCATCTCTGAATACCAATCAATAGCTAGGGAAGACTATCAATAGCTATGGGTCCTCTTTAGTAAACACGTAGTGAGGAGTACATCTAATGCTTGAGCCTCAACACATGTGCCACATTAACTCTACCATAACAAAGGCAAGCACGTTCACTCTGGGGTTCAGCCAAGACAGGAGCATCTGGGCACGTTGCACAGCGCAGGCAGCCGTTTCTAGTGCAAACTTCCGTATGTGATACCCAGAAGCAACAGGACAAAAGTACCTGAGCTGTGACACTTGCAGTCTAGAAACCCTTCTTTTATCTCAGTAGCTTTCTCTACAGCTCCACCCCACACCAGTGAGTTTCTCGTTGTGTTGCAAGTCATTCCATTCATGTGTTATTGGCACACACACAAAAAAATCAGTTCCAGAGCAAAAAACCCCCAAAAGGTAGCAAAGTCACAGGCTTTTGACAGCTGCTGCCTGCCTTGAGGCTTTCAGCATTGCTTTGCATTAGTTCTCTATCCGTAAAGTTAGCATTTTCTCCTGTTTCTCCCTAGAAACTTTCAATGAACATGAACACTTCACCACACAACTAAACTCAGCTGAGCGATAAGCATGAAGTGTCCGTTTCAGTTGGAAGATGCTTTTCCTTATGTCGTGGTGAGACTTGATGCATGTAATGATTCATTGTAAAGAGCAACATTGATGTTAGCTCAGTTTCTGCCTTTACATCAGATGTGACAACAGATTAAAACCACCTTCCTCCAACTGGGTGTTAAAAAGTGTTTCCCTGGTACTCCAAGATTGTATGTTGTCCTATAGATTTCTTAAAGATTTGCTTATTGTGTTACAATTAAGCAAACATTAAGATGGTATGTCAGAAGCGAACTTTACCACAGCATGTTTTGTTTGGAGTGGTGTACTTGTAAGGCTTAAGTAAGCACTGAAGGAAATGATGACATAAATTGTTGATTAGATTCTTGTCAAGGCATCTTCTCTATAAACACCTCTGCATTATTTTCTGGGTGTAAAGCAGCTTTTATGTCAAAATGGGGGGAGGGGAGGAGAGACCAAAAAAAAAACCACCAAAAAAACCCTGACAGTACACAACAAACAGAAACCAGAAGCTGACAGACTGTTCAATCTGAACTCGAATGAGCCATAACCACTTTATTCTTTCTTTGAACTCTGCTGGATCTTTCTACTCCCTTTCACGCTGTATGCATTGCCAAATGTTACTCCCAGGATTTCATTGTCAAGCTGACTAGCTGTTAGGAGACACAGTCAGTGCAAGACCCTCCAGTCAAGAAAAACAACTGGAATTAAGCTACTAGCTATATCCCAAAGTTGGAGGGCAGAATAGGCCAATTTTGATATGAGTTAAATGTGCAGATATACACAGAAAAGATCAGTATGTTACTAGGTGGAACTGAGGCTGCAAGCAGAACTACTGGGCTGATTGGTTTTGTTAGACCACAAATGATTCCATACCAAAATGTGCCCTCTTGAAAGTGCGTTCTCATCTTCAAATGAGCCATTTCCCTGTTTGGGGAAACAAAGCAAGAATTGTGGAGCAAGATGGCAAAATTTTATCTCTGCAGGCTGCAGTACTTCAGAGGTGAGCATTACTGCTGACAGTAGGAGAGCAAGTATAGATTGTTATCTTTGTAGTAATGGAAGGAATTACATTCATAGCAAGAAGTTTGGGAATTCAGAAGAATAATATTCTTGGCTTACTGTTTTTAGCGACAAATGAAAAAAAAGGGAGAAATAGCCCTAGGAACAAAGATCCTGGTTCTCTTTGAGAAGATTTGAGTCAGGTTATGGTCATTTTGAGTCAGTTATCTAAGAACACCGGAGGGACAAAGATTATGGGGATGAAAGGTACACTATTATACTGTTTATATGATCTGTCTTCTAATTATCTATATTGAATTCTGTAGGTAATTTTCTGAAAGATGACGCTTAGTTATTTGAACAAATTTAGGAAGTACTAAACTGCTTTCAGGCAGCAAAGATCACCATGCTATTGAGTGGAGCTGAGTCTCCATTGCTATACTTACCCAAAATCACAGTTTTAAGATGCCCAACACAATCACGTACTTCTCAGGGAATGGAGCTCCCCTCCAAGGAAAATGCTTGCTGCTGGGTCGTATAACAGGAGGTCTAATACACCTCTGGAAACAGCTGGAACTACTGGCTTTGGGCTTCTACCAGTCTGTCTGCTTTTCAGGAAATGTTCTCTACATTTTTGGAAAGCTGTTTTTTGTTTTAATGCTAGTATAACTCTGCAACTTGTTGAACAAGCTCTCCAATATTAGCATTAGAAAACAGACTTGCTCATTTGCTTGTTCTGTAAAGTGAAAAAATGCTTCAGATGTTGACAGATGACACTTCTAGTTAAAAGTACATGTTGGGATAAACCCAAGTCATGGCCAATTAGAAGACTGAAAATATCTATTCCCTTTCATTACGTATTGTTATTACCAGCGTGTTAAAGAAGGGAAGCACGTCACAACTGGTCAATAATATCCTTCAGATAAACCAGCCTGTCTTCTATATGCAGAAATGTAATGTCAGTTGTTACTCTTTAATAAAAAGATTTCACAACAGATGAAAGCAGACTGGATGATGTAAATAAACACAATGGGGAATGTGGAATCTCCGAGTGTTGCAATTGGTGCTACAGAAGGACTTTTATGGAAGTAGCAGTAACGTGTGACGGGGTTACAGCACCCAACAGGCAACCCCACCAGTCACCAGCTTGGCAGAACTTGTAGCTGCTCTAACAGCTGGCTTCAGCTTCTAATCACAGTAGGTCATGGATGAAACTCCTTGTTTGGTTTGCTCATGATCTTGCAGCCACACCAAAAATGAAGATCAATACTTCTCTGGAAGAAGAGGCTGGAGGACACGGACTCCTGAGGTCCCTTGCAATAACCAGTTATCTGTGGGGATCTGCAAAAGTGAAAATTGACTTTTGCTCCAAAGGTGACATTGCTTGAAGTTTTTATTTATTTATTTAAAGACAGCTTCGTGTCCTCCTCATGAAGCAAAAATGAGATGTTATTTCTGGGAAAGGAAGGAACTTGCTCCTAAGAGTATTCCCTTCACGTGACAGAGTCAGATTTCTAGTTTACACTCTGAACAGCTGCAGATCTTAGTTTCACTAACCTGGCTTTACTTCAGAAAGCTGCCGATGCCACTTGGTTATGGTTTTAGATGCAGGCAAACGACATACACTCTCACAAATATCTATTAATATTCCAATAACAGCACCAGTAGATGGTGCTCAAGAATACGCAGCGCAACTCAGGTGATTTGTAGCATGGATACAACCTGTGCACCATAAACGACTTCCTCTGACACCTTTTTCCATGAATGCTAAGAGAAGCGCACAGTCACTTTCACCAGTATTAGACTGGACAAAGTTTGGTCAGTAGCCCACCTTCACCATTACCACTACCCAGAGCCGCAGGTTCACACCGAGGACCACCTCCTTCCATCCAGGTAATGGTGCTATCTACCTTGGTTGTACAGAGGTCTCACCTGAGAACTAACCAGATCAGAATTATCGAAACAAATAAAATGGCAACTATTGCAAATGACTAAAAGTTCCACCAAATGAGCGGTGTCGGGGAGGTGGAGGTTGCAAGCAATGTGCATACAGAGGTATCACTAAAAGGCGTGCACAACTAATCACATTTTATCTGTTGCATCAATACTCGATTAATTTGAACATGAAACTGGTGCATTTCAGGCCCATCTCTGATGGGCAACATCAGAAGAATGCCTCCAACAAGAAGCAAGAACCAAGACCAAGTTGGTGCAAAGAACTCCAACAAAAGCAAGCAGTAAACCTGCCTACTTAAAACTGACACCACTCAGCAACTTCCAGCAGGAGCAATTTTCTTCAAAAGAATAGGAATTTGTGTTAGGCTTTGTAACTTTTTGTGGGGGGAGCTATTTTTGCAGGCAGAAGACAAAATTTCCTTTCTTAAGTAAAGTTTTTCGATAGTGTGTCTGGCTGACCTCAAGAATGACTCAAGATGCCACGTAGTTCATCCTTGGCAGCAGATCTAGTGCAGCAAAATGGTTGTTCTTCTTGGGAACAGCAGTTAAGGTCTTTGCCCAAGAAGTGACATCATCTTCTTGTGTTTTTAACCTGGAGATTTCATTTTGAAGCCCCATGACAGACAGAGTCCTAGATATAATGCTCAAATTTACTGAAGTAAAAGACCTGCATCACTCCCATCCCAGCATTTATATGTCGTTACAAACTGATGCATTCAGTTGCTGAAGCTGTCAGTTGTTATGACATCTAGCCTGTAAAAATCATGTACAGGGTTCTTTCCGTGTGCATTTGTTCACAGTAGGCTTCAAAACACTTCTCCTATGTTCAGTGTCACCTGGCATTCAGGATTTCTTTTTCCAAGCAATAAAATATCTACCATCATGTCATCAGTTTACACGCAAATTATGGAGTCTTTGGCTGGGTCAGTGTCCTTCCACTCAAAATCTCGTTGTATTTTTGCAGAAGGAATATTTCACTAGTAGTATTGCATCTTTAACCAAAGCATTTGGTAAGATGGCAAGAGATCAGAGAAAATGTTTTCTTTATATCAGCAAGAAAACTTGTACTGTTTCCTAGTGACACTCCCTATACAGCATGCAGGCAAACAGCTAGGATGGAGTGTTTCTTCCATCAGACCACATGGTTTCCTATAGTACCACCTGGGTTGTCAAAAAGTGATGTCTATATAAAAAATAAATAAAAAAAAATTAGACACCCAATAGGACTTTTAAAATCATCACAGCCTTTTTTTTTTTTTTTAGGTTCTATCCATTCGCAACTTACAAGGTTCGAACTTCTCTCTCTGAATTATACGGCCAACTGAATCTTATTTTTTCTTTTTTAACTCATTGAATGCCATCTATAAATGTATTCACTGACTCAAACTAAAATATGGTGAGCCAAAAGCCAGGCATGTTTAAAGAATCTGATGAGGGGAAAGGGAGGATGGAAAGAAGTGGGACACAGAGAAACCTGCAATTATCAATAGGATGGATTTTCTTCCCTTTTTGACAGGGATAGAGTTACCAAACCTATTATTATGTGGTCCTAATTACATATCTCTGCAATAGATCACTCAGTTAAGGAGAAATATCTACTGACTGGGAAGCATCACTAATTGTTCCTTTTTTGTTGCCATACTATCTGATTGGAGTAATTATAGAGCTGCTTCCCCATTCTCTTTTGCTCTGAAGATTTTGAAGACATATTTCTTCACAGACTGCATAGAATTTAGCATCTTGAATCTCTTCATTTCACCTTTTATGTTGCTCTCTCCTAGCTTTACCTCACTGGGACAGAATACTGTCTATATAACTCTGTGAGGAAACCTGTTGCAACAGTTTCAGCATCCCATCATGCTCTGCATTGTACATGCTACAAAAAGTTCTTGCTTTTAATCATTACAATTTCTTCCACTAATTTCATAAAAGCTTTGGACTTCCAGAATTATCATATGTAGCAAAAAGGGGGGAGGGGGGGAGGAGTTTAGATCTATTAAGTGGCTTATCTCTTTAATATAAATAGTTAGCTAATTTGCTTTGATAAACTGAAATCAAGTTTTAACTGTCTGGGAGATACCTATCTACGGTACAGCAGCCAGTTATTTAACAAGAATCTGCAAACATAGCTCTAGCTCCCATAGCACTCACTTTAGACAGGTCGCACAGCAGCACAGAAGCTGCAGCACAAATCAAGAGAGGACCATGCAGTAAGATAACAAGGCCCTTTAACAGACAGGACCTACTGATTTTTACTGATTCTTGCACTGAACCCAACAGCTTGCATTTGCCTTTCAAACACACTGTATAGAAAGACATTGCACCATGTCTGAAGGATCCAGCAGTGCTGAAAACCTGCAACCTCTTTTGATAGGTCTTTCCTACCTCACTTGACACTTCTACACCCACCATTTACTGCCACATTGAACAATGATAAATTAAATCTCCTGATGTATAAACTCCTCCAGCTGCAGTGCTTCTCACCCCAACTTGCACAGACCATTTTATTCTAACTAGACACTGATCTTTATTAACACTCTTGAGGTCGAATCTTCTGCTCTCCTGCCATGTTTACGCTTCCAAAACAATCCAAATAGCAAGGAAAAGTTATGCCAAATATCTGGGTTTTGCTGCAGAAATGAATGAGACTTAAAATCCCCAGCACTTTCAGGAGGTTGTAATCTTCTAATTCAACATGTATCTAGAAGCCATCGTTCCTCTATACAATCAGATGCTTCAAAGGCAAAGTTCGCCTTTACTGGCATCGGAGTTGATTTATTCCAAGAAAAATCACCATGAGAAGACGAAGCTCTGAAGTCCCTCTGCCTTTCCTCTCATCCTGTACCACGGGCTTTATAATGGCTTGACAATTTTTTTTTAATCTCATTCATTCTGCCCATCCCACGCAAAGATTTATTTTGCCCGGGTGCCTCTCCTCAGATACATATGAATGGAAGAAGCAGAAAAGAAATTCAAGAGCTTGGTTTTATTAAGCAGATCTTAAAACTAGATTGGAACCCCAGTCTAGTCAGTGGGAAGACCTTTTATACCACACAAAGGTTGTGGCCAACCTTAAACCTGGGACAATTTTGTTTATTTACTGGACCTATCTCCTGCCTAAGAAATGCCGTAAATTTTCCAAGCATCTACAAAACCTGATGATATGAAGTTCCTTTATGAAGATGTGTATCATTGGAGTAATGGATCTATCACGTGATGGACCTGTTGCCCTGGTTACTACACAAATTATTCAATAACAGAGCAAATTGGTATGTAAACAGTAACACTTATCTAACCTATTGGCACAAAAATAACTGCTGACGAGTACATTCCACACACTCCAGACGCCCTGTCCAGCTCAAATGTACTTCCTCTTTCAGAATCCTCCTTTTTTCAGATCCTATTCCTTATTTCAGTGAAGTACTTCTCAGCATCCTAAAAGACCCTGATAACACCAACATCAACAGTATTCAGCTGCTAAAGGCATCTTTTTCCTTGGACTAGAGCTGAATGCCATCGAGACATCAAACACATGGAAATAATGTCCAAGTACTGCATCCCCTATCAATCTGATGTCAACAGCAGGCTATTCCTTATCAGATTAAATGCTAAACTGAGAAGACGATTGCTCAGAAGGTCATATAACCCCTCTTGGCTGGCATTTTTAATAAAGGATTCCTGGTGTTGAAAACAATGGTCAACAGAAACAGGAATTCCTTCCCTCCCCCAGGTAAGAGTGGAAGGGTCTCTGCATTAGAGGTCAGACCTTGTGTTCATAGACATTAATATGGTACCACTACGTTCAGCGGGATAACAGTCACCACAGGAAACGAGTACGTTCAGTTGTGGGTGCTTGACATTCACTTTTGCAGAATAAATCATATAAAGAAACAACTACGGAATTTAAGGCCCATCATTTCCCACAACTCACTGTGTAAACGCCAGCGCGTGCTTCCAGCACTCTCTGCGACGGCGTGCTGAGCAGCCATTGTCACACAATGCTGAACGTATACGCACCTTGTTATTTCTTCTTCAGTCACATGGATTTATTATTTTTTTTTTAAACTTCATGCAAAAGCATCGCCAACTACTACCTTGGTAACTCTCACAAATATTACAGAGTGCTTTTTACCTTTAAGATTGCCTGTCCCTTCAGTACAATTTATTAGCTTTCTTTTTAAGAAATGATCTCTTAAAACAATTCCAATCTTTTGTGTGCTGTCAAGTTCCAACAAAAGGCTGTATAGTTTCATAAAAAAGCCTCTCTCAATTCTTGAGCGGTGCTACATTACAGAATACTATACCCAAACTCTTTATTAATCAACTCCACAAGACAAAGTTTTCCTCAAAAATGTACTTATCTGAATGCCCTGTAACTCATCAACTCAGTCCCTTCTGGGACTTTTCTTCTACACTTGCTTCTAGGAAGGAGGATTTTCTCTTTTTGTCCCTTGTTCATAGAATGTCCCTTGTACATAGAACGTATCTATGTAGGAACTAGGTTTTTGTACAGAGCCAGAGAAGATAACACATTAACACCTTGCTGTATTCTGTGATGACTATACTGAACTGTACAGGGCAGATGTAGCCCCAGTCAGCTGGGATGGGAAGGGACTATCCAGTCTTATGAGCATGACATGACATACCATACCATGTCAGCCAACACTAGAGCCCATTCCAGCTGCTCTTCTATCCCTACTCCACTGAGAAGTCTGGACATGATTTACAAAACATAAAAGGTACCTGAAAAAAACCAACTCAGTCGGAGATTTATTCTAATACACAGCATCAAAAAGACTTTGTGGAATTTTCTAGTGCAAGCCCCACAGAAAAGCAAAGCAAACCAAAACACCCTATGAGAATCTAAGTGCTACAGGTAGGTGTACGTTCACAGGAAGAATTCCTACAAATGACTTGTAACAGCCATTTCTGTGGAGTGACTTAACTACACCTGCAAGCTGGGCACACATGGAGCTGAGAATGTTGTTTCTGCATGTTGTGATGCACAAGATAAAATTATTACAAAAATATGGGCTTTGACCATGTTTTAACTGTGCCCACCTGGCTGTTGCTCTTACTTTTAAACAAGACATCAAGAAAGTTGCTATCTTTTTAATCTGTTAGAGGCTTTAAGAAACAGTACAACGTAGCGTGGCAGAGTTTATTAACTATCATCTTGTGCACATAGAAGTAAAGTAGCACAGAATATTTAAAGGTGAAGCCCAAGTTCAGACAAACTAAGATGTTTATTTCAACTGGATAAATTTAGACTGATGGGGTAATGAAAGGGGCATTGACAACCACTTGTGAGCTCCTTTAACGTATCTATTTTCAGGAAATGTAACATCTGGTGTATACCACATCCATTATCCTATCTGTCCAACTTAAGTGCACACAAATAATATATGTGCATGACTGATTTCCCTGCTGATGTCTTTATTATTACTTTGAGCAGATGAAATCTAGACCAGTCTTTTACTGTTACATTTTGTTTTCTGCATTCCAATGTCAAATTGCTTAATTATGTGATATCTGGTCACACTCTGTAAACGTTTCTTGCTGTCATTCTAGTGCCCAGTAGTTAGAACAACAAATAGAAAACCAAGAGAAAGTGCAGAATCAAGAATTATTTCAATTCAAAACCATGTCAGTTTGTAACCACACTACTTACAAAAACCAGAAGCAAAATCATTAAGGATTTCTCAGCGACACAGTAGCTAAAACTAGGGACGGCTTCCTGTGATTACGAGGCTAAGAGCAGGAGAGCCCGTTCTGATCTCATATCCCTGCCTCCCCCAGGCCCTGAACTCCACCCCATCGCGTCTGCCTAGAGCCCACGGTTTCTGGCTGCGTTTTCACAACTCATTTCAAAGCCATCCAAACATGAGTAAGTAACTTCACTTGCCACAGAAAGTACTACTGCCCCGCAGTGATGCAATACCAGCCCTGGTGAGCACAAACGCTTTAACATCGTTTGATGTTGATGTGCTTCTAATTAGAATCACTTATTTTCTCTATTACTAACCTTGTCCTCAGAGGTATTTTCCTGGACTGGAAAGAGAACAGTCTTGTGTACAAGAACTCCTGTTTTACCAAAACTGAAGGGAGCACTTGTTTTGCTTTATGGAACTTTACGTTCAGAGCATCTAAACTTCCACGGGACTGCGTTTCGTATACGGATAAGGCACTTAACATGAAGAAAATACCCTAGGCTCATCTTACCTTCCCCAGCTACATGTTTATATTTTGACATGAAAACAGCTCTTAGAAACAGCAATTGCTTTCAAATTTTCTAATGAAAACTGTATCAGGTATTTGTACCAGATCTTATAAGCTGCCGATTCTCACATTTCATAGCAACCTGTATCACAATGGACCCCAAGAGCTCTTTTACTGCTTAAAACGGGGAAAAAAAAGAGGCCTGCCATAGGTACTCAATTTTTAGAGCTGGCTAACCAAGAGCAGCAGCATGCCACACGAGGATGCTCAGGACCCTGCTGCCCAGCAGGAGGGGAAGGCTGCAGGCAGCTTGCTGTCCTACCCACGGCACCTCCAGGCTCCAAACAGCACGGGAGCACGGCAGCCCAACGCCTCCTCCTGACAGCCTGCAGATGACACCAAGCTGCACACTACAACTTGCTGTCTGCTCCAGCACCACTGCAGACTCATGCTGCAGTTCTACCCTCACCAAAAATCAAAGTTATAGATTAAGAATACTGCTTTAAAAGTGCCCTAAAGGCCACACACAAACTTGGAAACAGTACAATGAAAATCAAACAGGCGGGAGATGAAAGATGTCAATAAGCATTGAGAGCAGTATAATTTTAAATCAGTCACGCCGGCCATTTCTTGGCCATGGAACCATGTGCCAGAAAAAGAACGAGGAGCCTGAATCATGAATTCCTGTCAGACCCCTGGCATTTGCAAATAAATCTCAGAGCAGAGCACGGGGAGGTGGGCTGGTAACAGCAGTGCTGAAAGTGCACGTGGGCATAAGGTGCCGAAGGGCCAGTGGATCTGAGTGTTGCCACCTTGTTTGTAATCTTCACTCCCCAGACTGTGGCTTCTTCAGAACTGAGGGAGGGAAAAGGAAAGAACCCTGGGGGCGGGGGAAGGAATGAAAAGCTGAGAAATGATGGATACAGAAGCTCTGCCTCTTCACTTTTACCTGAGCTTTACCACGTTCCCGCTTCTGTGGACCTCCCTCTCTGTGCCTGCAACCTCCATCCAACTCTCAGCTTGTAGAAGTCCTCACCAATGCCTCCCCTTCTGTTAGTGGGAGAAGGGAACTTACCCTTAAACATACAGAGATAGACTGGAGACAGATAGGATGCAAGCAGTCAGAGAACACTGTACACCGAGCCTTTCCTTTGGCAGATACGGGCATTGCAAGGAACCAGAGGAAGCAGATGGAAGATACTGGGCCATATGCGCACAGATGCTTTAAAATCAAGTCCAACATTAACACAATGTTCCAACAGGCTGACAGAAAATACTCTGTCTTCCAAGCACTTCAGACACAGGAACTCAGAATCAGGTTCATGGCAGCACAATAAAGAAGGACCACTAACACTTGGCCTATTCTTACTGCAGACTTACCAAAAGTTGCTGCTTCCAAAAACCCTTCTAAAACATTCCCTTCGCTTACCAGCAATTGGGCTAAGAGCTACATACCCTATTTTGCCTTTCCTGAGACAAGCTATGAATGTCAGTCCTGAAACAAGATACACTTGATCTCTCAGGGTAGATATGTACCTCAAATCCATCTTTCTTTACAAGATTGAGAAAGTGAAGAAACAAGACAGAAAAGAAAAAACTCTTAAAGTAAAGCAATTCCTGCAGTGCTGCCCTAATTCATCCCTTCCAGCATGCTTCCACACAGCAAGTACGAGACAGACGCTTTGGAACAGGCCACCACCGTCAAATGACTCCACCATGCAACACGGTGTCACATGTCTCAGCATGGGAAACCTGGAACCCATCTGGAGAAAATATCGGGATTCAGAATTTCGGAATGCTAAACAATGTCTTCATCTCAGCACTTCCTCACAAGTTGTTATTGTGATGATGCCCAAGGTGAACTAGTCCAACTGACTATGCCCTCAGGACTGGAAAGACCTGCAGCATCATGCTGCAAACTTGCCATATATCTTAAATTTATTTTTCTAGTTTCTCTGAAACATGAGGCCTGTGTTATCTTAAACTCTTGATTTGAGGAATCTAGAAACTTCAGTGAAGACATATTAATGTTTTGGAATATCATAAGTCATCTTTATGAACTCATATAGCATAATCTTAACTTTATGAGTTATTTTCATCATCTATTTAAACCATTAAAACTGCTGTTGTGTGTGTGATATGACAAGAAGAAAACTAAAGACGAGTTTTTGAAAATGGATCACAAATGTCCAGGTCACCTTGTATTCCCAAAAATGTTATTTTCATTTTAAAATAGCCTGAAAAGTGCTTTTGGAACAGCATCATCTCTGCATAGGTGAAATGCTGCTGAAAGAAGAAATGAAAAAAACCCAACATGTGTTGAATGTTACAAGAAATCATGAGGACAGAAGGTTTCAAACCAGCAAACACTAGCCAAATACATAAATAAATGTACATGTATGTCATTACCAAGGCATCTAGTACAGATGCACAGCAAGTGAAAAGTCAGCTAAGTCTACCCCACCCCTTTAATTAGTGCTATGCATGGCATGTCATTTTGTCTGCCTCAGTGAGACAAAGGGCAGCATGTGCGCAGAGATGCTGTTCTGTGAACCCAGATGCTTCAGACTCTGTGCTTCCAAACCCTAAATCAAAGAACGACCTGCGTTAAAGTACAAGTGCATTCACAGCAGTTGGACTTTTATGCTGATGCAACATCCCCCATTTCCTTACTTGATGTGGAAGCCAAAACAAACGTGGAGTATGAGCATTAATATTTCAAGATGCACACAGCCACACAAAACACACCAAATGAGCATGTTGAACACTGCTTTCAAGGAACCATTCTCCTCCATCCCACCCCCAATCAGTCTTTCCATATGAAGTTGCTATGGTGATGATAATTATTCTTGATCAGCAGGATACAGTAATTATTGCAATAAAAATCACATAAAGCTCGTCACTACATGTGTGAGACAGGGATTGTCTCTTCAATTATACACCCTTTTCTGCCCTCCCCCACCTTTTAAGGGAGGGTGTTGAGGTTTTTTTTGTTACAACTATGTAGTAAAAGATATGAAATTCAATTATTTCTCACTAATACCAACTTTGCAAAAGATGACTGGCAGTTGCTTGCAGCTGCTTGGATGACCCCAATAAGGCAGTCTCTGGTCATTTCCACAACAGAGGAGGTAAACAGGATTTCATTTGAGAGAATTGATTGCAAAAATTAAACAGTTTAGTATTTCAAAACGCCTTCTGAAGTGTTTTAAATAGTGGCCTAAAGGTTTGCAACCAGTGAAGTGCCTCACTTCTCCTGTTTGATGCTTAGTTTGTGGATGAGGTATCTGAAACTCAATGGAAGAGTCCCCGTACGTGCAGTCCACACGCTGGCTGCGGTTTCCTGACGGACCTTTTTGCAGTCAGGACAGTGTCAAGAAAGTAGAAACCCTGGTTCTAGAGCAGCACCGTGGAGCCAAACTTAGCGACGGTTGCTTCGACCTGATCAGCTCTACAGCAACTTCCCCTAAGACCTGTTTACCCCTTATTTGTCATTCTAATTGGTAGAACTTCATTTTCAAAGTAGTTGCAAAAATTATGTGATTGATGGAGAGAGTAACATGATATCAATATTCTGAAGACATCCATCATGAATACTAATCTTATATATAACCATACATTGAAGCCTTTCTAGAAATCAATCTTCTCTTTTGTGTGCCTAAGTGCACATAAAATGTTAACTTATACATTTATACAAAACCCCGTTGCTTTAGGATATCTGTTGCGTGCTGAGCTGCAATAGCCACCGACGGGCTGAGTCATTCGTGGCTAGCTTTTGGGTATTTGATGCTTTGGATATTGCTTACAAACCGTGTCAGACATACTGCCCAAATGTTTCTATCTCCCTCGAGACCATAAACTCTGTCCCTTTCATTGCCCGTGGATCAGGCAGAATCTATGTAAATTGCATTTTACAATATCTTGTTTCATCTCTACATTTTGTAACTACTTCAAAAGAAGTAGAGGGAAAAAAATATCACACAATATTTTCCAAAGGTCATACGTTGGACAATAGCAGAGCAGAAATCAATCAGCGTTTCAGTAATGCAAATGTTTTAAAGAGCAGAAAAAGTTGTTTATGCTAGTGTAAGATCTGCTGAACCAACAGGTTTTTAAACACTGCCTTAGGAAGGTAACAGTGGTTTTTTTAGTACCTATGTGACACAATCTTTTGTTATACTTCTATATGACATAATGTTCTGTAGTCATTAATATGGGACTAATCTTACAGGCATCTCATGTGCTTTCAATGGAATGGGAGTGGGGCCAGATTCTTAAGTATGCAAAAATCCAGGAAAAAGATTTATCTGTCTATCAGCATGTATTCATTACACTAAAATTATTATTTGCTCACTATCAGTGTAACCAGCACTTCACAATGTACAGAAATTAGACAGCCTCTATCAAATAGGCACAGTAAGTTTAGGGAAAATCCAAGAATTCTGCCTCCCTTGAACATAAATCAAGTCGAGAAGCTTGCAGCCTAGGCTCTGTACAGGGAATGCAACCACGTTTTTTCCTATATTATAGGAGACGACAGAAATGGAAGTCGGTACATTGCCTGCTAAATGCTTTTGACAGGTCTGTTTGCTTCATGCATTTGGTCAGATGCAATTTTAAAGTACTATAATTACAAATCTCTCTCAAAGCAATGTACACTGGCGTTTTTGACGAGGATCCTGGGAACAGCATTCGTGGTCTACTGCCCACTTACCATGGTCTTTCTCTCTGACCTTGACCATACCACTCAGGTTTAAAGTCCAATAATTTGAAGGTTTTCTATTTTGGGAGGCTTTAACAAGACCCCAGATCTAAGTGCTGACACCCAAATGTCAGGTGAAACAATGTCTATGTCCTTCTTGACACATCACCTATCTTCAACCACCCACCCACCCAAAAGTTCATAAAATACTTTGGAATCACTTAACACACAAGCTATCACAGCATGAATTCAGCATCATATGAACCAACCTCTCTATCATTTTGCTGTTTGTTGCTGTCTCAAGCTACACTCTAGATGTTGTTTTCTGATAGTCTAGTTCAAGAAAAACAGTGTTTTTCTGGTAAGAGAAATCTATGTATCTTTTGCACGCACCCATATGCAAGTACCCTGCACGCTCACAGGCATGCCCTAGGACTGGCTGGCCAGTTAATTAACAGCTGCGTGGCTAACAGGGTGGTTTTTTTTCCCCCCTCTTCCCCTACCACATCTTATTCTCTAAATTTTCCTTCCAGCATACCATACGGAAGGTGATCATTGTTTTCCTTCTATGTGAAGTATGCAGACTTCTCTGCCCCAACAAGACAATGTTTCACTTGTTCACCTTCCGAAACGGATGGCTGGAAGATGCACCAGCCTTCCGCAAGGAGATCAAAGAGCTGCTAAGACATGCTGGTCAAGTATTTCCCTTTCATCTGAATATATTGTTTGTGACCGTATGCCATTCTTAAAGGGTGAAGAAGGTTTCTAATCATTGCAGGAAGAGCACCCAGAGATGACAGTGAGAAAAAAGGAAAGATTAAGAGTTGCTTATAAGCAGGCTACTATACGGGAACAGTAGGTTATATATTTGGAGTAAACTGAATATAGGCTTGAACAGCAACAAAGAATTAGAAATTCATGGAACATAAAAGAAAAAATCATTAAGCATTGATACTTTATGATGTTACAGAGGTTGCTTTATTCCCAGTATAAGTATTATACAGTTAGATATGCAATTTGTTTTGCATTTCCAAGAATTAACACTGCATACAATAAAAAGAACTTAAATTATTTGCAACACACTTAATTCTGCAGAACCAGAGGAATCACCAAATTCATAAAGCATAACAGTACAAAAAACCCCCTCACTTATGTTCTGATAAATCATATTCTAAACTGGAAAAAAAAAAGAAACAGACCACAGAATTTAAAGTTTCTTCTAGTACAGCTTTTCTTTTAGTTCAGCAATTCAATGTTAAAACACTGAACTGAAATTTATCCAAATTTCACTTTGTTATGTGAGAGGATTTAACAACCAAGTGGGACAATCTCCATCTACAACTCATTTGCATTATCCCTAGGAGGGATCTACTAAGATTTCTGTAATTAAAACAATCAAAGGAATAAAGATTTCTTCTATATACATATATATCTTTTATTTCTAGCTTTCTACGCCGTGGCGGTGCTGAAGGAACAGCCAGTGAGGAGCAGTCACCTGGCAGAGCTCGGTAAGACTGCCAGCAATACGCTCCCACGGCAGGACGGCTGGGACGAAGGGCAAGGAACACGCGCGAGCCCCCGCAGAGCTCGTTGCAGCACGCGGATCGAAGAGCCTGAGCCAAGCCCTGCCACTTCACCGCCACTGCGGATCGCCCGGCAGGTAAGGGATTGCAGAGGTGTGTGACATCACAAGGTATCTGGGCTGAAATATGTTTGACCTCCAAGAATTCAAGCTCATTCAGATCCATCAAGTGGTTCAAGTGCAACAAATGTACTGAATGAGGGCGAAGAGGAAGGGCTGCTGCATGCCTGACCTCCCCAGAAAGGGAAGAGGTAAAATCCTTGCGGTTTCGTAGGTCCCCTGAGGCTAACCCTCTCCCACAGTAACGTTGTGCCAGTAGCCTAAAGCTCCTCCAGGCTGTTGCTGTTCGTGAAGTTCTACAGCGAATAATCAGTGAAACATGTTAAATCTCAAGAAGCAGATGGACCTGCTATATGTACATGAGCTGCATCATATTTCTGTCCGGGTCTATTTTAATAGTAATATTTTCGCTAAACCAAAATGAAAATAAGCAGTATTAAGTGCAAGTATCTCCTGTACAAATATTTATCTAAGGAAGAAAAAGTGTCCTTGTGTGCAACCACAGGTGCACAGACAAACACTCAACACCAAATTCCGTAAAATAGCCCTTAGTCAAAAAGCTGAGCAGTGTTTGGACAGATGGCTAGGTTTTCTGTAAGTGCTTCATTTCGCTTCTATTGTTTTGTTCAGGGCAGGGTGCTGTACTGGAAAAAAAATAATCTATAGCACCCTTTTCATTTAGTGCTTCTCATGAATTATAGAAGTAAAAGTTTGCCACAGTCCACGGATAAATTGCAAGGTCACTAAAACATTCATGGTACAGGCCTTTCCACAGAATTTTTATATATATATATATGTAGCACTAAGCACAAGCTGTGCGAGTCCTGCTTGCGAAGAAACACCTAGGAAGCTTGAAAGCCTCGGGGGTCTAAAACTGAAAGACTTTTAAAGAGTCCCATAAAACCTGTGAGAGGCATATTAAAAAAAAAAAAATAAAAAAATAAACCCCAGCTTCAGTGCAAAGCATCAGCAAAATCTGAAATAGAGGAAAAAATTCTTTTGACTGCTGCAGCTAGCTGAGGCAAGTTCCTTGGTATTTCTTAACTGGGAAGATTCTTCCCCTTGGCTATATAGCAGCTCCTGCCTACAAGAGAGGAGAAAGCTGATAACTAGGATTAGGTGAACTGGTTTAGATAAAGAACTGACTTGAACCTCTGCCCAAGGTTTGAACCCAAGGCTTGCTTTTAAAACCAATATAAAGAGGTAGTTTTTCTCCTTTCCTTTTTCCCTTGCTTCCCCTTCTCCAAAGCTTGTTTTTTTCCATTCCTGGTGAAATCAGATGTGCCAGGATCTTGCATCCCAAAGCACCTTTTTTCTTTGATCTGACAGTCCTGTAAATCCTGTAGCAATCTTCCAGTCTCCCAATTTTCCAGATCTGGCTGAGAACAGAGCTCAGTCACACTACTGAAACTGTCGGTCCCGGATCACGGCACCACCTCTGTCTCATCTTCTGCTTCTTCTGTAGCCAGCTAGTGATACTTCAGACTTTATCACCAAGTAATCTTTGGATAAGATTACAACATAACATAAAAAGTGGGAAGAAAAGAAAGGTTTTCAAAACCTGTTAAAGAGGACATCCAACAGTATCAGCTAAGAAGGCATTTTGACATCAGCTGCCCCATATACACAACCAGCACCACTGCTTTTGCTCTCCCCAGGCAGCACACTGTGACAAGCAAGCCAGCTAAGGGATGAACGTTCCGGTTGCCACACATTTGCTGTTGCCAGCCATAGGCTTTTTTTTTTTTTTTTTAAACTATAGCTCTCTCCTTCCATTATTCCATACAAGCTGCCCATGCCTTAAGAAGCAAAATGTTTATTCACATGAAAAGTCCAACTACCACCAGTTTTGTGGCAAAGTGATAATGACGTGATTTCCAGTACTTAAACCGCATAATCATCCTCAGAATATCAAGAACCTTCATCAGGATATTTTTCTCCCAGTGACTAGGCAAAGCATCATATTTCTGCTGCAGATCTGTTCTTTCAGTTAACACAGTGCCATCAACAGGCAAAATGGATCTGTCTCTCCCCAGACTCCTATTACTTTCTGACTCTGTTTTGCCACACCATAACTCCAGGTAGCACGATACTCAGTCTCTGAAACTAGCCAGAAGCAGATGTTAAGTAGTTTTGGGAGGGGATGTACTAGGAACAAACAATTAATTTAAGATCATTATCTAATAGATCCTCATCTCTGGAACTCACAATTTTGTGATGCCCTATGTCAAAAGCGTCATCGGCATTGCCCAGTTTCAACTGCCCAAAGTGGACACACCATTCGGGAGTTTATCTACCAGCTCTTTCAACTCTACTCCCAGTCTTCCCAAGACACACCACCCAGCTGTTAGAAAAATACTATTCTATTTTTTCACCTCAGATTTTCTCTGTGGCAAGCCAGTACAGGCTCCCCAGCCTTCTTCCGCTCCTTGTCCTCTTGGCCAGACAAGACAGGACACAGGCACTTCTGCCACGCAAGTAAAGCAGGACTGTGGGACAAGAAAAGCAGCAACTGTAGATAAAGCTGATGGGAGCGGTGAAGGCATCAGTGAGGATGTCACCGTGACTGATAAACATTTTCCCAGGAGAAAAGAAATAGTACAAGCCCATTAAATGGGAAAATAGTAATAGTGTGCACTGGTTTTCAAAGGTTTGTGTCTCTATTCTCCATCTTGGCTCAGAGTCAGTATGGTAAAATCATGTTGTATGGTTTCTTGAAAGGTATTTGGTGAAATATTTCAAGTGTTGGCAAAGAAACTATCCATTAACAGGCAAACTCATTTCCAACAGAATTTTGTCTGAGTAACACCTACAGGAAAACAAAAGCCACCTCACCCTAACATTGCTTGATTTAGGAAAAAAACACCTTACATGTAAAAAGGAAAAATCACTGCATTGGGTGAAGTTTCCCTTCTAACTCACCTACTTTTGCTTGGCTGCTGTATAATGAACGCTATTAGCAAGACAGAGCTGCTTCTGCAAAGTTTTGGGAGTACAGGTTGTTCAGCACTAATGTAAGAAGAACATTTCTAACACATACATTAATCTTGAAATATGAAGATTAAGTACAGATGAAACATTAAAGAACTTTAGGTAGGAAGAAGATACAATTGGAAGCCCCTCTGTATGGTAAAGCATGCCTCTGGAAAATACACTGTCTGCTGATCTCAGGAAGATTAAGGAACTAAATGGGAGCATAACTGGTGTTGAGAGGACTTTGGTTGGCCTCCTAAAGACTCCACAAGCAATTTAGATACTTAGCAGATGCATAAAACAACCCAGTAATATGTGAGTATGAAAGCTGGTCCTATATCTCAGGCACGCTGACCTTCATGCCAGCTATGGAAGCTATCTGCAGCTTGCGTGTTCTACTGTTGTGCTCTGGGTGCTCTAAATCCTACAGCCTCTGAAGATGTTCTGGTATTCAAAGATCCTTATATCACAGTGTCACGATGATATGCCTTATCCAAAAATTTTAAGTAATCTGACATTTCTGTAGCCACAACATTCTCCGAACCGTATGTAGACCACCTAGCAATGTAATGCTATTGCATAACAGAAAGCTTTCTTGAAAGCATTTCATCAAATAGTCGGTCCAAGCACTGCTGATGGCCTCCAGACTCGCATGCTGAATGCAGTTTAAGAACACCGACTTCTAAAGCTGCACTGTCTGTGCTTTGAGAAGAAAAAAAACCCCTTATTCAGTATGTGAACATATACTTAGAACAATCTATAAAGATGCCAGTCAGGCAGCAAATATCTATTTGCAGATGGTCTCTTTTCTAAAGCCAAGTGAAGTGGATGGTATCAATAAATTAAAAAAAGAATCCTTAAATGAAGTAGCCATTCCTGCTCAATTATTCTTTAAATATTTAGCCAATTTAGGAGAAAGGTAAGATCAAAATGCAGGATAATCAATATAAGCTAACACAGGGCTTAAATTTTATCTGCGTTTTCCTGTTTCTCTTCCAAAATATCCGAAGATGATGAAATATAGTTTAAAAATGAGCACACTTAATGTACTTTCAAATGAACAATAAGCAGCTGAAGCAAGCTCTTCAGCCCGTTCTTTTGAAATGGGACTAATGTGTAATCCTAGTAACACTTAACATTCATTTGAATATGAAAAGACTTCAGGCTAGAGGTGCTAATAAGAACACCCCACACTTCAGACTTAAACAGACACAGCAATTTGTATTTCAATAAGGAAAAAAAAATAATCACTGTTCAGTCTTGAGGAAAGAAATACCTTCACTCCTACACTGTATCCATTTACAGTACTTACATGCACACATTTCAGCATCACTAATGCAAGCCATGCTTCAGGAAGACAATTTAAATTGCCCTTCAAAAGACAGAAAAAGGAACGTTATCATTAGCATGACACCTCTGCTCTTAAATGCATGAAAGGTTGGTTGTGCTACATAAAGTTACAGGTAGGTGTAAATGAAAAAAATACATTCTTTACTTGGTGATAAGGAAAATGCCAGTGTGACAGACTGTCTTCTGCTTTTTCTCACTTTCGAGATCTGACAACTTCAGATTGAAACTACATTATAGTAAGATTGGAATCCTTTACCTATTGGGAACGTGGAATGTGGTACACGTATTTGCTGGTGTTTTAATAAAGAGGGAAAAAAAAAACCAACCAAACAAAAAACCCCTCATCACGAGCACTGCATCTCGTTCTTTCATTTCTTGTGAGTCTCATCATCATTTTCTGTGTTGTCAAACTGGATTCTAATTGCTACAGGATCAAAATTTTTATAATGCCACCTTTTTTTGAGCCAGATCTAACTTCAGCTTCTGTACGTAGACAAAGGCACTGTAAGAAACCTGGAATAAGTTTAGAAAACAAAAATCCTCAAGAAAATTCAGTTTTAACTGTCTTGATTTTTTTATCTGATTAAACAATTACCTAAGTTTACCCAGAAGTCAGCAGGAAATACGAGGAGAATGTCCACTCACTTTTTTTTATGAACAGTTTCTCCGATTTTTAGCTCATCAAATCCAATTTCATCAGCAAATAGCTACTTCTAATAGCATAGTAGCAAAGCTGTCCCAGCACGATCATATGTCTGCAGTATATGTGAACATTCGTTTTGAACATAAGAAATTCTCACTTAGAGATACTGGAAATAGTAAGAGTCAAGAGCATAAATTGCAATGAACATATCAGCCTTATTCATTCTTTCTCATGATCTAACCTAATTGATCTATCTTAATTGTTTCAGATTTGATCATTGTAGGTTCAGGGCACATTTTTCCTGAGACTGTTCGTGGCAGTCACACATTCCATTGATGTTCTTAGGAAAAGAGGATCCGTATGAAAATTAGCACCGTATGAAAATCAGCGCGGGCTGTTATGGGAACACCTTAAGCACTTGCATGGAAAAACCTCACGAGCTGCCAAGCCAAGATTTAGGCTACAAAGGGGAATGATAAGGATTAGTTCTGGAAATGCACTGCGGAAATAAAAAAAAGGGCACACTAAACCCTCTACTTCTTCCTATGAGGTAAAACAAGGAAAAATTGAAGCTTGTAAATTGATTCTAATATTAGATTTGCTGATATAAAGCTCCTAAAGTACACATGTTGCTAAAATCTTCCCTCTCTTCCTCATGCACATACACTGATTTGATTATCTCCACAGACGGGGGCCTGAGACAAGAGAGAGCTGCTTGTTGCTGCTGGGTTGTTGGGGTTTTTTTTGTGTGTGAGCTTTTCTTCCCCTGCGACTTTTATGCTTTTGCCACTGTACAAAAATGTCTTCTAAAATCTGATGTAATAAAGACAGAATTACATTCCTAGGCCCTCAGAAAGATCAATAAGTAAGTTAATTTCCTGAGTGGTCATACAGCTCCTGGTTTGTAAGAGAAGAAAAAGGACTAAAGGGCACAGAAATATGGGCCCAGGGAGAGACAGCTCCAGCAGCAAACCCGATTCCCTGCAAATATAGCCACCTGCGATGTTCATGCTAGGTAGAATCATAGAATCACTAAGGTTGGAAAGGACCTCTGAGATCATCAAGTCCAACCGTCAACCTAACACCACCATGCCTACTAGATATGTCCTGAAGTGTCACGTCTATACATTTTTTGAATCCCTTCTCCCTTCACACACAGACATATCCACAGCTCTCAGAAATAAGAAGCATGTGTCCCATTCCTGGGGTGGCATCTTTTGGGACCTACAGTGAGGGATGAGGGGGAAGAAGAGAGAAGGGTGGCAAGTGAGGAACAGACATCTGGGAGGGTTTTGCCTCCCACCTTCCCATGACACAGCTAGTGCAACACAACCTCACCTGCACCAGACAGCAGCCACGTGCCTCCTGCTCAGCCTGACTACTTCTGCTCGCATGGACACTTATTTTCACTCCTAGGAATAACAGGCCATAGAGAAAACACTAATGATAGAGAAAAGGAAAGATCACACTGGTGAGCAGACACTCCACTAGAATCATGCTGGACCACAGACAGGTGCACACAGAAAAGTGCACTAGAAAAGGGGAAGATTGTCAAATCCTTTTTATGAAGATATTCCTGAGCTTTCCCACCCCTACAAAACCAGCTCCTGTTTCCATCCTCAGCTAAGAGCCTGACTATGCAACCCTTAAATGACAAACTCCAGCTGAGTCCAGTTCACTTGAGAACTGGACTAGGACCAATGCAGTCAGCACCACCCCCCTCATGATCTCGGGGCTGTTTTCAGGAGAAACTACCACCTCTTGTGTAACTCACCAATACCTCCTGCCTATCTGTTCAGCAACCCTCTTGGCTCAGGGAAGAGCTGCCTTACACGCGTTGCAGATCCCAACGGCCATACAAAAAAGTTTTACACCTGAAGTGATTTTATTGTCAGTCCTCAACACATCCACACTATCGCTGTTGCCTTGCTAACCAAACCCAATACTTGCGTACACAGCTATCATCAGATACAAGACATCAGTTGCGTAACGGCTACCGTGACTAATGGGCATCTCACTATTCCATTTAATCCACAGGTTTCCCATATAAATTTCAGTTTCGTGTTCAGTAAAAGATATAATGTCAAGATAGTTGGAGAGCAGTCCTGAAGAGAAGGACTTGGGGGTGTTGGGTGATGAAAAGCTCACCACGAGCCGGCAGTGTGTGCTGGCAGCCCAGAAAACCACCCATGTCCTGGGCTGCATGAGAACCAGTGTGGCCAGCAGGGCAAGGGAGGGGATTCTGCCCTTCTGCCCCCCACTGCTGAGACCCCCCTGCAGTGCTGCGTCCAGCTCAGCGGTCCCCAGGACAGGAAAGGCACGGAGCTGCTGGAGCAAATCCAGAGGAAGCCACGGAGATGATGCGAGGGCTGGAGCCACTCTGCTACAAGGGCGGGCCGAGAGAGTTGGGCTTGTTCAGCCTGGAGAAGAGAAGGCTCCGGGGAGACCTCATTGTGGCCTTCCAGTGCCTGCAGGTGCTCCAGGAAAGCTGGAGAGGGGCTGGTTATCAGGGGGTGCAGGGACAGGCCAAGGGGGATGGGTTTAAACTAAGAGAGGGGAGCTGGAGCTGAGCTGGGAGGCAGCAATCCTTCCCTGGGAGGGTGCTGAGGCCCTGGCACAGGGTGCCCCGAGAAGCTGTGGCTGCCCCTGGCTCCCTGGCAGTGCCCAAGGCCAGGTTGGATGGGGCTTTGGGCAGCCTGGGCTGGTGGGGGGTGTTCCCTGCCCATGGCAGGGGGGGGGACTGGGTGGGCTGTGAGGTACCTTCCAACCCAAACCAGTCTGGCATTCTATAAGTCAGGGGAACCTAATGCAACTGCCAGTGAGCTGTTAGCTAATTTCACAGTTAGATGCTTGGTCTCAGGTTGGCTCAGATGGCTCTCAGCACACAGCTCTATCCTCCACATCAAATGTTTCTCAGTGTCATTCCTTTTCTTCCTGGATTAACAATAAAAGCAAAGTAGCAGGGGTCAAGTCTGGTAAGACTGCTTTAGAAACCCATTCGCTCAGTGATTACTCCTAGTTTATAGTCAGAAGTGTCATTCGAGCAGATTTTAATCCATCTTGAATGTACAAATTCCTTCCATCGTTCCAATGTAACCAAGGAACACCCTACCCAAAACAAACTGGTGTTTCCTACTAGATACCCGACTGACACAGCTTGTTATGGCATACAGAGCTTATATCAAGGTGCTGTTTTCCTTGAAGCCACATTGATTGGCTGACATGGGAACATCCACCTCTTCAAATACATAAATCACGTATTTTGTGTGTGACATGCTCCATCTAGCAGACCTACAGTTTCCTGGGTCATTCAGTTTGTGTAGTTTTTGTATTAAGTCCTGGTGCAACTCCAGAACTTCCCGGCTTTCCCAGAGCTGGGCAGGGGGTGAGAATCAGGAAACTACATCCCTTTGCCCAGTAACAACAGCTCACAGACTTGCTTGCTTGATTCTCTGAAAGCTTTTGGATGTCTACAATTGAAAGACACTATGTTATACTTGCTTTTTAGCACCATTGTTATTTCCTCTAAGTACTCCACTGTTCCACTACATGAACACATCATCTATTTTCCCTGCTGGGAATTATGACCTACCTGTCTGGCTTGTCACTGATTTGGTAATAGTGCTGTAGTATCAGACTGAAGCATGATCAGAACTTGTTTTGTGCCTATTATCCTCAGGAAAAAGGGGGTTGACTTTATTTTCACTGGCCCCACATTGCTCCCTGCCTCCTTTTGCTGGCCCTGGCAGTCGTCTGAAGAGTATTGACTAACATCAGCCTCCCTGCTGCCACTTTCATTTCCCTTTCAGCTTAGGATTTCTCTTCAATTTTAAAGGGACGAACCAGCTCATCACAGTCTTTTCTCTCAACAACTACTTAGTGGTTTCATAAACATCTGTTAAAGTATCTTTAAACAACTCACCACTATTAATTGGTGTTTTTGTCTCAAATGCTTGCTTTCTCCCAGTGGATTTGGCTTACAGTTACTATTTTTCACTTTGTGGAGTCAACTCCATTCAGGTTTTTGATGCAGAAGGGAAACAGAAGACCAAGACTGTAGGTAAGTGAGAACATCACCGGGACTCACAACGCAAGCACCTAACAAGAGAACTTTAAACTCATCACCTTGAGTGGTACCCTGCGATGTTGCAGCAAGAAAGGGGGTGTGTGGAAGGGAAGGAGTTAGTAGAGAAAAGTTACTCGCTGTCATGGCTGTTGAATATTAGGAAGGTTCATTTTTCCTGCAGTGCAGTCACTAAAACTGGATACTTGGATAAAGACTCCAGGCTTTGCATAGCTTGCATAAACACCCAGAACCAATCAGATGGATATTGGCATGAAAAAGTGGAAGAGTCTTCTCTATTGGGTGCAATTGCACATCTAGTCTCACCAAAAGCCAGTTCTAACTTGAGAGCTGTCAGGAGCACCCAGCAGTTAGTTTCCCTGTCTGTGAAAGGGAGAGTTCTAGAAATGACCATCTGTATACATCTCAAGGAGAGAACCTAATGAGTGCTGAAAAAACCCACCATGCTACATGTAAGGTAACATACACAGCTTCTGCACTCTTGCGTCAATTTTTGATTTTCAAGGTTCAAATGTAGTATATATCAAAAGTTCTAAGGTAATCAAATCCACTTTAACAGGCTTTTAGTATAAAGGGTAACATGGGTAAGCTTTCCTAAGCAGCCTAAAAAAAGCTTACACTAAAAGATATAACAGATACACAACTATGCTCAAATATTTTTATTTGTCTAACATACAAAATAAAACAAGTTACAGCAAAGCATGAAATCTGATGAGGATTCTACCTTAAGGAAAAAAAATTGTCTTTTGTAATAACAAATAGTTGGAACCAGCGCATTGCTTTAGCGACATTGTTCCCTTCAAGACAAGTCTAAACTGTTCAACATTATGAAAACTCTGCTTATTGCTTTGTACCAGAAAATTTATTACCCCCAAATCATTTACAACAGACAGCATGCATTCCAAAACTGATTTGTTACTTTAGGCCACAACAACTCACTTTCAAGCTTAAAGAATCCATTATACTGTGCAAAGGAAAGAGCATGAACAAGACATATTAGAGATGAGTGTAAATGGAATTCCATTAAAAAGTTTAGATCGAGGAAGCCTACAAACACGGCCATACAACTCATTTGAAGCATTCTTGGCACAGCAGACTGGGGAAAAAGATTGAATACAATTTTTATTTCATAAAGTGTGCAAGCATTTGTCACAATTTCAGCAACCTGCTTTCTTGGTTGGGAGAAGGAAGCAAGCCAGGTAGAGGAGTCAAATACAATTAACACAGGAACTCTTCTGTTTGGGAGATGTTATTGCCTGCTTATACAGTATGCGTCATTTATTTTTAGTGCAGTGCAAAACATGTGTGTGCTCAGCACTACTCTGTTTCTATTATTTCGTTATAAGCAACAATAGGCACTTGGGTCAGTGGGAGCTATTTGATTAAAATGCATTATCTGTTTTCCAGCTATGGAGGCCGCTGAAATTTAACAGCTGCTTCCCTGGTCTACGCAGTTTTCCCAAGATCACAGAGAGTTTTACACCTCAAGAAGTAAAACAAGCTCAAAGTCGTCACACAGAACCCGGTTGTGAAGGGGCCGCGGAGGCTGGTGTATGTGCAGCACCCCAGCGCTCAGGGCAGAGGGTGCAGGGCACTGACCGGAATTAAAAAAGGTGACACACGGGCTCAGGTGTCAGCTGATGCTGGACCCTACCGTGGCACCAGGCTGAACATCTACATTTAAAGATCAAAGAACTTATGCAGAAAGCCAAGATCTAGAAAGCTACCTACACACTTGATTTATAGCCTCTTCAATCACAAAAGACAATTCTCAGGATTTTATTTTTTTTTTCATCACTGCAAATTCACATCAGTAAGTAAGAGTCTTTTTCCACTAAGTTATCACAAATTTGAAAGGCAGCACAGAAACAGCGTACAGTAGCAATATGTACTTGGTCAGCATTTTAAAGTCCTGTATTTCTTTGAACTGTGGCATACCCAAACAGCTCAACCTCAGCTTTAAATTGTGGGTAATTCTATATGATCAAAATACAGGAAGCTGCTTTGAAAAGAAAACAAAAAATATACAGCACAACGGTGAGCAACGGGCTGTAGGTGTTCAGCTGCCTTCTGGGGGGTAGTCGACGACAGCAGGTAACCAGTTCTGTGCGGGTAACAGCATCGTTTCGAGTTGAACACGTGGGTGTTTGCAATTTACTTTTGTATTCAAAGCCATGGGACAAAGGAGTCCCAGCAGCACAGAGCCTGGCTTGCTGCTCTCGCAGAGAGGCTTCTCATAACTTGCTCAGGGACAGATCAAGCTAAAAACCTCTCTGGGTCCTTTATCCACTGCCACTTTCTCTGCCCTGGAGTCATGTCCTAGTGGTCCATTCCATAACTGCTACTGCTGAAAATTGCTTTTTTTTTTGTTTTTTTTTAAAGGTGTTAAGCATCTGTTTTTCCTTTAGCTTCAAAAATTCTCATCTTTTTTTTTTTTATTGTATCCAAACTCCACATCTATTTTCTTTTTCAGTTCTCACTTGAAATATTGAAAAAGCCCAAACTGGTCAAAACCAATCCAAGCTATTCCGAGCACACTAACTGCAGAACGAAGACTAGAGTAAAACAGAGCATCATTATCTAACACTGAAAGGATTTCCTTAAAGCTACCATTTAAAATCTGGATCTTCTATGATCTCTGTCCAAGAAAAATCACCAGTGACCTTAATGAGATTTATTTAGGCATGCAAATCACAGCCTTACGTTAACAGGGGGGTTTACAATGCGTGGAACCAACCCTGTTACAGGCGAGTGTTTACATTCAGTAGCAGGCAGAGGGGCTACTGAACGAGCTTGTATCCAGCTGATTTTTTCTTTCTGACAGTAATGCTACTTCTCGGTGAAGGTAATGCATCCTCAAAGAAAATGCCTTGATTTTTTCATCTGGGTAACTGCCCATGTGTATGTTCTAAATGCCATTTCTAAACTAGGGCAAGTAATAAACTGCAAATTGACTTAGAAACAAAGAAGGAGACTCAGTCTAGACCCAGAGTTCTGGGAATCCAAACACTGCGAACCAAGCACACGCAGTAACACAAAATGCTCCTAGAAAGCATCCGCACCCAAGTTCGTGTACGCCCCTGACTCCTGCTTTCCAGCCAGTCTCTGCGTAAAGCCTCCGTGAGGTCAGACGAGGAAAACGCAGTAACATTTCCAATAGAAATACAGCTTCCAGCTCTTACTTGCAATTTGTAGTGTCAAGTGTTCCACATACCCCCTTTAACTCTGTGACTAATGCTGAGCTGCATTTTGTAAACTAAGAGTCAAAAGAGCGTGTTTCTCCTTTCAAAAACAAACAAGTCTGTAGAGGTTTTTTTACGTTTCTATAAGCAGCAGCTTGCTGACGGGTAGGCAGAGATCAGCACCGCACAGTGCGACAGCACAAGGATCAGTCAGCAGCCTTTGTTGCACCAAAGCCTTGCTAAAGCTGAGTGTTGAAAATACGGGTTAAAAGGCCAGCTCTTAAACTCCTGAAGGGTGGTGGTTTTCCAAACTTGATTTTTCTTCACATTTCTGGTCACTTAGTATTGTAGCAGAATAGTGAAAACACGAAGTTTTGATTACTACCTTGGTGAAGTTATTTAATGAGACAAATGAAAAACATTTGTCACCGCAGTCAGCTCTGGGTACCAAAAGCTCTCGTACAGCTGGCTCTCTTGGCCCTGCATGATAATTTAGGGCCACAGCCTCGTGAAACATATATGCACAAAGGAAAACTTTCAACTGTATGTACATGTGAGCACTGTGGTAGTAGAAGGGACCAATTTAGAGAATGTTGAAATATAATTACATCATATATCCATTAGAAGGATGGTCTCTGCAGCTCCCAGAGAATTTGGCAGAGCATTAAAAGCCTGTCAAGGTTGACCACACAGTAACTGAAGGGGAGGAAGGAAAAAGAAAACCAAAACACTACCATCAAAAAACAAAAACACACTAAACCACAGCAAAAACCTGAAAAAAGAATTGCGAGCGTGCTTTGCATCTTTCTTTGATCTAAAATAGAAGCAGTATTCTGGAAGTATACCTAAGACAAGCAGCGAGAAAGTACCCAGCATACCTCCCCCACCGCTTTGCCAGAGCGGTTGGTGGCAGAATCCTTTCCTCTCCAGGGATATCCCCATTATTACATGTTTCACTGGAAGATAGGAGACAAAGGTTCAAACTCCAAGAGTGGAAAGCTCTGCAGAAGTGCTCCTGAAAACTTTTCCAATGGAAGTCCCAACCAAGTGCCCATCTTCCTTCATTTTAAATCTTGTTTCAAACTCCAGTTCAGAGATTCCTTTAGGGGACAGGAAAAAGTGACATTTCTGGCCAGCTTTAATTGCAATATAATAAATATGGGTTTTGGTCAACTCATAGCCAAGTTGAGAGATCGTACAAGAAAAACACCCTTCCTCTCCTTGTCCCATTCCTGCCTCTCAGTACTCTCCAGCCCAGTCTTAGAAACCCAAGCTCAGATTTAGAAAAACAAATTTGATTTTTCCTTTGAGGATACTGATAGTAACTTGTAACTTGTTCCAACTTGGGAAAAGCAGCTGCTCCCTTATTCAACTCTATCACTAACAGGTTTGCCCAGCTTCATGCAGTCTCTTTACAGTGGTCTCCATTTACAGGACAGGGTTTTTTTTTGACGTTGCTCTTCTGGAAAGTAATGGACTCATGCATGTTTCTGTCAAATTCCCCTTGTCTTTGGTAAGGTGCCCCAATTTCTGCTTGGAGAGCTTGCTTTCTGCTTTACTAAATGCCATCCCACCTGCTCTTCTGGTGTGAGCAATTTATGTTGCAGGAATGAGTAAAGAGAAAGTTCCAATGTAGAGCTACCTGACAGTTGTGAGTTCTAGAGAGAGGTGTTCGGTTTGATTTCCTGTGTGGAGGTGCAAGTTTGGTTAGATTTGGGGTTTATAGCTTACAAAATTGCACATGGCGCTCATGCTGGAAAGCCAAGCCTTTCTGCTCAAGTTTTAGCTGGTGGTAGCCTGCATTCTTCAGCTAACTTGGAACAAAACAGGCTCACGCCAGCATGGGCTCCGGCTCATACTTTGTGCTTTTACTAAGGTTTGTTCTGAGCCCTCATCACCAGGTTGACTCAGAGAATACTCTGACACTTTTTTCAACCCTTGTGGCTCTGCACTGAACTTGAATAGATTTGATTTTCTAATCCCCTCTATTGATTTTTAGGCATGTTTCTGAAACCTTAAATGATTTAGATCCTTCATTTGGAACAAAGGACCTGGCACAGGGCCTTCTCATGGTACAACCAAGCTGCGGCAAACACAGAGTAGACTAGAAGAAAGTTGCAATGGTTATGTCAAATCCATGAACTGAAAATGATGTCTCAATAGCAGTATCTGCCAGCTGGAGAAAGGGGCTGACAACCAAATGCGTTTGCAGCCGAGGCTTACAGCTGCTTGACAAGTTACCGAAGCGCCTCAGCTAACTTTCATAAGGGTCCCTGAGGACAGGGAAGGTAGAGTAAGGCCTGTTCTAAGGAACATTTCTCTTTCTGTATCTTCTTGCCTTAAAAAGAATTTATGAAATCTAGTATTCCCGTCAGTCACTAGGACTTTTGTGTGTGCAGGCAGCTACCCTTAGAAGAACAAAAGCTCTTAAGGAATTCAAAAGTAGCTTTGAAATGTTAATGAATGTTTTGTCACAAGCATCAGAGGGAAAAGGGCCAGATCCAAAATGTGTCATGGCTGTAGATGACACAATTAAGCACTTTTGTTTCTATTCCTTGATTTTACATTTTGCTTCTTTACAGTATTTACTTAGAAGTGCTAACTTCAATAATATCCAGTACTTACTGAATTTGGCTTTTTCTATAGAGACTGCATCTTTAACAAACACACTTTTTCAAGCATAGAGGCAAGTTTTATGCTTAAATACACTTTTGAATAGGTATTATTTTATGATGGTTCCTGTCATCTTATTATTTAAAGAGTTCCCCACTGTCCCCTTACTATTTGAAGCATTCCTTGCCAGATAGACTGGTCCAAAGACTGTCCTCTAAAAAATACGGCCATCTCACTGTCATCATATACCCTGGAACAGAAATGTTTTCTTATATGTGAACAAGTAGCCAGAAAACCATGCATTAACAGCTACGCATTTTGAATTTTGTCTCAATACAATACACCTCAGCTTTTCTGTGACCACACAACACAGACATGTTGAGCAAGTTCCCCTCCGATTCATTATTCTTAAAAAAAACAACACAAAACAACACACCAAAACCCCAAACAAAACCCTAACCTCCTAAAAACCCAATGCAGAACTCCCAAAACTCAAAGAAAAAAACTCCCCCCACACCCCCCATCCATCCAAACACAGCTCTGTTCACCTGCTGCATCTTCCAGCCTAGGAAATTAGTTTTCTATCTCTGTGAAGGGCTAAAAGACAGAGCTGAAACATTCAAACTTTCTCACTCAAAGTTGATAAAGGTGCTAATTCAGACACTGCCACATGTTCCTTAATTCCACTCTGCACGGAAACAACAAACCCCACATACCTACATGTCAGTTCACAAAGAACAGCAATCTTTATTTGAACTTACAGCACAATAATTGGTTCTATAAAAATTAGCAAGTGCCCAACCAAGATGTTTCCATTCTCTTACAAATTTGGTATTAGAACCAAAGTCACTTGGTATTGCACTGAAAAGATGGAGAAAGTAAAAACAGAAAACAAAACGCATGCAAAGAGGTTTTAAACCAGGCTGAGTTTAGAGGCGCCAGCAGGCAGACGGAGACTTCACCAGCTCCACTAGATGGCAATGCGCAGTGCGAGCACTCCCTACCTCCGCACGCGTACTGTGCAGTTCTCACTTTTCTTTCCCCCCTTCTGCTTACTGTCAAACAAATATTGATCTTTTAGATGAAACAGGAAAAAAAAAAAAAAAAAAAGAAAACACACTAACAAAACCTCCTTTAACTGTGTGCTTTTCACCACTAAAAACATTGCCTGAAGCACTGTGGTATTCTGATGTAGCCGTGCTCCAGAACTGCAGTTCCGCTTCACCTCGGAGATTCACCCAACTCATCCAAAGGGTGAGAAAGACTAATGTATCAAGTAGGTAATTGTGCAAGAGTGGGTGTAGGTACGAGCAAGAAAATCCAACAGGTAACAGCTGCCATGTTCACACTCATCATGCATCGCTCCAGGGATACTCACTTTGCATACTCTGAGAATGCCAAATCAGTACTATCTTAGCCCATATATCAGCATCTTCATGTCCTTTCACTTGAAACACGTAAGCTTGCCTCAATGTGCCAGCTGCAGCACGAGTCAGCCGTGAAGACTGCTGCCAACAATAAAACTCGTAACCAAATTCTGATTCTTAACGCTGCCAGAATCTCAGCCATATATTGGGACCTTGCTGCAGCAAAATCTCCAGCAAAAATTTCAAACCCAACTCTTGTTGCTAGAGCTACAATCCATTCCGTCCCATCATCGCTTTAGAAAAATCCAGAAATGAGGTTTGGTTATACCATTATGATACTGACAACAATTTAATGCAATTCAATAAAGCTCTCTTCTTTTATTGCAAACCAGTATGTTCTACATGCAGGCAGAATTGCTTTATAGATTATACTGCTTTTGATGTCATCTTTGATCACATTTGCTCCTTAACTTCAATAGAGCTATTTCAGAGCAGCACCTGCCCAGATGACATCAGAGTCAAGATCAACACATTAACATTTCTCTAATTTGTGCATTGATTGAGAATATTTGTCCCTGATTGCAACTGTAAATGAGCAAATGTCTTCCTAAAAATAGACAAAGTGCAGCATTAGCAGCACATCCTTCCCACGAACTGCACTTTTGCTTATTAAAAATGTATGAGGTATATAAACTCAGACAGCATCGTACAAGACAAACCAAGACCCAGTCTCTGCCCCGAAGAGCTAACTTACTGGCTCTCTCTCAAGCGATATCTAGGAACATTCAGTTTACGTGCTCCATTTCCCTGTCATAGGAAGACAAGTTAGAGAGCAGTTAACTGACACACACAGAGATGGAAGATCTGTATAGAGCTCGTGATCAGCAGAACAAGGAAGAGAACCAACAATTTTGGTTGCCACGCTCCGGTATTAGCCCTGCAATTCCCAAAGGATGTAGTATCGACAATGTCACCCCAGAGAAAGCAACAGTCTTGGTCTGAACTGTTTGGTATATGCAGCTACCTGCCTTTCACTCACTTCCAAACGAGCATCTTGACCGCGGTCCCATGAGTAGACAGCATCATGAAAGAAACAGTCCTGGTACAGCTGTGATTTACAAGCATACACTCAAACTGTCTCTTCGAAACTGCAACTTCAGCACAAGCTATCGCCAATCAACTACGGTTACGTACCAATGACATGCAGTGGCATTCTTATTTTAACACAAACCTTTGCTTTGTTTCATCCTTTGGACGTTGTAAACCTTAAAACATAAAAAAAGCAAATTACCTGGGAACAGAAACTAGAATGCGTCTGGCAGAGCTCCTAATGCCATCAGCACCAGGATTTCTCACAAGCTGGCAGAGCATTGCCATGAGCAGCATGGTGCTTCCTTTTCACTGCTGCTCGGTCCTGCAGCCTGGAAGTTTATGAAGGGCTGCATTTTGACTAACAGTACATCATATAGAGTTAAAAACATTTCTGGTTTTGTAATATTTAAGAGAAGCAAGATCATGCATTATAACCCAAGTCCCACTGGTCATTAAACTCTTCACAGTTCCAGTCTACTAGACAATTAATCCAGCTGATAAAAAACTGGAGATTACTACTAATGCTAAAAGGAACTTTTTATTTTTAAATCAATTTCTCTTGTGCCAGTGAACCTTCTGTTGGTTATATCTTTCTCTTTCAGAACAATTCAACAATAGTTGTATTATGCAGAACTGGCTGTATGGTCAGAATTCAGTAGCAAGGAGAAAAAGATAGTGTGTAGCAATGACTGAATTTCTGAAGCCAGAAAAGATTAGCTACAAGGTCAGACTGGAAAAAAACAAACCCAAGAAGATCCCAAAAACCCAGCAAAACTCCCACATGTTCTTCAGTAAGAAGCTTGCTCAGAGGAGTACAAAACCTCACACAAACCCAGCAAGCAGTTTGCTCGGCAACTAAGCCTGCTGCTTTATTTCTGGGTGCCCGGGGAAGATTTTCGGCTGGTGACAGATTGTCATCTGCTGGCAGAGGAGAACAGGGATGCTCAGATCCCTAGGATGCCACTTTGCTTCACAGCCATCCGAATTCCCTGTGAAGAACTGAACTTCAAGCCAAATAAAAATGCAGTTCTCTTGATATCTGCAGTGTAAGATTTGTAGGGCAAGAAGCAAATTCTCCAAAGCTGGTAGGCAATGGCACGCCGAGACATGCTGTTAAAGCCGGCAGAAGAGGCATGGAAGAAAACAAGACATGACTTTTCAACACATGCAAGTGATGGAGCAGGGCAGATTGATGACCTTCACATAGTGGTTTCTGAAGTATTCTCCAAAACAAGGTGTAGGGAAGGGGCATGGGTTTTGTCTGCATGGGTGACAGCACCCTTTGTTTGATCCACTTGTACAAGAACAAACAACAACTTTTTTCACCACAACGGTTTGCTTTTCCCATCTCATTTTTTCAAACCTCTGTTGCTCCCATTACATCTGTAGATGCAGCCAGCACCTCTGTACACCGTGCCCTGAAAGCCCCTCTGTCAGATTTGTTTTAAACATGCTTTGGAGAAGGACAGAATGAAAGAGTTCTACAATTTCTAGATAAGGAGAAATTAATTTGTTTGCAGAATGACTGCATGGACATGTAATAAACTGAGGCATAATAAGGAAATACTGAGGCAGGGTTTCGATTTGGGGCAGAACCTCCACTGGAGAGTTGCCAGATAAAAGGCTATGTGGAAAGGGGGAAAGGATGGGAGGAAGATTAAGTAAAAAGAAGTCATTTTACAAATAAGTCAAATTGAGGAAACCATAATCTATGGCTAAATGAAAAAGAAAGGCCTAATTTTGCCATAGTTATAAAATGGGGCGCTGATACAGAAAAGATGCTGGCAGTTAAAGAAAGGATCAGGAAGTCCAAACAGAGAACCTGGGAAGAAATGCTCCACAGTTATCTCCTCTGGAGGCAACAAAATAGTGATAAAACTGTGTTTACAAACACATTTCCTGAATATGTTCATCTAAAAATACAGGTTCTAGAGCAAGAAACTTCCAGGAGGTAAGTGTCTTGACTGAGGAGGTGTTAGTGGGCCTCTGCTCAAATAGTTTTGGACTGATGAGCGAGAATGCCACAGGAGAGCAGGCAATGCAGCTGGCACATGATTACTTCAATGCATGTACAGGGAGGTGATAAATCGTCTAGAGCTTCAGGGATTAGGGACTCCTGCCAAACCCTCAAAAATGCTTGAAACTTGATAAGAAAGAAACAGAAAAAGTCAATACTATGTAAGCTCTATTTCTCTAACCTGGGCAATATTAATATATTAAGAAAAAAAAAAATCAGAGTATCTTATACAATTTATCCCATGCTTCATTAGTGTGCACAACCTGAAAGAACACTGAATAAGGCTGATACTAAATCCCAAGGTTGTGCATCCAATTATTATACTGAAATAGGATGGTTTATACGTAGAAGTTGTCCCTTATGATGTTCCTGCTGTTAATGACAAGGGAAAAGGGATGCTTACTAGATACCCTGGCAGGAATTTTAATTCCATTAAGATAATTTTCAAAAATTGAAAGAAACAAGAACCCCTGAACTGGCCAAAGCAGCAACAACTTGTTTTGCTAGCTCTGCTGTTTTTGCTAGCTCTGCTGTTTTTCCTTTTTTCTGCCAACACCAAAGAGTTACATTAGGGGATGTCTGAGCAAGTCATCTTACTGCCGGTCAAATTCGTGTTATTCTGTTGGGTGAGCAGGAGCACTCTGGTACCTCAACCTACAAGCTTCTATTACAGCTTACACAATTCAGTGTGAAATCCCTGCTTGGCACCGGTTAACACCCGGGTTTTAGGCATATAGACAAGTCCTGTTTAGCCATATGCTTGGCCAATCCTATAACACGCAAGTAATACTGCTGTGCTTGCTAGTCAGAGTTTCACTCTCTGGCAGGCAAAAGCTACAGAAATTCAGACCTGAGCTTGGAGTCAGAGCCCCTAAAAGAAGGTGTGAAATGCCCGGTGGGTCTGGCCAATGTTCTCTTTGGTTTTACGTCCCCAACTGCGTCAAAAGGAAATGTTAGACAAAACGCACAAGCCCAGCCCCTTTCTACAGGCCACTCCCCTTGTACATCCCCGACACCCACAGCTGCTCTACTGAGGCTGCTAAGGAGACATCCCTGCCATGTCCCCAGTGGCTTGTCCATGAATTTGTCTTTGGCTTTGTAAATCAGCTGAGCCTCTTTGTCTCCACCATTGCTTTGGGCAGCCAGTTCCAGAAGGTCACTCCCTGCTGTGTAGAACTATTCCCCCTTTCAGTTCTTTGAAGTCTTAGAGCATTTTCTTCAAGTGTTTCCTAGCATCGCAAGATTTTGTGAACAGTTCCACACTTGGTTCATCCACCACAATTCAGGACGTCCTTCTGGGATGGTAAGTCTCTCCCAAAAGAATCCACAGAACGCGCGGCAGAGCATGCAAGTGACAGGGGCTCCCATCACCCTTGCCCAAATCATACAAAACATAAATTCCACCAGACATTCCAGCACAGGAAATAAACATATTTAAGTTTTCCTGTGTCTGGTAATAGGCAGTGCAAGCTGTGATCACAATCTACTGATATTTGACCAAGAAGTCAGCTCCCAAAAGTCATTGTGGTAGGGGATGATTTACTGACCACAGGAAAATTTCAGTTCCAAAAGAAGTACTCAACATGTAGTTTTACATATTTCAGTATTAAAGAAAATGAAGCTTAGCACCGCCTCAGCAGCTTTCAAAGACTGAGCTCTAATGCAGTTCATAGGCCTATCCTCTTACACGGAAAAGATGTGTAGCTTCCACAAACACTAAACTACAGAGTCAAGCACTAGGATTTTTCCAGAGCCCTATGATGCATAACTCCTTATCTTAGCCATTCAGTGTGGTACTTGTCATTGCATCAAGTGACCTCATCACACCACCAAATGCCTTGCCACACTTGTTTGTGGATAAACTGCTGCATCTCTTCGAAGTAATCATAGAATCACTAAGGTTGGAAAGGACCTCTGAGATCATCAAGTCCAACCGTCAACCAAAGACCACCATGCCTACTAGATCACGTACCTGGAGTGCCATGTCTACACATTTTTTTAATATCTCCAGGGACGGTGATTCAACCACCTCTCTGGGCAGTCCGTTCCAACACCTCACTACTCTTTCCGTGAAGAAGTTTTTTCCTAATATTCAACCTAAACCTCCCCTGACACAACTTGAGGCCATTCCCTCTCGTCCTGTCACTTGCTACTTGGGAGAAGAGACTGACACCCTCCTCACTACAACCTCCTTTCAAGTAGCTGTAGAGAGCGATCAAGTCTCCCCTCCATGATTTGTTCCATCCCATAAAAGCAAGAGAAAGTGAAGACGAAAAACAGTATTTTAATAGTGGAAATTAGAACTGTAGTAAAGCAATTTCCTTTTGAAAACATGACAATTGCTCAAGGCATAAGAACAAAGTGGCAAATCCTATTCCCCAAAGTATGAGTATCACTAGCAAAACCAAAGCAATGTTGCATCTCTACACCTACGAAGCAGCTGCCTGGCAAGTAAAGACAGCTCCTGTTCCATTAGTATCAGCACTGCTCAGGTGGTTCTCAGCCTTGTTTTCCTCCTCAGCAGCCTGAAACTGTGGAACACAAACGCCATTCCTATAATCTGCTGGTCTTTTGAATAAAGGGCACATTTTAGGGAATAATGAGGCCTCAGGTCCTGACATAAACTGGCTTTACAACTACCCTGGTTTTCAATCCCAAACCAACCCCTGACTCGCAGCAATAATTTCTTCTGCTACCAAGAGATTTTGTTTTTTCTCTTCTTTCCGCTCACGCAGTATACTCTTAGGCTGACTCATTGGAGACTGGTAACTAAGCACTTATCAGGAATCTGTGCTGGCTGCATACAGTCAAGTGACCACATATCTTTGTTCCATTTAATCTAATAAAAGTACAAATTCCCTAGATTTCCTTCAGCATCCTCTTCCTTAGAAGAGCACACCTCAGCAGCCAAGACACTAAAGCAAAGGTCTGTTTAGCCTCAGGAAAGTGCGTACAATACCTGCCTGCCTCCCAACTTGCTCAAGCTTGTGCTGTTTTCCTCTGTGGTCGTGAAATAAAATTAAAGATCAATTTAACCGCCTGGAAGAAACAAACCTATAAATAAGTAGTCATAAAACCTAGAAGACAAGACAGGAAGAAGCAAAATCTAACGAACAAGAACAGAGGCTGAAAATTTAATTCTAGAACTAACTAAAGAAAGAGCAAACTTTCTGTTGAATAGTTCTGGGAAAGAGCCTCATTTACAATTTTCCCTAGAAGCACACGTCAGTTACAAATCTGCCTTTTTCAAGGCATATGTATATGTCTGAAGCTGTAGTTTGTCCACTCCTATGAAAATGAGGAGTCCCTGCCCTGAAGAGTTTAGTCTAAAGGTGTGTTCCCACTGCTGTCGTAGGTATGACGCCTTCTGGTATAGACTTCTAACCAAAAAAATGTGTCATTAGTCAACATCTACATAATTAACCATTCTCCAAAAACTCCTGAAGGAGGATAACATGGCCCAATAAATTATAACACAAACTCCATATTTGCAAAAACACGTGCAACTGCTGAAGAAGTTCTTATTCAACCTTTTCTAATTCAGATTGTAAAATCACCATAGAAAAGGTACAAAGGAAATGACTTGTAATTCAAGCATTTTTGGGGAAAAGTGCTGAATGGGGTACACTTATATAGGTTTCTTCACTGTATAAGAAAACACACATTTCCAAGCTAAAATCACTGCTTCGTTAAGTCAGTGACAAGTTTCCTATCAACTTCACTAGAACCAGGATTCATTCTCATGAAAGCAGCAGAAGAATCTTGTCCAAAATTCATGTTATTAATAAACACTGACAACTAATAAAGACAGAAAGGCAACTCATTGCTGCCAAAAAGAAAATATATCATGGAACCCAAAGGCACCTACATGCATATCCTTCTTCAGGACAGCAATTACAGTCTCACGATAGATTAAGCAATACGTTCAAAGGGTGAGGAAGAGGGAAATCATAATATTACTCAATTCTTTTGCAGAGCAATTTCTTTTCTCTAGTTTGCAATGTTTATTTTAGAGATTTAATATCTGATATACCAAACTGCAGTTCTGACACTTCTTGAGCTTCATGGATAACTTATTAACCTGCTAAATAGAAAATTTTTCAACCTCAAATAAAAAAAACCAACCTGGATTGTCTGATTTCTTGATTGGCTGACTGCCTGTATTCCAAGTCAGGCTAAACTTGTAGGCATAGACCTTGAAGTGTCTACTCATTTTGGGTGGGGAATTCACTCCAGAGTACATATCCCAAGGGGTAAACATTTGTTGCTGTTTTTACTGCTTGCTGAGTGAGTTTTCTTCATTGCTGATTTGCAACATGACAAAAAACCAAAGATTAACTCAGAATAAGAAGTACCAAGACAGAAACAACTTCTGTCTCTTTCCTTAGGGTAATAAAGTGTCTTGACTGTTCACTAAACACTGAGGCTGGAAAGTATCAAGATTTTGCATTTTAGATGCTTTGCTGATTCAAAAAAAATCTTATGTCACTTGCAAGTGACATTGAAAACTATTTGGAGTCACTGACACTTCCCCCCACCCCCCCCACCCCCCCGCAAGAAAAAATTAAATCCTTACAAATAGAGCAGAATTTTCTCCTACATGCATCTTTTGGGGGAAGGAAAGCTCAGGAAGTTTCCTTCATCTTAAAGAGAATCCATACCCCTGGGTAGGTGACACTGTGTAGCCACAATAAGAAGAGACAACCTAGTAGGGTTCCTTCAGGACTACTACTGCAGGCATTGCACCTGGTTAAGAAAAAGAGCCACAACAAAAAAACAAATCACCAACCAAACTATAAAAGACAGGTTTCTCCCTCCAAGTTCGCCAAATAGCAAGTTTGCCTTTTGGCATTCTGTTATAAGAGCCTAACATCTAAGGGGAAAAAAGAAAATAGCCAGAAGATTTTAAGTGCAAGAAGAAATAACTGTTTTGATATGGTTCTCTTTCCATTGTTTAGTAAAGTTCTGCCATTAGTCACAAAAATTAAGGGGAACACGTAAGCAGCACCGTTTGACCTTTACAATCCTGATTCCAGAAGACTCCTTCCATGCCAGGCTCCCAAGCCAGTACAGATATAACTTATCCCACAGTATTTGGTCACAAAAAGAGATAGAAAAGTCACAAGTGTATCACCAAACCCCTTTTGCTACAGATGGGAAGAAGGTCCTCGGAACAAGGTAGCCTTGATAAAACTATGGGAAAAATCATCTCTGCGCAACAGAAAGGAATAATGCACAAAACGGCAAAACCAGCTTTTTGATTATGGGATGAACTTTCACTTCTGTTTTTTTAGTTCTGAGCAACTCAGTCAACATCTGACATTGTCTAAATAAACAATTATCAAAGGATTCATCCATAGACAATGCCACTTTAAGGTAGGTCTCAAATCATCATGTCTACAGTATTTGAAGTACCAAGAGCCTGTTTTGATTCAACCACCAAACACCTTTATTTTCATACAAAAATTTTTTTTTTTTTTTAATTTCCCCCACCAGTCCTGCTATGTCCTCTTGCTAAGTCTCCGGGGGCACACACAGCTGAACCACAGGAGCCTGTAGCCTCTACAAGGCTACTGAAGAATAGGTGTCCCCCTGGCCCCGGGCCTAGCAGTTCCTCAAATGCTGATTCTTCTACCTGTGCAAAACTGCAATTTAACAAAGTCGTCTTAAGACAGAACTTAAGTTACTTAAGACAGAAGAGCCTTAAGTAATGCACCTTGTTGCTTTATCTGTCTATTAATATGAAAGCAGAGGTGAGACTGAGGAGGGGCAAGGGAACTTCAAAGCTCCAAGCCACAGGTCTCTCTGAGATTTCTGCAAAAACCACCTGAGGAAATATGTCAAGTGGTGGGTGTTATGCAGTGATTTTTCATTAATTTTAATTACTGTCATTCTATAGGATAGTGAGCATCCTCAGTCCTTTGCCTCCAAATTGCACTGGGATTTATGCCAAATTTCTTCTCCCTCATTGGTTCCCTCAAGCAGTATTTAATAATGGAAGCGCTTTAACATGTTTAAATAAGAAGCACAAATGCCAAACACTTCTGAATGAGAAGGAACCTGTATCTTAAATGGCATATGAAGCCTTTATTCATAATTCTATAAACTAAAAACCTGGACTATTTGGGATCAAATAAAAGGCTTGATCAGGCTTGAGAAGAGAGTAGATGGAACATCCCCGTTTAAGGAAAAGCAAAACAACACACAAAGCAACTCTGACTTTTCATAACCATTAACAGTGCATACTAGGGGTGAAGGGGGAGGAAGAGACAAAACCCCACAATCAATTCCCTTGATGATAGCCTATTGTTCTATTTAAAAAAATAAAACATTGTCTGCACCAGATTTGCAATACAAGGGACTTAATAATGTAGCCCTGGGTTCCTTAAGCTATGACGACTCTGGATCCCATCCTCCTCTCACATCCCCCAACAACCATATGGAAACTGCTTTTCAAGCTCAGGCATCTTTGTTGCAGTGCTCATTTTCACATAGGTTAGTTTGACAGGGCAGAAATCAGGTCCCTGCGTGGAGGGGACAAACGTATCTATTTGCCTTGAAACTAAATTCCGCTATTTAAAATTCAATTTAAATTCATTAACTTGCACTGTATAGTGGAAGAAGTCAGTAAGTGCACAACACCAATGTCTTGGATGCATTATCCTTCCCTCTGATACTGCAATTACTACTGCAAGTCACCCCAAATGGTTTTCACCCAAAATCTCCCTCAATTTTTGCCAAAGAACAGCGATAACAAGCCAAACTCCGCCACGTACCACATGGGTGTCTCACAGCTTCCAGGCTGCGTCATACCTTGCAGGAAGGCCCTGATCATGCATCTTTGAAGATGGAAGACAACAAGTTGATCAAGACAGTTTATGGACAGCACAGAAAGGGAAGGTCCTCCTGCAGTCAAACAGTGGTCAGGGAAAAGCAATAACTGCTTTCATGCAGCAAGGAGCTGTCTCTTCCAGTATTTATATAGAAATCTGAATTGAACTTTTGTCTTTAAATTGAAATCCCATCCAAAGACAGAAGTTTTGTTACTTGAAAAAAACCCAAGCAACCCACTCCCCTCCCCACCCTTCCAGATGTCAACAATAGCTTTATTTTTCATTTTTCTGGCCAAAACTTGGAGTGGAAAATGAGTTGAAATTAATTTGTTTGAGATAAAAAAAAATCTGTGTTTGGGAGTTTAATTATTCAATTTAAAAAAATCATCAGATAACTATATTATTTCAGAACAGAAACTACAACAATTTAACTTAAAAGCTATAGAAGAGTCAAAAAAAAAAGAGAATAATTCCAAATGTTTTACTGGTTTCAGTTCTTGGCTGAAATATTTACTTGAAGCTATTGAACCTAATTGTGGTCTGTGTGTTGAATTGTCCCTGAGGGATTCATTTGATTCTGGTCACACCAGAATTTCAGCTTTGTTACTTGCTAGGTCTGATTATGGTCTTCAAGACTGAAGCATTTTCAACACCAAAGAGAAGGAAGATAATAGTATAATCAGGAAGTGGAAATTCTTACAGACATAGCCACAGAGTACAAGAGATTCATAAAGATCTAGAGCAGCATGTGAAAGCAATGTGTCTGAGATGTTAGATATGAAACAATGAAGTCTGCTTCACAAAGAAACAGAGCAGGATTTTTTCAGGGGAAATAGAAGGTAGCCTCTGGGTTCTTTTTGGGTCACGTCTGATAACGCAGAGATCAATTTTCTGTGGGGAGGGTATATTTCTCCATGTATTTCACATGAGTACGTGCCAGTCAGTGTAATACTTTAACTGCACAAGCTGGACCCGAAACAGTTCTGCATTCTCTACCTATTAAAAAGGCAACACAGAAGCAGCACAGAGAATATCATTACCTTCCCCCATTCCCATGCTGTACTGTTTTGTAACAGTTTCCACACAGATCCACAGATAAAACATTAATGAGAATTCTTCATATTCACCTTATCAAGAGTCTAAATCCTTGCACTAATGAGGAGCATGAAGCACTTTATATACCAAGATGTGGTGTTTGTTTACCTTTGCATGACACATTAGAGCCCAACCTCCACAAAATATAACAAGGTCACTCCTTTACTGGTATTCCCTGTAGTTGTTTGGCACTGAGATTTGGACATGTGAAGAGACACATCTTTCAGCATCAGCAGATTTAGAGAATACATGCTCTGCTTTGAAATACAGGAAAATTGATCCTGCAGGGCTGTTTACTTCATCGACACACCTTTAAGTGCTATCAGGGCACCTGCGTGTTGCATAATTGCTATTTCTCTCTCAACCAAACAGCAGCAAAATTTGTAGTAGGTAAAGCTATAATCATACAGAGTGCTGCAGCCAATTTTCACAGCTCATATTTACAAAAAAGAAAAAACTAAGTAGCAAGATCTATTCTGGAGCCTACCTGCTCTCTTCCTTTATTGCATGGCCCTCTGAACTGGCATTAGCTTTGAAAAGGTAGCTTATTTGAGCACCTGGTATATAGATATACCTCACTTTGCGCCAAGATTTCATACAAACACTCAGGGTAAGAGTTATTCAGAAATCCTCAGTCTTCCCCAGTATTTTGCAGAAGCTAGATTTGCCTGCGTGGTTTTGGTACAACAGAGCAAAGCAAAGCAGTCTGAGCAGAAGTATGTTACCCTTCATAGTTTTTTTTACCCAGCTCTTTTCCTGGCTCAGTTGATGAGGCCTTGAAGTCTCACAGCTGCTCAGAGAAAAAAAAAAAAAAAAAAAAAAAAAAGCCCTCTTCTCCCACTGAAGGCATCTTTGAGTTGAGTTTGTGACTATGCAGTTCCACCAGTGACCAGGCAGTTAAGTCATGGCCAGTCATCAGTGGCATCAGGCAAAGATTAAAACCCAGGTCAGCCCTCGTTAGCTGAGTGCCAGAAGATTGCAGATTACCTGCACTGAGGCAAAGCAGCATTAGGTCAACACACACCACCAGCAGACTGGAAAGGCTTTCCAAAGAGTTCTATGTTTAATAAGGCTTAAGTTAAAAAAACAAACAAACAAACAAACCCCACCAGTTTGGAGACTACTCTACATTCAAGACCACAGATTTTAAAAGAGGAATTAAGCATTACTAGCCCCATTTATGGCTAAGCAAGTCTATAAATCACAGACTCAAGGAAAGATTTGCCTGTAGTCACCTTCCTGACTAACAATAGGTTTGAAATAGCACCAGGTCTTCAGGCTCACAGTTTAACACACAAGGCCTGAGTGACACAGTCACCTGATACAGCCACAGACAGTAAGTATTCAATAGACATTGATTCAGTTTTATTTTCCTGGCCTCTTAAATTCGGATTTTTTTATTTTTTTTTACATGATTCATTAGCATTATTTAAATTTTATGTCCGCACCTCCAAAGTTAGACTGTCCTATTAATTATGTTCTACTTCCTTAACCTTAATGAAGATAATCCTCTACTCCCGGGGATCTACAAACAGACCCTTCCCATTGCTACAAGTTACAGCTTTCTTTACTCCAAGGAGAAGCCAAAGCTAACATGGCAGCAGTCACTCCCCTAGGAATGCCTCCTTTGCATGAACGGCTGATTTTCACAGCACAGTTCAGCTCCACAGGCAAGATTCGAGCTTCAGCCTGCTTGTCACCTCTCACATTTCTTTGCAACTCCATGCCATATTTTATAGGTATTGATCTACACATAATGAAAATTAGTAGAGCTAATCTAACAAGATAAATGCAATGAGATTTCACCAAGAAGTTACTGCTTTCTATACATTCCCAAAGAACCATACAAATCTTGAAATTTTTGTTTAGAAGACTTCTTCCCCTTTGCTTTTTGCCTCACATTAATACAACTTCCTTGACCTAACCTTGTCCAACTGTTCTCTTTAAAATCCACTATGGTAGACTACAACATGCAGCAGTGTCATCTCTCCAAAACAAAGGCCTTGATTCACCTGTGGACAAGCTAATGATGCATTTTCTGTACCCATAAGACAAAAGCTATAGGAAAAGACATGTCAGAATATTGCTTTGGACCAATGATATAAGCATATTTTTGGAAAGGTCCAGCAAATCTTAATTTTCACCACTTCCTTTTCTTCCTCATGAAATCATTAAAAAACAAGACCAAAACCCAACATAAGCCCAAATTTTGAAGAGATTAAGAACCAACACAACTCCGTCCATTGCCACACTCCGGGCTGAATGCTATGTCCCAGTTTATCAGTCTCAGAATTGGGGCTCAGTGTCTGCTTCAGGTGCATCTTCAATTGCACACTGATAAGATGCTGCCTAACTACAAAAATAACAAGCCAGGGTTTAACTCTGTACATAATATACTGGTGGCAAGTATACAGCACTTGCCAGAATGAATGTATGGATGATTAAGGATGCTTAAGGGTATGCAACAGTAAATAGATATTTCTCATGCGACTGATCAGAGTGAAGACTATATTCCAGTTTATTACATAGCCTGCAGACATAAAATTGAATAGTAATTGTTTGAACTCGATTCAGCAATTCCTACCACAATCCACTAATGAAAGAGACCTGTGTTGTCTTGCACTTTTGGATTAAGATTGTTGAATACATTGTATTTTTAGAACAGCAATAAGGAGCTTTTACATTGCTCATGAAACACATGACACAAAAGTTTAACCAGGTAGAACAACTAGTCTGGCTAGTAAAGAACTGCAACACAAGAAAGGCTGGGGCTAATTCAACTTCTAGGTGGCACACGAGAGAAGTCTGCAGTCTAATTCAAGGTTATTCTGAGTCAATAGAGGACTTGCACTGGTTTCACTGGATTTTACTCCAGTCCATACTGAGGCCAATTAAGAAAGTTACCAAATTAGTCTCTATGGAGCAGTTTTGTGATTGAATGTTTTTTTGGGGTTTTGTTTGTTAAATGTGGTCCTGCTTTCCACTGAAAGTGCCTTTAAAACAACAGATCTTTGATATGCTTGTATACCATCTACAAGAGCCAGATCAAAAAAACCTACAGATCTCCACCTCATAAAGAGTTTTGGGAATGACTATAGGAAATCCATATGACCTTAAACATCTAGTGAGAACATATACAAGACTGATAAAGTTCCTCAGGAGTAACTGATGCAGAACAACACCTGATGAAGTCTCTGGCTTCACAATCTGCTATTAACACCAAAGCACGGGAATGTAAGCATGAGTGCCAATACACATCAGCTTTATGATTTAGAGAAAGCAGAACATACACTTATCATGGCCAGCACTGACACATCAAAGTGCTGATTCACATGCCACTGTAGGGCTACCCAACTCAGTTGCTCCGTGGTTGTTCAACATCAATATTGCAAAAACATTGCAGACAGACTGCTGTTGATTCAAAGGAAAGGGCACAGGTTGTCACAGCAAAGGTGAGGCTGCTGGGCTGGAGAGAAAACAGCAAGCAAGCAGTACCAGGAAAACAAACACACACACACACGCCAAAGAACCCCAGCAGTTTCAATTGCTTCAGTGCAGACCTTGTTCTTACTAGCAAATAATGTCTTAAAGGAAGCCGGGAGCAAAGCAAACACACGGTACAGGGAAGGCACTAGGGTGTTACTGTCGACTAGCTCTGGTTACACCCAAACCACACGAAAGAAAAAGCAGGAGCAGGATAAAAAGCACTGGAGCAGGCTGCTCAGGGAAGTGTGGAGTCACCATCCCTGGAGGTATTTACAAGATACGTAGATGTGGTGCTTGGGGACATGGTTTAATGGTGGGTTTGCCAGTGCTAGGTTAATGGTTGGAGTTGATGATCTGAAAGATCTTTTCCAACCTAAACGATTCTATGAAAATATCTGAGCTACCCTATCATGCTAGGAGGTTGCTCAGTTTTCTTTTGACAATTACCACTCAGATCATCCATGAAGAATAATTACTCTTCAGAGAGAAATAAATAAATAAAGAAAAATCCCAAACATCACCTGTGACATACATAGATTTATCGCTTCCTAGCCACCAAAACCACGGTCTATATCCAGAAATGAGGAACCATCATCCAGGAAGAGACTTCCAAAAATCACAAGAAACCAAAAACAACCTCAAAAAGAGCAAGGTAGCATGAAAAATCAACTCTTTTATGGCTATAGCACTTCAGAAATTACACCAGTCTCCATAATCATATAGCAGGTGAGCTAGGAAGAGTACAATAGTCATCACATTACTTGTTTCTTAAGCATCGTTATTCGACACAAGACCACAATCATAAGAAAAGGCTCAGTACAGAGACAATCCTCCCTTCCCACACACTGTAACATACCGTAATACACTCCTGCTCAGAGCCTCAGCCACACTGGTTTTTCCTCGTGAAGGACAGGAATTGTATGTTGCGTGATAGTAGCTCTCCATGTAGTCAGAGCAGAAAGTTTCCCAGAACCACAGAGAGCTAAGAAACATGGGAAAATAACACCATAATGCTGAATAAGCCAATACCTCCACTTTATTTTAACTCTCAACAGGCTCAGGTGTAATTGTTCAGATGCAGTCAACAGCTGGGTTTACCCACAGCCATATGTAAATAACGAGGGACTAGACCACAGAGAAAGGGAGAAACCCTTTCTAAACCAGAACAGGATCTGGCAGTCAAAGCTCTTTCTCTAAAGAGCACAGCAGCACCTCAAAAAAAGAGAGAGACCAAGTGCAGGACATTTGTTCCACCACCACTGTGATGACTGGACCACAGGAAGACGTGTGGCTGTTGGGCTGAGCCACCCTGAGGTGCTCACCCAGCCCTGGAAACCCCCATTTTGAACCACAGCTGAAGCAGGGAAGAAGAAGTACTTCCACCTGCACCCAGCAGCACCTACCCAAGGGCCCACCACAGCCCCAGGTGCTTTATTACATCCTCTTGGCTTTCATTTAAGGAGGCCCACAGAAATGTTTTTCTCACAATAGCAAAAAGGGACCATAATAAAATGTGATGTGCAGAGGCACATTTTTTCCTCTCCCTATATGAATGCCAGTGGCTTCGCTGCAGGTGCTCTGAACATGAAAGCAGTGGGGTTCCTGTTGAAAGTAGTAAGAAATATTTTGTCTTAAACTTGAAACTTCTGCATAGCTCGACGCTGCTCACTATTGGCCCCAGAGCCCTACAAGGTGGCTTGCAAACTATATATTTTTGTGATAAATGGAAAGAACAGTAACGTGACCTTTTTTAAATTAGTTTTTCATTATTGTGCTTTTACATTTCAGTCCAGATTCTGGACTGAACTGTAATTTAGATTCTGATCCAATTCTGGCATCTGCAAATGTACCAGATCTGACATTTACACGGAATACCTAGCATTTCAGTGATCCAATTATTTCTGGAAGAAGCATTGCTAGGATTTAATATGCATGGATGTTTTCTAAAGGAAAAGATGCATTCAGATCTATCAATTTATTGTCACTAATACATAGCCTGTAGCAGGGCATGAGCTGCAGAGCAAAATACAGTGAGAGGAGGAGAATAACGGTGATGTGCTAACAGAATACGGAGTGTAAACACTCCCCTTTCTTACACAACATTGCTCCTGAGCAGGATTGTGTTGTGTGTATTCTTACACAGTACAACACAGTACTGCACCTGAGGTGTAACATCACGCTTAGGGTTTAGCTCTTCTGCTATGGCCTCCGAGATGGAGTACAAACTCACATTGCTATCTGTAGTATGTTTTTTGTGGTTGCAAATACCCAGTGAAATGCTTGAAGAGAATCTTACTACTTTTTGCATGAAAACTATGTAAAATATATAAAATACATACTTCTATTTCCGAAAGTCAGTTCAATCGTGAGATTACTTAGACAAGGCTCAATTATCAAAAACTTTAGCATCCAATAGAAGATTGAAACCAATGAAGTCCTTGATAGGATTACCACAAAAGCAGTCATACAGTTTGGCTGTGAATGCTTTCATGTTCATGACTAATAAAATAGGATTAGGATGAATCATGGCTTATATCGTTCCCTGTTGATTACACATTATTTATTTAATCTCCCAGTGTATTTTTGGGGAAATTCATTATTATCCATATACTTTTGCAATGGTCAAGGAACACTTTACAAACCAGTTACCTTTCCAAATTTGTTTATAACACCTTGTAAGTGCCCCAGAATGATATTTTCCATTCTCTTGAAGAGCTGCCTTCTTTTTTTTCACTTGATTGCACATTTCCCAGTGATTTAGTCTTACTGGCAACCTCTGCACGGTGGTACAGCAGAACAACAGCAAAGGTGGTTTTGTTACTGAGTCAAAGGTGTAAATCTGAGCTTTGCAGTGAACTTGTCCTGAAAGTCACAACCAGACAAGTGCAGTGCTTATGAGCACAGGACTATTAGATCTGGGAGTTCAGGTTGCTGCCAGATACACCCTCAGCTGCAGTTCCTTGCATTAAAGCAGCCAAAGCCCCTGGTTCCTCTTAACCAAGTTAACCTGGTGGCCCACCTAGGTGCTTGACCCTGCTCAACAACATTATCTCTCCGAGTTTAACAACGTATGGGTATGATGCAAAATACACATTCTGGGCAATTTTCTCACAAAAAATACGTCAATCAGAACACAGTCTTGGTAACAAACCCAGGACAGATGGATATCTTACTAAGCTCAGGTCATGGACAGAAAGACTCCAGCAAAGGACTTGTTCATTTGCATTGACGATGCTAAGTACTTCCGTGGCAGTGTTCTCCCAACTTTCTCCAAGTTATTTACACCTTAAAGAGACTGGGGAGTAGAGAGCAAGAAAACCTCAGTGAGCAGAATTGTAGTACGGTGAAACTGGCCTTGTCAACGTGTATTCTCTAGCACCACTGCCAGGAGCAGCAGGGCTTGCAGAGCACCAAGCAGAGCAGCTGAAGCCAGAATGTCACTACAACCTGGTGCATGACCCTTGCATGCAAATTAGCTACAGAAATTGGTGTCTGAAGTCACTACATCTGCGACGTCAACCTCCTACAAGTATCCTAGGATTTGACAGTGTCTGTATGAACATCAAGAAGCAGGAAAGAACACTTCGCATTTTCTATTTGCAGGAGCTGGATTTAGTCAGCTCTTTTTAGATAAAAATTGATGGAAAACACCGTGAGTTGAAATGTCATCTCTGAACTGACTGCTCTCTTTTGAGACTCCCATTCAGGGTAACTGTGCTTAATTTTTTTTTTTTTTTCCCAATTTCATTAGCTATCTCTTAATTGCAAACACTGAGCCAAATTTATGAGGCTGAGCAGAGCCGTGTTGTTTGCATCAGTGCTTGAGAGCAGTATCCACCTCAGACCTCACATAATAGTAATAACAGCTGCTAAGAGATCTCAAAGGGAAAATACCCTCTTGATTGCAGCGGGGGCTGTAGGGAAGCTGACGGGCAGATGAAGAAGGCTGAGAAGGAAACACATTGAAGATGATATAGCTATGAAAAAGACGTTCCCATTCCTTTAGTACATTCGGATTTGCAATCATATCTCGCTCTGTTTGTAGGAAGCTAAAGAGCTACACACCCTGTTATAAATATGTACGTGAAACTCCCAGTGACATTGCATCAGAAGACATTCATCAATAGAAACAGGAGCCTTTCCTAAGGACAAGGGAAGCTGGGGTCTAGTATGAAAGAATGGCTGCAGACTAGAAAGAGAGCAGTGCCAGAGTATGGGAGAGGTGAGCTATCATGCCACTACACTAAACGCAGTCTTTAGGAACATAATTCCTAGCATTCTGATTCCCCCCTGTGTTAAACCAAGTTCTGTTATCACGGAAGAAAAATATATACCGACTTCTTTTTTCTTCTGTTTGTTCTGGCTCTCGCAATTCCATGCCAGTGCCTGTCTCCCGTGTTAAACATGCTGCTCCTCCCTGCCCAGCAATGCTCTTTGTTGCCACCTCTTCAGTCGCTGCTGGCCCTTGTGCCAACAGTACTTGCGCTCACATAATCACACTCCAAACAAAGCAAGGGCAACCCTCTGACACCCCTACCTAGTTTTTAAACAGACAAACTCCCACCAGGTCTGGGAACATGCAGATTGTGCCAATGGCAGCGGGAGGGAAACTCCCTCGATATTCCCAGTGAGGGAGGAGCGAAGGCAGTACCCACAGCGTCCCACCAGAGGAAGGTCTGGGTAACCACAGGGCCCTGTTGGGCTTACACAAAACTGCCTCCCCCAGCCAAGGACTTTTTCTGTTGTGAAGTAGGAAGTGGGTAAATAGAACAAAACCAGGGGTGGGATCCAGCTGGCTCCCATTCACTCGCAGCTCTGTGACTGATTTTGCATGTGGCTTAGAGAAAAGTTTGCTGCCCTTCAGCTTCTCCATCTGTAGGCTGGGTGTAGGGATACTCACCTCCGTTTGTAGCAGAGTCGAGGGGCGTAGTTTCATAATCTGCACTGGAATTTTCACAAAAGGGCTATTAGTACGTCAGCTACTATATTCCGTTTACATCTGGTTGTGAAGTGAGATAGGGAAAAAAATTTAAAAAAGTGTTAATCAAGCGTTAATCTTGCTGCTAATTATTTTAACTGCTTACATTTGGAATTTCTGTATATGTTTCTTTTACTTTCCTTCTCTAAATGGGAGTAAAACGTACAAAAGGGCAGGTATTTCCTCCTTTCTGGTCATACTCCACCTATTTATTGGGCCATACTACATGCCCGGGAGTTTCATAATGGGAATTGGAAATGGAATTAAAGAAAAGGAAATTGCTACAAATGAAGCAATTTCCTGGGTGTAAACACCGCTTGTAATTTTAAAGAACAGATTGAACATGAAAACATATTTTGTTCTGTCAAACACGTGTGATGATTTGTTGTTAGATACTATTTAGCTGAGAACACTAACAAATAACCTCATTATGATTGCTGATGACATTAAAGACCAAGGGCTGAACACTGAAGTCCTAATTTGGGCAAAACTCCAGAACTTCAATGATACTTTTGTCCAAGTAATCGTGTTAGGATCTGGTCTTGGCAGGTTCCAACACTAATGGCTAAAATACATCCTGGACTAAGTTTTCAAAAATTTGGTAACTTGCTTTAAAAAAATAAACTGAGACTGGAGGAGCTAAATCCCCTTGGCTTCCACCGAAAATAAAACTTAGTGTGTTGTTTTACGACGCATTTAGATACCCAAGTGTCTGTACTAAGTATTTCCTAGGATCTCAAATGCATGACTTCAACAGGCGCTGGGCATCCATCTCATCCAGCTTCTGTGAAAATCCCACTCTGGCTGCGTCATCGTTTAAGACAGACTGATTGTGGTCTTCAGGGCACAGACACCGCCTTTCTGCAGCAATGCCCTCCGAGAGCTCCCATGGGAGCTTCAGAAAGCACTGAAGAATAGTGCCTCCTGGTGAGGGGCAGGCCACATGTACCAGTCATTGTGCCTCTAGCTACCCAAATCCCTTTGAAAGTCCATCTCCCAACTCCGTTGGAAACAGCAATTTAAGCTTCTACACATTTAAAACAACTTTAATGATTTCCTTTCTGTTTATTCCAGCATTGAGGGTTGGACGCTGAGTATTGGTCTTCATATCTATGAGTGGCTTTGAAGACAGAAGACAAAAAATTCGGTTAATTTGTCAAAACTGAAAGAGATGGCTTGAAGTTGCTGGATGAACTAATACTTTCTGAACATCTTGGTAGATATCCCCATTGATCAGCCTACAGAGGGATGTGCCGATAGTGACGTTGGTTTGAACAGTTAGGGCTAATTTCAGCGGTCTGAGAAGGCCACTGAAGTTACCTGGCTGCTGTGAAGAATGAATTTGGTGGTGTTTACTTTTTGCATATTCTACACCTGAAAAGAGTAGGAGTATTACATCTGCTAACATTGTCTCCTGCCAGTATGCATAACCCTTTGAAAAGTTTGGATCAAATTTAAAGGTATTAAATTCCATTTTAGCCTTTGTTCTTCCAAATCGCGTGGCCCGGTGAATATGTACAGCATACAGGCATAAAACATTAACGTCAAAAACATCAGAGAACATATCTGCTACAATGTGTGAAATGAATTTCACCACCACAGGCTGATCCATCACTGAGGCATAACATTTGGTTAGTTGTCTATCATAGCAGCATGAGTAAATTATACTTCAGGAGTCCTGGATGTACTAGAGGTAAGAAAATCATTCATCCAAGCATAATCAACTTCTGGAAATCATTCACAGCTGCTATAACTGAGCACAATGCACCAGCAATTAGTTGTGCATCATTGCTTTCAAATTGCACAAAGCTGCCTGCAGTGGGGGTGGTGAGCATTTGTTAAACGAGGTTTTATATGAAATAAGAGATTACCTGGAGGAGGAATATTACTGGAATTTACATTTCAGGCCATATCTGGGAATTTACATTGCAGTCACAGAATGTCTCCACTTGGCTTTCACAACCCATGATGTCATAGATCAAAGATACTGGGTATCTTAGAAAGCCCTGCTGGAGAGATACAATGAATAATTCAACATTTGCAGACCAGCTCTTACTCTCACTTGTACAGGGATGAATAAGAAGTGATTCCACTGAAAACAAAAGACAATTTTATTCTGGTGTGAGGGATATCAGAATGTGAGAAGTAGGCTGCACCCACAGTTTTCCTGCCTTCACAGTGGGTATCAGGCCCAGGTCCAGTCCACCCAGGTTAAATGAAATACCTAAGCTTTAAAGCTATCTTCGACCGTCCACGAAGAGAGAGACACTTCGAGAGGGAAGAGAACTGCAAACTGTACCGAAGATTAAGGCAGCTAAACTCCTAGCTCAAGCACCTCGCTGAAACACTTGATGACAGACCAGATGAATTCACTGCATACACAGTAAAGTCAATGAAAACATAGATCCAAACAGTAATGAAGTGTCTGCATTTGGATGAAGTACAAATGAAAGCACTATTCTTTTTCATGAACATTTTGCAATAGCAAGAGGGAACAAGCCTGGATGTATTTTGTAATACACTTCTACATACTCCTAGGAAAAAAAAACAAAACAAAAACACAAAGAAACAAACAAATCCTTGAAGAAGTAGACACTAAAGGCCCAGTTACAGTCTCACAAAATCTGTAGTTGGACTGTACCAAGCATTGCCATTTGGCACTGCCCAAAGAATGTACACAAACTCCATGCTCGAATGCACATGCCAGTCTCTACTGCCAAACCTGTGAACCACTGTGTTCTCCTACTGTTGGCTTCAGTCCAACAGGAAAGTTTCCAGTCGAGGTCCTTTCCATGCTTTCCCAGTCAGATTTGTCTCATGAGTTTACTGAAGAAGGGACAAGAGAGGCAGCAGGACCTCAAGGACCACAGGATGAAACCCCTGTTTAGCAAGGTGTCCTGTTAAATACGGAAGGCTGTATCTTGTGCTATCAGAAGTCGTTACTCATTTTGTACAAACCTCAACCAATTTTTTTATGGGTTGGTTCTTTTAAGGAGGGACTCATATGTGACTCCTCACATTGGTATGGACATAATCATGTGCAAACACTAAATATTTTCATCAGTCCAGGCTGGGTTTGTGTACATTGAGAGGCTTGCATTACTAAAGGAACAAAGGTCAATGCTACCATCCTGGACAACAGAACAAATCATATTGGGGCATGATAGGCCAAGATACTTCAATGAATTGTTTTCTGTTGTAGAATTAGAAGTATGTTGACACAAGTTACAGAATGACAGATATTACAGGTTTTTAACACAATTCAAATGCAAAGTAATCATGATCATTGCCTATTTTTTTTTTTAAACTAACTCAAAATGTGGACAAAATTATTAGAAATGTCAAACAGCAGTATTTGCTGCTCAAACTTTCATATCTTCAGCAGTTGGGCTTCTGACTCCAGTGAAATCAGTAGGAGCACCAATTACAGAAGACAGTAATCTGAGGGAATATACACTGGCCAAAATTAACTCTGAGTAGGAAATTATTATAAGAGGATAATCCTCAAACACAGCAAAATAAGGAAGCCTGAGGAAGAATAGCTCTTTCCACATGACCAGTAAAGAATAAAAAATAGTGTGTCATGCAGAATTTGGAAGATGATAGGAAGATTTCTTTTCTGGAGATTCTTTTCTGGCATTTGTTTTTTTCTGATAAATGCAGAAAGCAGTTCACAAGAAAAATGAAAATTTAAATGAAGTATATCATAGCTCCTCAGCTATAACATATCACTGCGGGCAGCGTTATTGGTAGTACCTGGGTGCACACAGGCTCAAAAAGAAGTTCCAACGTGCTTTACATCGTACTTCCTGTGCTGGTTCTGTGCCATGATTTGGGAAGACTGAAGCATGACAATAAATTTCTGATGGAACTTAAACAAGACGTAATTGATCTCTATAAAAATGCAAAGCTTGATACACAACCAGCTTCTGTGCAACAGCTGAGAAAGAAAGAATAAAGTACATGGTTACTCTCCCAGCCTCAAGGGATTTGTGGCTCAAGGTTGACTTCCTTTACACTGACCTTCTCTCTGTAACTTTCCTTTTACAGGTTTCTCCTATTCTTGTCTTCACTACTTCTTCTATCCTATCCCAGAGATAACCTTCCCAGTCCTGAAGCCTCAGATGGTTCCTGACTTTTCTTTTAAACCCTTCCTTCAAACATCTTTCTTTCCTGAAGTTATCTAAGAATGTTTTACTGTAACTCCTGCAACCACACTGATGATTCTCATCCTAGGTCTGCTGATGTGTATATTCTTTGTACGAATGGCCTATTCTTTTTTCACAGGAAAGTCTTCAGCAGTGTCTCTAGCCTTTTATGCTGCTGGGCAGCAGGCGTTTCACTGACACTGCACAAGTAATACATCTGGGGAAGTTAATAGAAAAGCACCAAATTACAACAGACCACTCAGTAAAGGCAATAATAAGGAGCAATAAATACCTTTATCATTTACAATTAGAATATATACACTATCCACCAGTTTGGCAGTTCAAAAGCATACTAAGAACTACATCAGTAGGCTGTTTTGTTTTGAATAATTAGTTTCATAAGAGAACATTGATCAAAGGCATTGGTAGCGAGTTTAGTGAGGTGTTCATCATGTACAAAGTCCCAGAAAATTGCTCAGACCTGAACTCAGTTCAGCCAAAATCAGGTAAACCATAAATAATCAGGGTTAAAGATGAACTGTCAGATCTGAACAAAGACATTCCACAGACAGGAAAGCATAGCTTCAGCCTCGGCACCAACAGAACAGGTGTTTAACGAGGACCCTTGCAGGACTTCAGAACTTCACTATCAAAATAGTGACACAGTTGTATCATATGTGCTCTGATCAGCTGCTTACCTCTTGGGCACAGCAACTAGTAGATGTGCTGTAGGAAAAAAAAGTTGATCGTGCTATTTCTTCGTACAGTAAAATAATTTTCAAGGGAGGGAGAGCAGGTCACCTGTATCAGATGGCCAGTGCCACAAGAAACCGACAATGACAAAAATGCAAAGCTTTTCGATGCCATCCAGTTTAATGAAAAGCCAGTGAAATACTGGAGATATGGGCTAAAGTTCCGAATATTTCGTTGTGAACACAGAAGAAAAAAAAAAAAATCAGGCTTTCTGGAAGAAGTTATTTTCTGCTCATGCTGCTGAACCATGGTGTAATATCTCATCTATTGCTCAAGGCTGCCCAAACAGCTTACTGCAGAAACTGAAGTTTTGTAAACAGTTGCCTTCTATATTTTCTGCATGTTTACAGCTAGCTAATGAAAGATTCCTCTAAAGTCGCTGAAAACATTATTTTTCTTATAATTTCTCCTCAATTTGTGAAAAACCCATCACAATAAGCCTTTTGTTCTCCAGAATTGCTGGCAAAAGATCCATCAAGGACAGTTTGTGATACTGGTTCAATAGTACGTGGACGTGTTGGGTGAGGAAGCAGACTGGAAGCACTAACTCACTGAACTGAGCCCCTGTCAGAGGTCAGTAGGTTTTGACCCTCACCCCTTGAACTGAAAGTAAAAAGATTGTATCCCCCTGCCAAGCCTTAAAGTCACTCTGATTCATATCCAGTACTGGATAGTTTTACCCCCATAGAACAGTTTACTTAATTACACATAATAGTTTATAGCCTGTATTTCTTGTACTCCTAATTAGCTAGAGACAACTAGTTTTCCAAGTACATAGGACACATTTTTTTCCAATACAGAAATAAACTCAAATTTTGAGTAATTCAACATGCACCTGCTGAACTCATGGTAAGTGTATTAATATGCATTTTTCTGGGGATCAGGGAGGGAACCACATGTGATAACATTAAAAATGTTCTCTACAAATGGTTGTTCTATTGATATAATCCATAAAGGTGAATTAAAAGAGGACAAACAAGATGCTGCTTGAATTAGTTTCTAGTCCCTAGGAAGAGTTTAATAACTACTATTGTCTTCCCTTTCCAGCAATGGAGAAAATCCAGTGTGAGTCCTTTTGCTCTTTTAATGCCACCACCAACCTGTTGGCTAGGGTTTGTCACTAAGGAAAAGTTACACCTCCTCATTCCTTGTTGAAGTTCACATTCAAGACAAAACTACAAGGAACTGAATTTGACCTTGAACCAATTCCAAAAATTTGCCTTGTGCACTCCCAGTTGAAAGAAAAATCAGGGATCCTGGCTCAAGGGTGAAATGGAAGCCTTGTTTGAACTATAAAATTAGTGCAGTTTGAGAAAAATGACTGTATAGTATGGGAACATAAATTAAAGGTAAATCATGAAAACAATGAATTTTTTTTTTTAAATAAAATCACTTTCCGTTAAAAGTCAATTATTTTGCTAGGAGGTCAAATATATTTTCAGTAATAACACTGTTCACTAGTAGACCATGAAGACCTGTACACGTCTGAAATATGTAGATCTTTTAATATGCCCAACAGAAACTGAATGTTGGAACAGTGTCAAACAGTCTCTGCAAAATTACAATGCAAGTCAGACCACATGAAGTAATCAAAGTCTCAGTTTATTAAAATGTGTTATTTATGACTTACAGAAAATATTTCTTGTCTGTGAAAGAGAAATGAGTTAAGAATTAACCCTTTTAATATTAAAAAGGTTTCTTTTTTTCATTAAACTTACAAATACTGAATTTTATTCATGAAGCAGGCAAAACAGAGATGCCAAGTCTCCCACATTATCATCTAGTGGATTGATTCTCTAGCTAATAAATCTTCTGATTCACATATTCTTTTTACAGAATCGTAACGTCTTACCCTGCTGGCTAGGGTTGCTGGCATCCTCTATGTAAAGACTGCCTCGGCTGCTGGCACTGTATGGCACTGTACCATAAGTACAGCTAAGCAAACAGTGATTTGAAGGGTTGCTTTATAATGGTTAATGGTTGTCTTAGACCAATGGTCGTCAAGATCTGTTGTCAAAAGCAAGATAAAATAGGTTGGGTCCACCTGGATCAACCCAGTCCATGAACACTTGCTTTTCTTGAGGTTTTTGGTTTTTTTTTTTAAAGAAGGTAGGGAGGAGCCTTGTCAATCTTATTTTGTTTATTTTAGGGTCCAGTCTTTCTGTTCACAGTTATATCCTAGCCAAAAAATTTAAGGACCAGTCTAACGCTCCCCACCCCCGATGCCCCCTATATTTGGTCAGATGCAAAGCCAGCAATTTGAAAAGCTTGAATTTATCTCATCTGACTTAAAAAAAACTCATGGCCAAACTCCATCCCCACAAACACGCAGCCTGCGCTAGCTGCTATGGCAGCTTACCCTTCCAGCCTGAAGGCAGAATTGTGCTTTCTAGAGATACCTTAGTCTTCCACAGCATCTTGATTAACAGAGACAGGAGAAATTGAGCAAAAAGTCAGTCATAGTTCGATATGGCTCTTCTGTCATGGATTCTAATCCTACAGGGAGCCTCAGGGTATCATTACTGCATGGCAACGACCATGGAATCATGGAACACTACCAGGGATGGGGCCTCCATAACAACGCCTGATTCAAGGAAGACATTTTCACCTCTCATTCGTGGATATACTCTCACCTCCCTTATTTCAGTTTTGATATGTAATAGTTTTTAAAATTACTTAGATTTTGATGTGGAATGTTAAAATTTTGTGGGAATCTTTGTCCTTTTCAGGCAATTTTATGCTTTGTCTCTGATTCCAACTTCAGCGTTTCCGCAAAAGTTGAAAAGAAATATGGAAAAATCTTGTTTTGGCTTAAGCATATTTCACAGTGCAAATCATTACAGTTAATGATTTCCCAGGGTTTCCTAGTCAGGACTGCTTGGTTCAGTATCTCCTGACTAGCTCAGGTGACAATTGCATTAATATGATCAGCAAGTCCCAAGTCTGTCCAGAACAAATGTGGAAGACGCAGGACATATCCGCTGCTCACTGCATTTGTGTACTACACAACCTGCTGTCAATGCATAATCCTGAGTATCTAACAAGTCTTGAAGTAAGTATTAACTTGTTATGCTCCGATAAGGTGACAATGTGAAACCTTTTTTTCTGTTCTTGCCCACGTTAACTAAGGATGGATTTGAAAAGGGAAAGGCTGTTTTCTGTCAGGGGAATAAAGACACACGAAAAGGCTTTACTAGTGTTAGCACAGTGGTGTCAATCTGGCAACGCCAACGGTAGGAACGAACGAGACCCTTAGCACCTGGCCACAGTCGTACATAATTGTAAAAAGTGTCTTAAGTCAGACTTCTTACTCAGCTAGTGTGGTTATCCTAAAGGGTTACATAAAATCTACAATTAGCCAAAGAAATAGCCTTGGTCTAGTGGGGTCTTTTGTTAGAATACAGGAAAATGCCTTTAACAAATAATAGTTTCCTGCACTGTATCTGTTCGGTGAGGGTTTGTTGTGTTTTTTAAAGTCATAATATTGAAATGATAGTGGGTTTAACACTTTGCGAATGCTTTTAAGTCTGAATATTTCAGACCTGAAGTAAGTCTTCCCTTAGGGATTTAATGTATTTAATTATCTCTGAAGTTTTATCCATCATAATAGGTAAGTGAAATCATTGCTCTTGTATAGAACAAAGGGAAGCCAAACATATAAATCAATATTTGATTTTTTAAAGTTATTTACTAGAGTAACGCATGACAGACACTGAAACAGTAAAAGAATTCCCAGTAATTATCTTTTTACAAAAAATGAACAAAAGAGTATTTAAAACAACAAAAATCAAGGCTAATTACTCCAGAGAGATGGAAACGTACTCAGCAGTGTGGTGGGAGACAGAAAGATGAACCGTGGAGACTTTTAATTACTTTCACATTAATTCAGGTAGGATTTGACTGCTCACTGCTTATGTAAAAGTGATCTTCAAGTTGCCTCAAGTGACAAAAGACTTTCACAAAAGCTCAGGGTAGCTGAACCATTTTGTGAATATCGTTCTACTAGGAACTTCGTAGTTCCTGTTCTCTTTGTGTCACACACTAATGCGAACTCTGGAGTTTTGAAAAGGCACGGGGAGATTGATTGTTCTCCAGTTCTACTCCTTCGACCAGTCATAGCCTTTCATCACCAAGACGCACAAAACTATAGAGCCCAATGCAATCAAAACCTGAAACTACATTTATAATCGCTTCCTGCCTTTTAGCAAAGGTGGAATTTTTCTTATTATTTTCCCCTGCCCACATAGAGGAAAAAGGCTGGAGGAAAAGGTCAAATTTCCAGTCCTTTCCAGAATTTTCATGTCATCTGGAGCCATCCCCTTGTGTGGCCTGGTCCTGCGCTCTCTATCCCTTGCTCTCCTGTCCAAACCTCTGATCTCTCTCCAAGGCATGACCCCAGCCAAGGTTTCTGTATCTTCTGCCTCTCCAGTCGCACTTGCCCGCACCTGCACTGTATACCTACACCCAGCGTCTCATCCTCCACAAACTCTATGGCCTGAACGTCACAAAACTTGTAGCCTTTATCTGTGATCTGTGTGTATGCTCCCCCCACTGCAAAAGGCAAACAACCCAGCAGCAGCTTGCTTCCCCTCTCCCCCAAATAAACAGCTTGTGCATTCCCATCCTTCTCTCCACCTTATGAGACTTCTTGTGACCCCGTCACCTCTGAATGGCCCGACATAGCCTGTCACCTCCTGACACATCAGATAAAATCAAGTGAGCGAGGGCTGGGCGGGCCATCCTGGGCTGCAGCTTGCTATCTGTAATTTGGCCACCTCTGCCTGACGTACATAAAAGGCGCAAGCACAGCTTAATTCAGCCAGTGGGCATTTTGCATTCCAGTTTAGCACACAAACACTGTACCACATCTCGTTAAACTGCACACTGGTACATCCACACTTCTGTAACATTTGAATGGAAATTGTGAACTGTAAATCTGTATGGTATTTAGGAGATTACATAAAGGCTGCAGAACATGTCAATTTACTTCGTACTTGTATTCCTAAACTTTCTTTTACATTACATGTATTTCCTATCCTGTTACTAAATACCCAGCCTACAAGGAATACAATTTGAAACATTTCCCAACCAGGCATAAAAAAAAAAAAAGAGGATTAATTCTCAAGTACATTAATCAATGCTTTGCCTCTTGGCATGAATTCCTCATTCCCCCCACTGAGCACTGGTGCTTGGAGCTAGCTGTCACTGGCTGCCAGCTCTTCTGCCACTGAAGCTGAGGGCTGGAGCAGCAGTCAGAAAGGAAACTATTATATCAGCACTACCATACTGACACGCCATGATTGGAGTCAATACTGGCACAAAAGTGGAGCAACAAAGTGGAGAATGAGGACCTGAATTCTGCCTACATCTCGCATCCCCCCTGCAATACCTGTAATTCATGTATTTTCCTTCTGAGATTTGAGACACTCGGAGATTAGCAGGGCCACACCCTGTTCAGAGAGACAAAGGCAATGCCACTCCTCTGATAAGGAAATTCAAAGCATTTCCTTGGATTTTTCAACTCCCAGAGTTTCCTGGCCCATGCAATTTTTGCCTGCATAGGATATGATCTGGCTCTCATCTCCCGTGCTACTGCAAAAAGATACAAAGGCAAATGCATTACCCTCCAAACACAGTATGGACAGATTTGATAGAAATTAGCAACCAGTATTTTTTTCTGCTGGATATTACTATAGCTGACAACAGTGGAATAACAGCTTTATAAGAGGGGATCCATATGGAATCAAATCCCAATTTACAAACCAGAAAATTGAGGTGTATGGAGGAAAAGAACTTGCGCACCTTCACAAAAAGGAACCAGGACTCCTCGGAGGATAGAGTCCATAAGTCCATGTCACAAAATCACTGTTAGATATCATGCATTTGGTAAACGTCATGGTCAAAAACAAATGGTAAACATTTCAGGTATGCATTAGAAAACATCCAGATTAGCATTCTTGTTAGAAGACACAGCGAAGGACCATAAAACTGTGCCACATACTGCAGGATCTATTCCAGAAGAAAGCCAGAAGAAGTACAAACATAAGCCCAAAGTGACCCAGAAACAGGATGTTCTGTACATTTACCACCAACACCTGGAGAGACTTTCAATTAAAGTAAAATAAATTATCCCAACCAGATTGTTAGAAAGTGAGTTACTGGGCTGTTTTGTTTTTTTGTTTCAAGATAACCCTGCAGCAATTAGATACCAATCACATCATCACCACAAAGTTACAAACAGGAAAGAAACTACAGTCCAACATATGCACCCAGGTTTCTTTAATCCTTTTTCCTTTCAGGCAAATTCCAGACTATTCCCACCTGCCTGCTGTACCCTTGCTGATCAATTATCCTGTTGAACTGAAAGTGAACCTGCTGCAAAGGGTTAAGGGGGCTGCGCTGTCACAGAGTCAATTGCATGGAAAAGAAGATGCATAAAACTCTCCCAAGAAGAAAGAACAGTAATAATAATAATAATAATAATAATAATAATAATAATAATAATAATAATAATAATAATAATANGATCCAGCTTAGCAGGTGTCTAACATGGACTATTTGTTTTGTTTCATTAAATAGAAGAATCATAATGTAATAATGTGTAAAAACTATTTTAGTTTTAAAAAGGATTGAGGTGTTACTTCTCTAACAAACCCTAAAAATATCAAGAAGTGTGCCATGGGCACAATTCCTTCCTGAGGCATCAGGTTATAGATTTACAGCATTTAGGGGAAAATAATGGCTACCTTGCAAAAAAAAAAAAAA